>CAMZMU010000074.1:66386863-66955293 GCA_947311845.1 Poa pratensis
GAATATGTTCTGGATGAAAGGCTCAGTGCCTTAGGGTTTTCACGTCTCGGGGAATAAATAGGCGAAGGGGTGATGTCGGCGGACCCCCGAGGGGCCCAAACCACCAGGCAGCGCGGTGGGGCCCACTGCCGCGCCGGCCTGTGGTTTGGCCACCTCGTGGCTCCCCTTCGTCTCTCCTTCGGACTCCGTGTACGTGTTGGAAAAATAGGGACTTGGCCTTTTGTTTCGTGCAATTCCGAGAATATTTCCAGAAGTAACTTTCTGAAACCAAAAACAGCAGAAAACAGGGAACTGGCACTGTGGCATCTTGTTAATAGGTTAGTCCCAGAAATTGTATAAAAGTGATATGAAGTGTATATAAAACATGTAGCAAATGGTATAATATGAGCATGGAACAGCAGAAATTATGGATACGTTGGAGACATATCACGCCGCCACCATCGACGACAAGTTTCGGGGGACAGAAGTCTGTGTTCCGGCATGCCGCCAGGACGAGGAAGTGCCCCCGGAGTCATCTCCATCGACACCACCGCCATCTTCATTGCCGCTGCTGACTCCCATGATGAGGAGGGAGTAGTTCTCCCCCGAGGCTGAGGGCTCTACCGATAGCTATGTGGTTCATCTCTCTCTCCCATGGTGTGATCTTTATGTGATCATGTGTATTGCTAGTATCGCTGAATACATTAATAATGTTTATGCTACTTAAGTGATTTTGTCTAGTTTCTGGAGTCATTGTGACAACACGGTATCAAGGTGACAGTGTGGGTACTTGTGTGACTCTATGAATAATTTAGACATTTATCATGGCTTATTCTTGGGAATTGTGGTGTTTGTTTACTCAGACTTAGAGGTGTGCTCTTGCAGCCCTACGCATAGTACTCTTGCTTCATCAAGAAGGAGAATAATCCCGAGTAGTATTTACTTGTGTTCAGTTGTGCTAATCTAGTTAAATATGTAGATGTTACTCTTTATCTATTATGCACTCTAGAGGTTACTTTATTATGAACTCCGGTACTCTCCACGGTGTAAAGGTGACAGTGTGTGCACCGTGTGTGATTCCTTTATGACATTGTGGCGCTTGTTTACTCCGGCTTGAGGTGTGCTTTTGCAACCCTACGCAATGAATGGTGTTTGTTATCCAACAAGAGAGTGTTTAAGAGTAGCTTTTATTTATTCAATTATGAGATCATTGTTGAGAGTGTCCACTAGTGAAAGTATGATCCCTAGGCCTTGTTTCTAAGCATTGAAACACCGTTTACAACAAGTTCTGCTACATGTTTGCTTGCTGCCATTTTTATTCTAGATTGCAATTACTACTTATAATCATCCATATTACTTGTATTTCACTATCTCTTCGCCGAACTAGTGCACCTATACATCTGACAAGTGTATTAGGTGTGTTGGGGACACAAGAGACTTCTTGTATCCTAATTGCAGGGTTGCTTGAGAGGGATATCTTTGACCTCTACCTCCCTGAGTTCGATAAACCTTGGGTGATTCACTTAAGGGAAACTTGCTGCTGTTCTACAAACCTCTGCTCTTTGAGGCCCAACACTGTCTACGAGAATAGAAGCGTGCGTAGACATCAACAGCACGTCTTTGAAGAAGATTTTTAATAGCATTAACATCCTTAGAGGAATCACAGTTTATGTATTCATCAATAAAATCATCACCAAGTTCAACATAAGTTTCCTCAAGATCATCACTAGTATGGTCTCTCAACTCAGGTGAACTAACAGGTGTAATGGGCTTTCATTAGGTGTTTCAACATTTTCAGTTTGTCTAGGTTGAGCAATTGTAGCATCTAGAAAAGGACCTAATGAACCACTCCCATCAAGCACAGCAGAAGCATCATCAAAATTATCAGAAGTATTTTTAGATTCAGCAGAAGTAGTAGTATGTGAAGCTTGTGGTGGTGTAATAAGTTGACTCATAACAGACGGTGAATTAAGATCAAAAGAGGTACTCAGAGTTGTACCTTTCCTTATAGTGGATGGCAATATACGGACCTTCTCATCACGAGTTTTACCCATGATGAATAAATTGCAGCGAACAATATCACTCTCAGGTGAGCTTATAAATAGATCTATGCACACCAGAAAATAGTCTTGATGACCCACGAGTATAGGGGATCGCAACATTCTTCGAGGGAAGTAAAACCCAAATTTATTGATTCGACACAAGGGGAGCCAAAGAATATTTATAAGCCTTAACATATGAATTGTCAGTTCAGCTGCACCTGGAAATAGACTTGTTCGACACAGATTATTAGTAGCAACAATTTTATAGCAGTAGCAGTAGTGAAATAATATCAGCAGTAAAATAAAGGCAGCAGTAGTGATTGCAGTAGACAGCAGGATTAAAGTATTGTAGGCATAGGGATGGACGAACGGGCGTTGCATGGATAAGATAATTTATGAAATAGTCATACATAGGGAATTTGCAGGTAATTAATAAGAAAGCATCCAAGTAATAATCAATCATAGGCATGTGTTCCGTATTTAGTCGTACGTGCTCGCAATGAGAAACTTGCACAACATCTTCTGTCCTACCAGCCCGTTTGCAGCGGGGCCTCAAGGGAAACTGGTAATTAAGGTGCCCCTTTTAATAAGGCACCGGAGCAAAGCATTAACACTCCGTGAACACACGTGATCCTCACATCACAGCCATCCCCTCCGGTTGTCCCAATTGCTGTCACTTTGGGGCCTCGGGTTCCGAACAATTATATGTGTATACAACTTGCAGATATGATCTAAAACAATAATTATCCTCATGATACAATAACATGTTCAGATCTAAAATCATGTCACTCGGGCCCTAGTGACAATCATTAAGCATAACAAGTTGCAAAAATGACATAAAGTACTAACAACGGAAACGGATACTAGGCACCATGCCCTAACAATCTGATATCTATTACATGAATGATCTCATCCAATCCCTACCATCCCCTTCAGCCTACAACGGGTATTACTCACACATGGATGGGGGAATCATGGATGGTCGATGGAGAGGTGTCGGTGATGATGATAGCGATGGTATCCTCCAATTCCCCATCCCGGCGGAGTGCCAGAACGGAGATTCTGATCCCCGAATTAGGGTTTTTGGTAGCGGCGACGCTCTGGAGGTCTTCTGGAAAAGTAACTGACCCCCTCGTGGTTTTTAGGTCAGAGGGAGTTATGTAGTCGAAGGGGGTCGCCACGGGGTGACCTGGGTGGCCACGCCACCCCACGGCGCGGGCCCACCCCTGGCCGCGTCATGCCCTGGCGTGGGGCCATCATGACCCGCCTTCTTCTCATCTTCTGGCTCACGGTGTCTTCTCGAAAAATAGGAGCTTCTGTATATTTTTCGGGGATTTTCCCGAAACTTGACTTTCTGTACAAAAACAAGACATCAGGGCAATTCTGCTGAAAACAACATTTGTCCGTGTTAGTTGCATTCAAAACACACAAATTAGAGGTAAAACAATAGCAAAAGTTTTCGGGAAAGCAGATACATTTTGGACGTATCAATGACCTTGATCATCTTGATGCACATCTTCAATAATAGAAGGAGATGGTTGATCTTGGTCTTGACCTTGGCTAGTATTGACAATAGGAATACTTGGTTCTTGCATAGCCTCTTGGTCAACTTGAGGAGGGTCTTGAACTTGTTCTTGGGTAGGTGCATCATTTGCTTCCATAGAAGGTGCCGCTTCAACTTTTGATGATGGAGTCTCCACTTGAGTGGAGCTTGGACTTGCTTGAGGAGGCTCATGATGGATTTCGATGGGGCGATAGAAATCAACACCCATTCTTCTTATTGCATCTTGAGGTCCCTCATTATCTACATCACAAACATGAAATTGCGCCACTTGGAAGCCGTCATTCTCATCGAACTCCACACTACAAGATTCCACAACTCTCCCTAAGGATTTGTCGTAGACTCTATAAGTGTGAGAGTTCGCACCGTACCCAACAATAACACCCTCTAAAGCTTTAACTTCAAATTTGGATAAATGAACACCTTTGATTTTGTAGAAACACTTATAACCAAACACTCGGTAGAAGGAGACATTGGGCTTGTTGCGGGTAAGCATTTCATATGGAGTTTCCTTCTTTCCTTTGCGAAAGAATAACCGGTTAGAGGAGTGACACGCCGTGGAGATGGCTTTGGCCCACAAGAAAAGTGGAGACTTAAACTCCGCCAACATGGACCTTGCCATATCCATAAGAGTCCGGTTCTTCCTCTCGGCTACACCATTTTGTTGAGGGGTATACGCAGCGAAATATTGATGATGAATTCCCTCTTCACTAAGAAACTCATTTAAGGTGTAGTTCTTGAACTCGGAGCCATTGTCACTTTTAATGGCCAATATGGGAACATTGTGTTGATGTTGAACTTCATTGGAGAAGTTGATGACGGTTTGTTGAGTCTCATCCTTCGTCTTGAAGAAGAAAACCCAAGTAAATCTTGAATAGTCATCAACAATCCCCAAACAATACTTCTTCCCACCAAGACTCGGTTGAGGTACGGCACGAAAGAGATCAACATGAAGAAGTTCCAATATCCTCTTTGATGAGATGATGGTCTTGCTTGAGTGGGGAGAATCATGCATCTTTCCTTCAACACAAGCCCTACAAAGGCGATCTCTAGAAAAAGAAACATTCTCTTTTAGTCCAAGAATGTGGCCACCCTTGTGAAGACTTTGCAAAGTTCTCATATTGACATGGGACAAGCGGTGATGCCACAACCACCCCACGTCGGCCTTTCCGAATAGGCATATTGCTTGACTGTTGGTTGACCCCGAAAAGTCCACCACAAACAACTCATTTTCAACATACCCAACGAACATGACCTTAGAGTCTTGCTCCTCAAGAGTACCACCATATCAATAGTAAAACGGACATCAAAGTTCATCTTATTAAGTGCACGAATGGACATAAGATTCTAACCTAGAGACTTGACAAGCATGACATTTACAAGGGTGATATCCCTTGCAACTACCACCTTGCCGAGACTTTTTACCTCAACTTTTGACTTGTGACCATAAGAGATGGTTGAGTGATTTAGATTTGGTCTCAGCTCCGTCATAGTCTCCTTGCTTCCGGTCATATGACTAGTGCATCCACTATCAATCACCCATTTAGACCCACCGGAAGCATAGTCCTACAAGAGATAATTTCTTGGATTTAGGTACCCATTTCACAATGGGTCCCTTTTGGTTAGCAACAAGGGTCTTAGGAACCCAAATAGAGTAATCAATGTAACCATCATAAGGACCAACATATTTTGCATAAACATCACCATAATAGTCAACATAAAGAATGTAGTTGGGATTGTTATGCCCCGCAAAGTCACTACGAGTGGTCTTGCCCCTAGTGGCATTACCACCCGCGATGGAAGTATTGGCTTGTGCGGGCTTGGTCTTGATCTCCTTGGTGTTGCTCACTTTCTTCTTTGCCTCGGCTACATAACCAAGACCCTCCTTCCCTTTGTGTGGTTTTTGCTCACGCAAATAAGCAAAACCCTTTTCTTTACCTTTGGGAATAGAGGTATTGGCACTAGTGGCCTTGGCAAGATCCACCTTCAACCTAGCATTTTCTTCAATAACATTTGCATGATCACGAGGAAGAATAGATATACTAGTTGAACTTGATTTAGAAAGTTGAGTTTGAAGTTGCTCATGAGACTTGACTAGAAGAGAGTGAGTCGTTTCCACGGCCTTGTGAGCCTTGTCAAGTTTCTCCATATCCTCAAGAAGTCAAGCATTAGCAACCGCAAGTTCAACTTTCTCATTTTTAATCACTTTGTATTTAGCAAAGACATGATCTCTATCCTTAATGATTTTATTAATTATGCCATCATTTTTATCATCAAGAGAATCTAGTGTTTCCTCAAGAGTAGTCCTTTATTCACTCTCTTCATCAAGAAATGCATTCAAGGATACTATGGAAGCATCCAAGGAAGCAATGGTGAGAGAATCCTCTCTCTCAATCTTACTCTTGTCAAGTTTCTCCATATCCTCAAGAAGTCTAGCATTAGCAACCGCAAGTTCGACTTTCTCATTTTTAATCACTTTGTATTTAGCAAACACATGATCTCTATCCTTAATGATTTTATTAATTATGTCATCATTTTTATCATCAAGAGAATCTAGTGTTTCCTCAAGAGTAGTCCTATATTCACTCTCTTCATCAAGAAATGCATTCAAGGATGCTATGGAAGCATCCAAGGAAGCAATGGTGAGAGAATCCTCTCTCTCAATCGTACTCTTGTCTTTAAGGACTTCTTCGGCCACACATAGTTGTCTCATGAGAGACTCAACATGTTCCTTAGCTTTACCTTGCAAGTTAGTCACAAAAGTATAGAAGGCAACAAGTTCCTTCTTAATCACAAGACTAGATTGATCATCCATTTCATGCATAGTCTTGGGAGTAGAAGATGATACCTCGGTAACATGAGGCCATGAGGGAACGAGCGTTGTTGGTGGAGAGGTTTTCATTGGGGGATTCAAAGAGAGAAGATGATGAAGTTGATACAATAGCCAATGCGGCCACCTCTTTAGTGGGTGCATCTTCATCTTCGGATCACTTGAGGGATACTCTTCTTGTGCCACCAACACTATCCTTGGTGACTTCTTGAAGAAAGGCTTTCTTTGTCTTGCGGGATTCTTTTGAATCAACTGGTCCTTTGGGATAAACTTCCCCCCATTTTGTTCTCGGTTCTCATAAAGACACTCTTTGATGTAATGATTCTTGTCATGACAATTGTAGCAAGTCTTTATCCTTGATGCAAACTCTTTCTTCCCACTTGAATTGTTTGCGTGATCAATTTTAGCTTTAGCCCTTGCCGGGTCGTTCCAAAACACTCTTGTGGCAAGAGCTATGTGACCATGGATGGCTTGTTCAAGCTCATTAGGAGAAATGTTGTTTGGGCAAGCTTCAACCTCATCACGTTCATCTAGACACACCACCTTGGCCTTCAAAGTAAGTGAGGGACCTTGTTTCATTCTCATGGCCCTAGCACGGTTGTCTTCGGCATACTTGGTGGCAACCTTGGAGAATTGCACTTCTTGCATAACTTCATTGGATGACATTTGAAGATAGTTGTGTCTTCCTTGTATAGACTTCAATATGGGCTCGAAAGGCAAGAGAGCATTCACATACTTCCTCTTGACCCAAGCATCATCCACATAGGTTGCCCCCACATCATAAAAGGCTTTGGCAAGAGTCTTGAGTCTTCCATACATATCTTCATGATGCTCATTATCAAACATGTAGAGGCCTTCGGCATCATTGCTCAAGGATTCAAATCTATTCCTCTTCATGCTATCATTTCCAAGGAATGCTACCTCAAGACAATTCCAAGCTTCTTTGGCGGTGGTGACGTGGAGAATATGATGCTTGTCATTGTCACTCATGGCAAGTTCAATCATGTGGAGAGCGGAGGCATTGAGTTGCTTTTCGACAATCTCTCTTCTTGACAAATTGCTTGGATCCATGACCTTGTACCCATCTTCAATGATCCTCCAAAGCTCGATAGAGGCACTGTTGACATGAGATTTCATTGAGTGTTGCCAACTAGCAAAAGCTAATGCATTAAGCTTAGGTGGAGGACCTAAAGTGTTGTAGGGTTGCCCCGATCTTCACGGATTTGAGCGAAATCGACGATGAACACGAAGAACACGATGATGAACATGAAGAACAACCAAACACAAGAGGGCCAAAGGAGGATAAATAGCAAGACACAAGCAACCAATTGACCAGTAACACGCCCCAAGGGTAGCCCCCGATCCTCAAGAGATGCAAGCACACTTACTCTTAGATTCATTTATCTCATCGGTCGAATCTACCGGTTCAACCACCAAGATGGATGATAAGTAATCGCAACTACAAGGAGGAATTCATCTCCATGCAAGGAGGCCTTGGTTCATCTCACTAAGAGGCATCTCACAAGGAGGCAACATCCAAAGGATGGAAAGGAGCTAAGCTCAACACAATCTCAACATAGTCTAACCCAAGATCTGATCCCAAGGGGTCCTATAAGTAGTGTTGACCAAAAGGGGGTAGGTGGGAGAGGTTACACAGGTCCTCCACCCGATCTGTTCCCGCACCGGCGGTAGTACTGCTAGCTTAGCCGGTAGTACCACTGGTGCGGGCAGGAGCGTTGCTTCCCACGTCGGCGGTACCTCTAGTGGTACCAGCGGTACCTCCAGTGGTACCAGCGACGGTACCGCTCGGTACCGGAACGCGCTGCAGAATGACGCTTTCGGCGGTAGCGACGGCGGTAGTGACCCGGCGGTAGTATCGGCTATCCCGGCGGTAGTACTGCTGCGCCTGGGTCTTTTCTTCCTTCTTCTCTTCTTCTTCTTCTTGATTCGAATCTTGTCCAACTTCCACCCTTCGTCCATCGACTCATGGGGCTCCTTGGAGGCTTCATTCCTGAGTATGCATAGGACGCTAGCTTGAGGTAGAAAACCATTCATGGAATCATCAAGATCACAAAAGGATAGGAGCGAGTTCACCTTTTCATGTAGGGCTTTGACTCGTGCTCTTGTCATTGGTCCACTTGGCGTGTCTTGTGTAGGGCGCACTACATCATCTCCCCCCTTGGGAAAGAGTCGTCCTCGACTCTTGGTCTTCCTCATCGCTTGAAGTCCCATGGTATGGGGATAAGTCGGCGACATTGAAGGTGTCATGCACCAAGTACTTGGAGTTGGCGATGTCGATCTTGTCGTTGATGCGCTTGATGACCTTGAAGGGTCCATCTCCACGAGGGTGAAGCTTGGACTTCCTCGCATCCGGAAAGCGATCCTTGCGAAGGTGTAGCCACACTAGGTCTCCTTCATATCATGGCGCGCTTGTTCTTGTTCATCTTCTTAGCAAGGTCTTCATTGTGCTTCTCAAGTGTGATTCTTGTATCCTCATGTAGCTTCTTCATGGGCGGCGCGCTTGTCGAAGTCCATGCTTGATTGTTCACGTAGTGGTAGTGGTAGCATGTCCAAAGCGGTGTATGGGTTGAAACCATATACGATCTCGAAGGGGCTTCTCTTTGTTGCTCGGTTAGTGCTCGATTGTAGGCGAACTCGGCATGTGGATGCACTCTTCCCAATTCTTCAAGTTTGGCTTGATCAACACACGAAGAGCGTGGATAGACTTGATTCACCACTTCGGTTTGACCATCCGTTTGAGGGTGATAGGCGGTGGAAAAGAGTTGCTTGATTCCCATCTTGGCCATCAATGTCTTCCAAAAGTAACTCACGAACTTGACGTCACGATCCGACACAATTGTCCTTGGCACTCCATGAAGACGAACGATCTCCCTAAAAAACAAAGTTGCAATGTGTGAAGCATCGTCGGTCTTATTGCATGGTATGAAGTGTGCCATCTTAGAGAATCGATCAATGACAAAAATATGGAATCCTTGTTTGTTTTAGTGCGTGGGAGTCCCAACACAAAATCCATGGCAATATCGGACCAAGGTCCATGTGGAATTGGCAAAGGAGTGTACAAGCCATGAGAGTTTAGTGTGGACTTAGCTTTGAGACATGTAGAACATCGGCGCACAAGACGGTTTACGTCGCGGTACATGCGAGGCCAAAAGTAGTTGGTGGAGAGCATGGCGAAGGTCTTGTCGCGTCCAAAGTGTCCCATGAGCGATCCTCCATGTGATTCCTTCAAAAGGAGCAAACGAAGCGAAGACTCGGGAATACAAAGTTTGTTAGCTTTAAACAAGAAATTTGTGCACGTGGTAATCCTCAATCCCTTTGCTCTCCAAGCATTTAGCAAAAATGTCTCCAAAGTAAGTATCGGTAGCATACAAATCCTTTATCTCATCCAAACCCAAGACATTAACTTCAAGACGTGTAAGTAGGTTGGTCTTGCGGGATAATGCATCCGCACCACATTGTCTTTACCTTTCTTGTATTTGATTACAAAGGTGAAAGACTCAATGAACTCAACCCACTTAGCATGTCTTTGTTCAAATTTTTGGCTTTTCAAATATTTCAAGGATTCATGGTCGGAATGGATGACAAACTCCTTAGGACGAAGGTAGTGTTGCCAAACATCCAAAACACGAACCAAAGCATACAACTCTTTGTCATAAATTGGATAATTCAAGCGAGCTCCATCTAGTTTCTCACTATGGTATGCGATGGGTCTACCATTTTGCATGAGAACTCCTCCAATACCCAAACCACTTGCATCGCATTCAATTTCAAAAGTTTTGGAAAAATCCGGAAGTGCAAGTAGTGGGGCTTGGGTTAACAACCTCTTGAGCTCATTGAAAGCAAAATCATGTGCATGGCCCCAAATGAAAGGCACATTCTTCTTTGTAAGATCATGAAGAGGGCATGCAATTGTTGAAAAATCTTTGATAAATCGGCGATAAAATCCGGCAAAACCCATGAAACGTCTCAACTCCTCAAGTGACGTAGGAAAAGGCCAAGAGCGAATAGCTTCTATCTTTGCTTCATCAACTTCAACACCATTCGAAGAAACAACAAAACCCAAGAAAATGAGCTTATCGGTGGCAAATGTGCACTTAGAAATATTAGCATAAAGCTTTTCATTGCGAAGGGCCAACAAAACTTGAGCAACATGAGAAGTATGCTCTTCCACCGACTTGCTATAGATGAGGATATCATCAAAATAGACAACCACAAATTTTCCAATGAAAGGACGAAGGACATGATTCATAAGACGCATAAAAGTTGAAGGTGCATTGGAAAGACCAAATGGCATGACAAGCCATTCATAAAGACCAAGCTTTGTTTTGAAGGCGGTCTTCCATTCATCACCCTCACTCATCCTTATTTGATGATAGCCACTCTTAAGATCAATTTTGGAAAAGATAGCGGAACCACAAAGTTCATCAAGCATGTCATCAAGTCTAGGGATAGGATGGCGATACCTAACGGTTATGGCGTTGATGGGGCGACAATCCATGCAAAGGCGTAAGGTGTTGTCGTGCTTGGGCACCAAGATGACGGGCACGGCGCACGGACTCAAGCTCTCACGGATGTGGCCCTTGTCAAGTAGCTCTTGTATTTGCCTCAATCTCCTTCGTTTCTTCGGGGTTGGTGCGGTAGGTGCGCGGTTAGGTAGCGGTGCGCCGGGGACAAGGTCGATGCGATGCTCGATGCCGCGTAGAGGAGGTAGTCCCGGTGGCACCTCTTGAGGGAAGACATCTTCAAACTCCTTCAAAAGAGACAACAAAGATGGAGGAATGTTTGTTAAGGTGTTAGTAAAAGAGGCTTCACCCTTGCATATGAGCACATAGTGAAGTGTGGATGGGTCCTCTCTCAACTCCCTCATGTCTCTCTTGGTGGCAAATAGAGTTAAGTTTGGTGTGGCTCTCTTTGAAGATTCACTCATGTTTGGCTTGTGGCTCTCACTCACTTTTTGGTGGATCACTCTCTCACCACTCATCTCACTTGAAGCACGCTCTTGTTGTGCCCTTGCAATAGTCTTGGCATTGTCGGCAATTACTTGACTTGGAGTCATAGGGCGGAGGACAAAGGTCTTGTCATTGTCTTGAAACTATAGTAGTTTGTCCTTCCGTCATGTGTAACACTCTATCATATTGCCAAGGTCTTCCAAGAAGTAAGTGACAAACGGTCATAGGCACAACATCGCAATCGACGGTATCTTCATAAGCTCCAATCTTGAAAGACACTTGCACCATATGTTGAATCTTGACGGTTCCGCAATCACTCAACCATTGCACATGGTATGGGTGGGGTGCTTCTTGATCTTCAAGTTGAGCTTGTCACAAAGTTCCTTGCTTGCCAAGTTGTGACAACTTCCACCATCGATGATGACCTTGATGGACTTTCCATTAACAACCGCTCTTGTTTGAAATAAGTTGCATCGTTGGTCTTCTCTACTTGGACATTGGTGGTCAAAGCTCTTGTCACAACCAAGGTTGGTTCATTGGGGTCACCATCACAAAATATCTCTTGGAGTCATCTTGAGCACTTTGTGTGGTGGTGACTTGATTGGTGGCAATGTACTCCTCTTCACTCATCGACTCATATTCTCCCAAGTCATTGACAATCATGACTTTCTTGTTGTACACTCAAATGATTTGTGTCCATGACCTCCGCACTTGTAACATTGCAAGAGTCTTGTGCCGGTAGGTTGTCCTTGAGGTTTGTTGCTTGGGAGAGGCGCTTTCTTGAAAGGTTGAGGCACTTGCGGTGTATGAAGAGGCTTTTGGAGGCCTCTCATGCTTGCTTGAGGTGAAGCTTGTGTCGTTGGAGGTGTTGAGATGACGGCTTGTTTGCAAAGAAAGATTTTGTCTTGAGATACTTGAGCTCTTCAAGCACGTGACGCTCGGCCTTTGTTGCTTGATGGACTAGCTCAACCAAATTGGTATAAGGTTGGAACTCCACAATCTTCTTGATAGGATAGTTGAGGCCATTCATGAAACGAGCCATGGATTGCTCTTGTGACTCCTCAACATGGCTCGTATCCTTAGATTTCCATTTCCTTATAATACTCATCCACGGTCCTCACACCTTGGTTCAACTCTTGTAACTTCTTGTATAAGTCTCTAGTGTAGTGACTAGGAACAAAACGCTTGTACATCTCTTCTTTCATTTCAACCCAAGTGTTGATAGGTTGTTGGTGGTTTTGCACACGGGCATCTTGGAGTTGTTCCCACCAAAGAGAGCATATTCCTCGAACTCCAAGGATGCTAGAGTCACCATCTTGTTGTTGGAGTAGTTGCAAACTCGAAAGATCTTGTCAACCTTGAGTTCCCATGAAAGATAGGCTTTCGGATCACTTGTTCCATAGTACTTGGGCATGTCAAGCCTAAGATTGCTCAAGTTGTCATTGATACATCTCCAACGTATCCATAATTTCTGCTGTTCCATGCTCATATTATACCATTTGCTACATGTTTTATATACACTTCGTATCAATTTTATGCATTTTCTGGGACTAACCTATTAACAAGATGCCACAGTGCCAGTTCCCTGTTTTCTGCTGTTTTTGGTTTCAGAAAGTTACTTCTGGAAATATTCTCGGAATTGCACGAAACAAAAGGCCAGGTCCCTATTTTTCCAGCACGTACACGGAGTCCGAAGGAGAGACGAAGGAGAGCCACGAGGTGGCCAAACCACCTGGCGACGCGGCCCCACCTCCAGCCGCGCCTGCCTGTGGTTTGGGCCCCTCGGGGGTCCGCCGACATCGCCCCTTCGCCTATTTATTCCCCGAGACGCAAAAACCCTAAAACACCAAGCCTTTCATCCAGAACATATTCGCTGCCGCCGTCGTCGTCAACCATAACTCGGGGGTTTCTGAAGCTCTTCCCGGCACCCTGCCGGAGAGGGGAATCATCACCGGAGGGCTCTACATCGCCATGCCCGCCTCCGGAGTGATGCGTGAGTAGTTCATCCTTGGACTATGGGTCCATAGCAGTAGCTAGATGGTTGTCTTCTCCACTTGTGCCATCATGTTTAGATCTTGTGAGCTGCCTATCATGATCAAGATCATCTTATTGTAATGCTACATGTTGTGTTTGCTGGGATCTGACTTATATTGATACCTATGTGGATCTGAATATTATATTATCATGTCTATGTCATTTGTGATCTTGCATGCTCTCCGTTACTTGTTGAAGCCTTGGCCACGTGAATAATTGTAACTCCAAGAGGGGGTATTTATGCATGATAGTTGGGTTCAACCTCTATTTAACCTGGGATAGTGACAGCAAGTTCTAAGGTTGTAGATGTGTTGTTGCCACTAGGGGTAAAACAGCAATGCTTTATGCAAGGATGAATGTATTGTTTACATTCCGCACATTACTTAATGCAATTGTCTGTTGCTTGCAACTTAATACTGGAAGGGGTACAGATGTTAACCAAAAAGTGGACTATTGAGGCATAGATGCATGCTGGATAGGGGTCTATGTAGTTTGTCGTAATGCCCAAATGAATCTCATAGTAGACACCACAGCTCACACATGCATGTTATATGCACTTATCAATTGTCAATTGCCCAGCTGTAATTTGTTTACCCAGCATGTTAGTTATCTTATTGGAGAGACACCACTAGTGAACTGTGGACCCCGGTCCATTCTTTTACATCTGAAATACAATCTACTGCAATCATTGTTCTCTACTGTTTTATGCAAACAAACATCATTTTCCATTCGATACGTTAAGTTGGGGCAAAGTAATTTGGTTGTGTTGTGCAGGTTCCACGTTGGCACCGGAATCCCTGGTGTTGCGCCGCACTACACTCCTTCACCAACACCTTCGAAGCAAACCTCGTTTTCCTACTGGTCCGATTAAACCTTGGTTTTATACTGAGGGAAAACTTACTGCTGCACTCATCATACCTTCCTCTTGGGGTTCCCAACTGACGTGTGACGTACAAGCATTGTTTCTGGCACTATTGACCTAGAGCCACCAGTCATCTTCATCCCGACGGTTTGGAGGTGGGAATGCACGTCCACGTCTCCGTTGATTGAGTCCATCACCATGGTGGTGGCTTGACTCGCTATCACTTGACTCGACGCGGTGATGATGATGATTATCACGATGACGATCTTGGTTAGGACGCGGCTCATGATGCGGCATTGGGTTCTCGTCATGGTTGCCATGTTCACGATAGCGATGACGTGGGCTTGGAGGATGGCGATGTGGACGCCCTTGATCACCATAGTCGTTGCCACCCGGCATTCCATTGCCATTGGCCCAAGGCTCTTGACGTTCTTGATGTTGTGGTGATGGTGAAGGTGTTCTTTCATGCCTCGCACCATGATGACGATGATGCTCTTGATGGCCATTGTCATGGTGTACTCGAGGTGATGGTTGACGTTCCACATCATGGCGACGTCGTTCATGCTGGTCGCGCCTTGGCATTTCTTGTCGTCCTTGATGATCACCTTGTCCATCTTCTCGTCGGCGCGATGATCTTGAAGACTCCCTTGAGTGACGAGATGATGAAGAAGATCCACGACGTGCAAGGTTCGCCATGTGCTCATTCATTTGCGACATTTGCTCGTTGATGTTGGCTTGCATAGTATGCAAGTCGTGTCGCATGTTGTCGAAGTTTCCTTCTTGAGCTTGGAGGCGACGCTCATAGCGGCCTAGTCCATCACGAACAAGATGGTGAAGACCGACAAACTCATTATGCGTGACGTAGCCGTGGTCGCCTTGAGGTACCTCATTGCCATCACCCTCCGAGCTTGAGCTCCCATTTATACTTCCCCTAAACATGATTCTCAAGAACAAGTGATATGTATTGGAATAGACTAGCAAGATAAACTAGTACCAAAAGTAAATGTGCTTGTTCAATGAGAATCCGGTTCTCACACCCAACTCACACACTTATGTGGATAGGTAGGTATGGTGGTTGGAAAGAAAAATGAAATCAACCCGAAATCAAGATATTGTCTAAGCAAGTAAAGAACCAAAATGATCAACAAGCCAAACAAGTCGATCTCAAAAGAAAAGGAGAAAGGAAACACACACGTGGTGATGGAAGTGACTTGTGCAACTATCAAAATGAGAAAAATAACCTAGCGAAGACTACGCTCGGTGTTGCACAAGTGCTTGATGAGCCACTAGCTCGATTGCAAATTATGAGTGGACTCCAATATTTGCACTAAAGACACCACCTATAACATGTTCATCAAGCGTTGGCGCAACCTACAAAATGGCGAGTGGTGTTTTCCTTTTCACTTTTGCTGCTCTTTTTGCTTCTTGACTTTTTCTCTTTTCAAATATGGTGGCTCTTTTGCTTCTTGAGCTCTTTTCACACTCACTTCCTTGAAGCCAACACGATATATGATATGATAACTAGCACACAACTTTTGCTCGGAAACTACACGGTGTCGATGTGCAAAGTCCACGCAATCGTTAAGAGCTAGCCTCAATAGGATATGGTAAACACAAAGATATGATGTGGCTTGCAAGGAAAAGATTAAAGGTAAGATTGGAGAGGTTATACCTTCTTCGACAACCTTACCCGTTTGTTGTCGTAGTCTCGTGCTTGCCCACGAGTTTTAGGGATGATGGATCAACCACAATGGTGTCGTAGAGCGCATTGATAGCTTCGCAACGAGCCAAGAATCACTCAAAACGGAGTCCGGAAACAAGAGATATGACGAAAGCAATTTTCAAAAATTTGCTGTTTTAGGCCCTGGCGGTAGTACCGCTAGAATAGGCGGTAGTACCGCTGCGGTCGCTGGACCGTGCCCGAGACGTGAAAAACACGCGATTTGGGCGAAAATCCTGGCCGAAAATCGTCAAATCGAAGGGGCAAATGATGGAATTGGGCTATGGAAACGCATAGGAAGCAAGATCAACAAGTTTAGCACGAGATCCATGGATCAAAACTTGCAAAAACGCACTCAAATCGCAGATCGATCCAAAAGCATTTTGGGAATTTTTGTGTGGAAATTTTAGAATTTCTCAAAATCAAAGAAAAATTTGGGGGAAAAGTGGGGGAAACACAAATCAAATCCATGGCAACCGTTGCTCTGATACCATATGTTGTAGGGTTGCCCCGATCTTCACGGATTTGAGCAAAATCGACGATGAACACGAAGAACACGATGATGAACACAAAGAACAACCAAACACAAGAGGGGCAAAGGAGGATAAATAGCAAGACACAAGCAACCAATTGACCGGTAACACGCCCCAAGGGTAGCCCCCGATCCTCAAGAGATGCAAACACACTTACTCTTAGATTCGTTTATCTCACCGGTCGAATCTACCGGTTCAACCACCGAGATGGATGACAAGTAATCGCAACTACAAGGAGGAATTCATCTCCATGCAAGGAGGCCTTGGTTCATCTCACTAAGAGGCATCTCACAAGGAGGCAACATCCAAAGGATGGAAAGGAGCTAAGCTCAACTCAATCTCAACATAGTCTAACCCTAGATCTGATCCCAAGGGGTCCTATAAGTAGTGTTGACCAAAAAGGGGTAGGTGGGAGAGGTTACACGGGTCCTCCACCCGATCTGTTCCCGCACCGGCGGTAGTACCGCTGGCTTAGCCGGTAGTACCGCTGGTGCGGGCAGGAGCGTTGCTTCCCACGTCGGTGGTACCTCCAGCGGTACCAGCGGCGGTACCGCTCGGTACCGGAACGCGCTGCAGAACGACGCTTTCGGCGGTAGCGACGGCGGTAGCGACCCGGTGGTAGTACCGGCTATCCCGGCGGTAGTACCGCTGCGCCTGGGTCTTTTCTTCTCTTCTTCTTCTTGATCCGAATCTTGTCCAACTTCCACCCCTTCGTCCATCGACTCATGGGGCTCCTTGGAGGCTTCATTCCTGAGTATGCATAGGACGCTAGCTTGAGGTAGCAAACCATTCATGGAATCATCAAGATAACAAAAGGATTGGAGCGAGTTCACCTTTTCATGTAGGGCTTTGACTCGTGCTCTTGTCATTGGTCCACTTGGCGTGTCTTGTGTAGGGCGCACTACATCATAAAGGGTTTATGCGGGTATAGGGGATAGGTGGTTCGGGAGAGTACCAACCCGAAACCGCATGGTACTCGGGCTTCTCCTTATCCTTATCCGACTTGGATGTGGAAGTAGTGGAGTTCTTAGGATCGGTTTCAACACCCTTTTTCTTTTTCGCTTTATCCTCCTCGGTATCACCGTCATCGGAGTCAGCAGAAAGCTCTAGTGGGACGGATCTCCGAGGGCGCCATGCCATTTTTGAGTTGCATGAGCAAGTCACGCATCTCGGCTAACTTCATATCCATGGACGATGTCAATGATGTTTCCATCGTTTTGAGATCGGCCATGGATGCCGTAGTTGCTTTGGCATTGGCAAGATCGGTCTCATCCTCACTTTGTTTCATACTTCTCTTAGGCGGTTAAGCCCAACAAGAGCCTAGGCTCTGATACCAAATGAAAGGATCGGTATGACACCTAGATGGGGGTGAATAGGTGCTACTCCAAATTTTAGTTCCTTTTCAATTTAGCCTTGACATAAAAGGTAAATTCTCTTGATATGTAACTACGGTGAATTTACCTATATGACAAGCTAGCAACTAAGCACGGTACACAAAGTAAAGGCGGTAAACAAGGATAGAAGTAACCGAAGTGAAAGCACGCGGAGACACAGATGTAATCCCGAGTTCCTCCTTGTTAAGGGAGTACGTCTCGTTGGAGAGGTGTGAGGCACCACAAAAGGTCGAACCTCAACGCCACAAAGGCTCACCCTATTCTCCGATGAACCACACCACAAAGGATTGGTTCACCTTCCACTATCGGAATCCTTCAAGGCGGAATCCGGAGACTTTACAACAACGATTCGGGGCACAACCCACAACTGGATTGGGGGCTCCCGAACAGCTACAATCTGTCACAAAGACAAACAAGTAAGTACAACAATGGGCTAGGTTTTCCCAATGGAAACCCTAGCAAATGGTCCCTCAAGTGAATGAGGGGGAAATGAAGAACGGCTTGGTGAAGATGTTGATCGGGGCCTTCTCCTTCAATTCTCCAAAGATCAACGAGTTTGGGTGGAGGGACTGGAAGATCTAGCAAATCTTTTTTTTGACATGGATGTAGCAAATCTTGAGCTTGTAATAATGGTGGACTTCAATTCTGGGCGAGCTACTTGGCTGGATGTAGGTGGAGGGGTATTTATACCCCTCCCAGCAAATCCACCCGTGACGATAACGACGACCATGGAGTAGACGGCTAAGTCATGATATCACCTCTAAATTTCTTCTTCTTTCCTATGGGCAGGATTGATCTCAGGAGAGTTGGGCCAATCGGTTTTGGTTCCCAAATCGTTTATCTTTTAAGCGGTGGTAATCAATGTAATTATGTGAAAATGAAAATGTGTGTTGAGTTGTGAAACAATGAAATCATCTGGATCGTTTATCGGATATTAAACGGATCAAATCTAATGTATCAACGCATGTTCATCTTTGCTCTTTTAATAATAGTATAGATTAAAAATGTATTAAAAAAATATTTGTCATAACGAGTGGCATTTAGACGTGTGAGCAAAAACATCATGTCCTGTTAAGAGCGCACGTCGGTGGGTAGCACCAATTGTACACACCGATTGCTATTTGCTAATCGAAAAGGTTCGTAGAGTATGTAAAATCGGTTTCTCCCCGGATTGGGGGTTGTGGCGAACTCGAGTTATCCGAGAACCCAAGTCGGAATCGGCTAGGCCAATCAATATAGGGGAAATCTACGGGGAGGCGCCGCACGCTCGTCTCTCCGAGCGGCGCGTGCGTGACCGTCCGATGTCATACGGCTGCTCCACTTGATCCCCACCCGATCCCCTCAGTCCGATCCAAATCAGCCATAGTATTTTTTGCCAAATCTGGCCCTTCTCGGAAACTAATTGCAAATCTGGCCTCTAAGGTCGGCGCCAACGCAAATGGAGCCGACCTTGTGCAGTTCGGCGCCATACAAAATTTGCATTTTGGTGGCTGATGGGGTCGCCGCCATTGCCATTGGCGCTAACATAGCTCGGCAATTTTTTTTATGGCGCCGAACTGCACAGGTTCGGTTCCATTTACGTTGGCGCCGATTTGCAATTATTTTCCAGGAACCGGCAGATGCGTCGTTAGTTCATCAAAACGGCAGATTTGGAAAAAAAAAAATACTCAGCCGTACCCACACAATCTCTCTTGCTCACGGACCCCTCGCTCACACCGGTGCTCCTTTCCTCAATCATGTCAACCAGAAATCAAGCGAGCGAGAGATGGGGAAGGAGATGGGAGCATAAGGAGGCGGCGATGTGGGGTTCCAGACCGGGAATTTGATTCCCGGCAAAGTTGAACCAGTCGTCTCATATAAGGGCGCTGCGGGAGGTTGAGGCGGAGGTCCTGCCGCCGTCAACCAGTGTGGCCTCCGAAGGGAGCTGCACCAGGCACCCAGGGATGTCGTACACGCTGAAGAACTGCTAGGATGCGAGGAGTCCAACCCCGATGGCGCCTCGGGCGGTTGCGGACGAAGCCGGTCCCTGTCTCCTGAGGTTGCAGCCTGAGTGTCGTTGGCGCCGCCGTGCCTCCGAGGACATCGCTGGGCAGATGACGACCACATGCTGGGCGCTGCCTCCAATGGGAATAGACCCCATCGTCCCCTACTAGCATCGTGCTGAGATATCCTGCCACACAACGTGAGTTTGCCTCAGCTGGTCATTTTTTGTACATAGCTAATAATTTGGTAAATGCGGCTAATTGCTCTCGCAGCTATGGCTAATGAATCGGGTCATTCTGGTGATCAATCGTGTAATTGCTTTTCTCAAAGAACATGGTTACTATTACATTGTTATAATCGGGCAACTCTGGTCAATTAATCTGTCAACTCTCGCCAATTAATATGTCAATTTTGGCTAGTTAATCTGGTAATTGCTTTTTCAAAGAACATGATGATTTATTACATAGTTAATTTATCCGACAATTGTGGCTAATTACGTAATCTGTTAACTGTGAGTAATTAATCTAGTAGTTAATGTTCAAAGAACATGATAATTGTTTACATAGCTAATTAATCTGGTAATGGTGGATAATTAATCTGTCAATCGTGGCTAATTAATCTGGTAGTTGCTTTCAAAGAATATGTGTTAACTGTTTATATAGATAATTTATCCAACGACTATGACTAATTAATCCCCGGTCTGGAACCCCAATTAACAATTAATCAGGTGAGGACGACGCGTGGAAGCATCAGCGTCATGAGGTTTGAGGCCGCGCCACTTCAACCTGTGGTGGGCACTTCAGGGAGCAGCTGCATGCTGAGAGGCTATGCAGCCCATGGCCGGTGCGGGCGCCTCAGCCTCTTGCGGACACAACCCACCCGTGAGGCTGAGGTTGCAGGTGCCGCCATGCAGCAAGAGGTCGTGCCATCGGGAGCTGCCTCGGAGGACATCTCCGGGACCAAGTGACGCTTCCACATCAGCGGCATGGGTGCTAAGGGCTTCCTCGCATTGCTGAAGTTGTGTCGTTGGTGGGCCAAGGCCTTGAGGCGCAAGCGCGCCATCAATAGTGGCGGTGCTCTGAATATGGTGACGATGCATATCTGGTAGAGGAGAAGCTGTAGGATGTGATGACTGTTCTGCCGTCAACATTGTTTGGCCTAGCTGCTTCATCCATGTGGTGTGGTAGCCAGAGTAGGATGCGGCGGCACGCTAGTGGGAGTAGACCTGACGAAGACCTCGGTGGTGGCGCCATGTCTGGAGCAGCAGCAACTAAGATCTCTGACGGTGGTACTCAAGAGGGAGCAGGTGCGGCGGCTACAGCGTCGCGGCTGTTGTCAACATTGTTGGACTAGGCTGCTTCTGCTTCATCACCATCGTCTTGGGCTGGATTCCTCTTATGCAGGTATTCACTGTTGCTTATACCGTGCATCATGAGCATGTTATGTAAAATACCTCGCTAGTTGTATGCAAGTGGTGAGTGCACGTTGCATGTGTGATACTGGTGTTTTCATTTTGATGCTTTGGCATTAACCATAATTCATCTCCTGACTGAGAAATGAGAAAATGATTGCACTCCATTTGTTGAAGCTATAGAGAGACAGTTTACATGCCTTGAGCCATTAGCTTGTAATTTACCTAGTCCATGAATCTTCGTTTTTCATAAATAATCTGATAGCCATATCGATGGAATCTAATAGTTGTTTTGAAGAAACTCGAAAACTGTATCTAGGCAAACTGGTATCAGACAACTTGGTATCTCTTTGCAAATAAATTTGGTAGCCATATGTGAAAATTCTCGTTATTTTGGAAAAATCTAGAAATTACTTTGGCAAAATATTGTAATTATTCCTCAGAAAACCGCTATATGTACCAGAGAACTTGTTAGCTGTGTTCGAAAACCTGATTGTTGTGGTGAATAAAATATGGTATTTGTTCTGAAGAACCTGGTAGCTATTCCTGAGCAAATGAATATATTAACTGGACAATTTGGTAGCTTTTATAAATAAATTTGGTAGCGGTGTGGGGAAAATGTGGTAATTGTTTTGGAGACACTTTTGTTATTCCTCAACAAACCTGTACCGGATCATATATTGGTTATGAGATTACCATGGTAACTGCCTAATGACAATCTAGAAATTGTAGTAGATAATATTTCATGGTTAATTACAACAAGTCAACATCATGTCAACTGCTCAATGACAAGTTGGTATTCTAATGCAGATAATCTGGTAGTTACACTAGATAATTTTTATGGTTAATTATAGCAAGTCAACACCATGACACTGCTCAATGAACATTCTGATGATTTCTAACATATAATTTGGCAGCTACGTATACAGTCTGATACTAATTTTGACAACAAGGCAACATATGTTAATAGCTCAATCCCAATCATGTAATCAAATGCAAGAAATTTAACTTAAATTTTTGTTGATCCGAAGAACTAGTATTGAGTTACTCATAAGTAAAGCTAACGTTTTTACCTACTCGCATCTTCCCTACACAATCCAAAATACGCTTCAAGCGTGGAAGTAAATAGCAGCGCAGTATTATAACAACAGTGTAGTGGCAATCACTAGTTCTGCTGTAGCGACACTATTTTATACTACTGCGCAGTTGACTTGGTGGTCCTTTTTGTGTAGGCCCGTGACCTCATGGAGACGTGAAACGGTTGTGTCCGTTGTTTCCCCCCGGGAACAAAAGCTTCCAGGCTACGGGAGAAAGGCTGCTAGGCTGGCGCCGCTCGGACCGACCTGGGAGCGGCGCCGGCGCGCCGCTGTATAGTCCCGTCCATCAATATAAGCACAAGTCGAGGGCTGATGCATTACTCGTTTCGTTTGTGTTCCCTCGGCCGTCGAGCTAAAGAGAGCACAGAGGAGAGGAGAGGAGAAGAAGACGCATCAAATCGCGGAAGTTGAGCATGGATCGGCAGTCCGCGTCTCGTCCTCCGGCGCGTGTACGCGTTCCTCAAGTCGAGGAAGCTCCACCGGGCGGCGCTAGCGCTGGAGAAGGAGGCGCAGCTCCAGTTCGACTGGCCCCGCGTGGGCTCGATGATCGACGACGGGCGGTGGCGATCGGCGGACGAGTATGTGTCGGGGTTCTTGGGAGACAGGACCACGCCCGAGTCGGCCGCCGCCCTGTTCCTCGTAAGGTTCCAGCGCTTCGTCCGCGCACTCAAGCGAGGCGACGAGGCCTGGGCACGACGGTACCTGACGCGCCGCATCTTGCCGGTCCTGCGCGCCCACCCCGACAGAGGAACCGTCGCCCGGAAGTGCCTCGCGGTGCTGAGCGACAAGTCCGTCCTCGACGCGCACCGTGACGACGCCCAGTCCCGCCGAGCCTGCAACCTGGCATTCCTGCGCAGCATCTTCCAGAACGACGGGTTCGTGATCCTGACGGACGACGACGCCGACCTGAAGCGCATCCAGAGGGCGACCTTCCTCGGCCTCCGCCGCTATGCACGCCCGCAACGCAGCCGGCCAAGGAGTTCTGCATCCAACAAGCCGGACGTTCGTGCAGCTGCAAGTTCTTAACCAACCAAGCGAAAGCGAGATGCTCACTTAGACCGATTTGATTCAATCATGTAATATTTCCTGGTTGCAGCCGTTGGCTGAATTGTTATCATGTAAAAACATATGATCAGCTGAAGACAATTGTTCTCTGAATAATATTCAAGGGGTGTGCATCCATCTTTCGTTTTGAAAAGAGGCAAAGTTTCAACCATGCTTGACAGGAGCGGTCACAATGGCAATGAATCTGCAGGCGGTGAGTGAAGATGGTGGTTAACTGAAGAAGATGCTCTTCAGTTTAGAAACTGAAAAACGTGTGTGCCCTAGGTATCTAAAGAAGCTCGTATTATGTTGTCGACGTCGTAATCTGAACCTTATGTGTTCTGAACATGACGTGTCGTGTGTTCTGAAGAAGATCGTTCTGAATGTAGATGCACGGCGCTTTCTTTTTCTTCTTCTTCTTCTTCTTCCAGGGGATGGACGAAGCGTGGAGGCTATTGCTGTGCCTATACGCAGGTGATTCTGAAGGCATATTGCATGGCAGGGGCGGGATTCATTTCATTCCATCTCGAGTCCTGAAAGAAGCAGCTTCAGTAACAAGTATTTGTGTCCTGCAACTGTCTGTGGTATTGATTCAGAGAATGAGCTCCTACTATTTTTCGTTTTGGATCTTGCAAGTTCTGTATTGTCCTGGCGATTGTATGTGATACGCAAGGTGGCGCTTATGTTTGCTGTCGGCCTGCCTGTCGGATTCATCAGCCCAAGTGAAAGAATCTGAGCAAATAAACTAGTACTACCTTTTTATCCCTAAATATAAGACGTTTTGGTAAGTTATTTTAGCCTACCAAAACGCTTTATATTTAGGGACAAAGGAATTAGTTTCTTAAACGGAAGGCTCGAAATGAGCCCCGCTTTGAATTAACGAAGCCAACAACCGGCTAGAAGTTAGAACTTACACACCTCACACACACGCGCTGGGGATGCCAGCTTTACAGAGAAGATCAAATACAACAAAAGACTACACAAAAATGTCTTCATGTCTTCTGTTGCACGGAAGCAATACCCAAAAAGACCGCTCCACCAAACCTCACCGACGTCAACATCGCCACCCAGAGCAAAGGCAAGCCATCAAGTAATACTCGAAAATCCAAAGGAGGGGGATTCAAACGACGCCTCCAAGAAGAAAAACGACACGCAAGCACGTCGTCGTCGCCGGCAGAGTCCTGAGACCTACAAAGCTTTCGCCAATACCCAATCCTCCCACAAAGAGCTCGACCGTGAAGACGACGAGGTCTTGTGGATTCCAAAGACACTGCAATGTAGCAAGCCGAACAAGGGCAGGTTGAGCCGGAGGTAGAGTCCGCAAACAGGGCGAGGAGCTTCAAGGTGACGCCTTCAGGAAGGAAAATGACACCCGGTGGTGTCATCGTCACCTGCAATGGCAACAACCAAGCACAGTTTTCACCGCAGCCCCAGCAACCCGAGCATCGGAAACCACCATGAGGACGCAGAGCTCGGAAACCGCTTCCGACCAACTTCCCGGAGAGACATGGTGCCCCAGCCCCCGCTGAGAACACCAGACGCCAAAACCAGGCACACCAAACTTCATCCAAATCCGACGACATGAAGTCATCCCGGCTCTGCCCGACCAAGACCTGGCCATGAGGGACGATGGCCGGCGGAGGAAGTTACAGCAAGCCCACATGGACCGCTGGGTGTCACGTCGTGGAACTGGGAGAGCCCCGCACACGGGCGAGGACGAGCTTCACGGGAAGCAGAACGCAGTCGGGGGAAACCACACCACCACAGCATAGGCGCACCGATCGCAGCCAGGGGACCGGGGAGCCCCTGCTCTCGCCGGCCATCAAGCTCGAGTGACCCTCGCGACGGTCACGGCGCATGCGACCCAGATTGAGGCCCAAGCAGCCCAGATCAGGGCCCACAATGTCCAGATCGAAGCCCGCACGACCCAGATCGGGGATCCATCGATCCCATCGGAGCACGCCGCCGCCTTCCTCCCCTTCATCCGCAGCCAGCCACGCTGCGGCCACCTCCGCCGCGACGACGAAGCACGCCGGTGAGGCCCTGGGCCGTCGCCCTGAATCCGCATCTCCTGCCGCCCTAGCCCCACACCGGGCGACCTCCACCGTCGAGAGCGCTGCGCCATCCCACCCCCATCAGGAGTGGGTCCGCCACCACCGCGGCTCAGGCCGGCGGCAGCGGCGGTGGGGAACGCCGGAGTGGAGGCTGCTGGCGGCGCTACGTTCGGGTCGCCCCCGCGTCGCCTGGGGAGCGACGCGAGAGCGATACCTGTTCCGTCTATCGAGTTAATATCAAGGAATTAGTTTCTACAGTAGTACTAGTTTATTTTGATTAATTCGTACATTCATTAATTTTGAGGGGAAGTTATTTCGTACTTTCAGCTTCATGCTTTTGTCTACTGGACGAGGCATGCGTAGAAACAGTTGGCGGTGTATAAATTCTCAGAGATGAATGTTTACCCTGAAACTCTCGATCTTGCTGACTGGAGAGATTTGGACTCTCATCACAGTCATCCTAAACAGAGTCTGATACTCCTAGTAAGCAACATTAAATTTCCGATTAACTTAAAATTGGTACGAACATTGTCTACAGGAGAAATCAATCTAAAACAATTTAGTAGCATATCGTCCTTAAATTGTAGAGGGTTTCACTAGAAGGAAAAAAAAGACTCTGCCCTAAGAATTGAAATCCTAAGATGTCCCATACAATTCACACAATCCTAAGAGGGTAAAAGGTTTGAAGTTAGTACAGAAGTACATCAGAGTATTGCTTTCTTTTTAAAAAAGGAACTAGCATAGTGCAAAAGAGCTGGCAGCTATATAATACTCATGTCAATAAATCGACTTGCCAATATAAGAATGGAAAGTGTAATATATATAGCAATGACATGCCGAGTGCGGCGATATGGCGCCCGGGCGACAGGGCGCCCGGTATTAGAAATTTTAAAATAAATAAATTTCAAGTTTCCGAAAAATTCGAAAAAAAATATCATGATGTAGACAAACCTATGCACTACGCTTGGTACAAAGTATTTATGTGAAAATAATGTATTTTAGCCTCAGTAAAAAAGACAAAAATACAGATCTGGGGCATGTACAGATCAACCTTTTTTTTCTCTATTATTTATTCGATTTGTCTTTTTTGCTGAGCCAAAATTACAAAGTATTTCGGACTGCAAATTTCCAGGATCGTAGTGTTGATAGGCTACATCCAGGTATTTCTTTTCGAATTTTTTGAAACGTTTTTGAAAAGTTCAAAAACGTCCTCCCTGTCATACGAGCACCATTAAGCTTATTCGTGACATGCCACTCTTTAATCTTACAAGTTGGAGTTCCGAAATGTGCACCACCGAGATGCAATCAACCCAATCAAAATCTACTACTCCATCCGATCCATAAAAAGTGTCGTGGAAAATATACTTGCCTCTTACAAATCAATAAATATACTTGACACACTTTTTGTGGATCGGAGGGAGTAAGAAAAATGCCACATAATATACTGGCGCAAACAAACTTTAAATCGAATGGTCATGTCGTGGAAGAAAAAACAATATATATACCACGGAACCGGAGATCCAGAACAATCACGTCCATTCAAACAGACCCATCCAGCGGGTACACCACTCTAATGTTGAGTGTAAAAAGTGTTTTACTTTGATACACTCGTATTCCATTAAAAATGTGTTTTACACACAAAACTACCCAGTGATGTCACTGATCATAAATATGTTTAGACTCAGCGTTATCACATGAAATGTATCTCGCAATTAATATCCTACCAAACTACTCGTACTAATATCAAGATGCAATTAATATCCTACTTTTATTATAAAAATCAATGTGTAAATTTAATATCCTATAAAAATCAATGTGTAATATCCTATAAAAAAATCAATGTGTAATATCCTAGTACCTAATATCAACAATACGTGCATTAAATATCAGTATCTATAATATAAAAACAATATTATAACCATGTCATTGTAAAATATGTTTTCATATTATAGAGGTTGATATTTTTCATATGTTCTTGACTAAACATTACGAGGTTCAACTTTGACCAAACTCTTAATGACACTATGCAGTGTAACACCCGCCCTACCGTATTTTGCTAGATGATCTGCAACTCTATTCTGGTCTCAACTAATCTTCTGGAGCTACCTCGCTACTTAGAAGAAGATGTGTAATTTTTACAAACTATATAAAGTATGGAAAAGATTTTTTTTGAAAAATCTTACACATATAATGCAAAAATTAGATGCACCAGGAAATATATTTTTCATATGATATGTATATAGTATTGTAGTTATTGATAGTTTTTATGGTCAAACTTACTTTATTTGACTTTTCAGGAAAATCTATATGCCTACTTTTCAACAACGGATGGGGTAATTGAAATGGAGGGAGCGATATTTTTGGGACATGTGTAGTTAGGCACACTGACTTGTGACACGGCACCTAAACACTGCAAATGATTATATCCCGTATTTTGGTGAGTTTCGATTTCTTACAATAAATTGAAAAACACAGGGAAGTGCCCACATATATGCGAGTCTCTATATATGTAGTATTTTTCTGTGTAAATGTAAATTTATGAAGAATTATTCTACTTTGTTAGCTAAACATCAAATAATAACACGTAGATCCATGTGTTCTTTTTGTTTCTAGTTCGTGAATAAAGTTTTCTTTAATGAAATTCTATGTGTGCATGGTTCACACATATATATGTGAGCATGTGATTTTTCTTTAGAAAATCCTGAAACTTCATAACGTGCTTTTACAAAATATTTCGATGCCAAGATTCATGTGTGGTTATTGGCGTAACCTGGCCTAACAAGTTCTTATTGTTCCCACAAGATATCGCACCTTCACGCATATTTAATGTGGTGTATACACACATTGAATTTTAATGAACAAAAATCCTGATTAATTTCAATAGATAGATCACATTTGATCATGTCCTATCCTATTGTTTATGGTTTCATTTTCATGAATAAAATCGGGGACGCGAAGCTCCTTCAAGAAAAGTAGAAAACGGATCTTCTATCATAAGTATTTAGGAGGGTAGAGAATATACCACATTTTCTACAATTTGAAAGCACGAGATTCAAATATACAATGGTTAAACAGGTAAAATGAAACCATTCAGAAGCACACAGAATGCAATAGTTTTTATTTTTGAACTAAATGCGATAGGTTTCATTTTTCATGGGAAGAAAACATGAGACTGACCAACTGCAGACACCCAATGGACGGACCACTGAAGGCCTTGACCCGCCGTCTTCTTTGTAGGTTTGTTTTTGCAGAGCATTAGAAAAGAAACCGCCTAATTACACTCTACTACAAGTCTGGGCTGATCTGTAATAACCGGAAAGTTCCAGGGTGCGGAACACAGTACAGGTAGAGAGTTGAGAGCGCCGCTTGGTTTATAGCGGAGGCCAAGAACTCCAAGAAGCGCAGGTGGGGAGAAGCAGCGGCAGCAGCGGGGCATTGTCGAGGGAGAAGGAGAGGGGTGGGTGCGAGGTAGGAGAAGGAGAGAGCGAGAGGGAGGGAGCGGGGAGGGCCTGCTAGTTCGTCCTCTTTCGGCGGAGGCGGTTGCGGGATGGGCGACTCCGGCGGCTCCGTCGTGTCCGTGGACATCGAGCGCATCTCCTTCGGCGGGAAGGTCCGTGCTGCTAACCCCTCCTGCCGCTTCTCCCTTCCTTCCTCGAATCCGCGAATTTCGTGCTGGCGTGGTTGATTTCTGCTAGTACCGGGGCGATTTGGTTGGCGGCATTGGAGCTGCCTGGCAGGAGGATTGGAAGCTGGAGGCGCCTGAAGATGCGACCTTGGTAGTGGTATTGGAATTTAGCTGGGTTCTGATAGTTCGGTTTCGATTGGATATAGTTGTACATGTTCAATTGTTTGGAGGTCCAAAGGGAGCGATCATTTTTTTTCTTCAGTTTTGCCAAACATTCTGTCATCTTACAACTCAAAGTTTACTAAGTTCTTCTGACGTCATGTTGGTTTCAGAATGAAACTTTGTTCCTTTTTATTTGCTGCACTGGTTCCTTGTTCAGGATTTTGTTCTATCCTAATTTGAATCGCAGTATGTTGGCATCTAAATCGTAGTTAGGGATTTCCCTTCTTGATTCGTGAAGATTTTTTGTCAGGCTATAAGTCCGATTGGAGTTTTCTTTGCCAGTTGCCACTGCCCTCCCTCTGAACATCCACTAGCTTGCCATCTCTGTCGTGTAGTATCAAAGCGGTATATTTTTAGGGTGCCTCCCTGGGTGCTGTCCTCTACCTACCTTCGTCCAGGCGGATTTCTTTTAATGGTCCTTGTTCTGTATGTGGCAGCGTGCTAATTAATTTAACTGATCAAATCAATCGCCTACTTTGTTTGTGCTTATCGCTTGATCAAGAAAGAAAAGAAAAGAAACCATAAAGATTCGATTATGTCGCTTTTGGGTTGTAGCTTGGGTGTCCTAACTGCCACTTTTCCTCTTCAATCAATCCTGCAATGTCATTTTGCTTAGTTGAGCTTCCATTCCGAGCACAAGTTTCCTTACCAGATCCTTCGTTGCTGTTTCAAAACCCTGTAGGTTCTTTCAATGTGTGAAGTTTAAATGAAAATGGTGACGTTGCCATAGTAAGTGACTATGGTACAAATAGCAAATAAGTGATGTCCAAAAGACAAAATTAAGTTTGGATTAGTAAGTAAAAATAGTTAGTGGACAAACTCCAAGAAAAGCCAATGACAGCTTCCTCCTCACTAATTGGACTCTGCCTAAATAATTACCCAGGTCAAGCCCATCAAAGATTTTAGGTGCTACATGCTAGTTGTGGGATTGATGGATGAGCGGTCTGGATCGATGTGCAGGCTTACCTTATCTCTTGCTTTCTTGTTAAACATTGGTAATATGCAGCTTACAAGTCTCCTTCCGGACAAAGTTATTGTCACACACATTCTTCCTGTGACAGAACTGAACAGCTAATTTGATTGCCTAGCATATGGTTTTTCTGATGAGTATGCTTTAAGCTATTTGCTTGTGAGTTGTGACATCGTGGAGGAATCACTTCTGGATGGTGGTTCTTTGTTTCCCCTTATGTTCCTTGGGCCAAAGAGATGGTCTAGGAATCATCACTTTAGCACCAGGTCATAATGGAGCTGTTGTTATTCTTTCTTAACAAGCACCTTACCAACTTATTTAGATAACAGGCAGCAAAGAGAGAACCCTTCAATCCTGATTTCATAACCTTTGCTTCCTTTGGAAATTCCTTGCTTCAAGCATCTGTTAGCAGTGCTAGTTTAGACTCTCACTTGCAATATAGAAATGCATCATACCTAATTTCCACATAATCAGGTTCACTGTTTTCATGATTTCTTTGGCTTTACAGCATGGAGTTTTTTTTTTGGCTGGTTACAGTTATGCAATTATCATTTATCAAATGTTCTTGCCATCCTGACCCATAACTCTTTTCTGTCCTGCTTTCTTTAGGAACATCATATACAAACAAAACATGGACCTGTATCTGTTGCCGTGTATGGCGACCATGATAAGAATGCCCTTATTACTTATCCAGATATTGCTTTGAACCGTAAGTTTTACTTTGTATAGTGTTTGAAACTTTTTAAGTGTCCACTTGTGCAGCATATCCTATATCCATTGACTTTTTCAAAAAAATTCAATACAAAAGCTTACATCCATTATTGTTGATCAGATATGTCTTGCTTCCAAGGACTACTCTTCTGCCCAGAAGCTGCTTCACTGCTGCTTCATAATTTTTGCATTTACCATATTAGCCCCCCTGGACATGAGGTTCTTAGCAGACTTAGTTCTTACAACAAAGTTTTTGCTCTTTGTGTTATCTTGATTTGATGCCTCTTGTCTTATACTGTCCTTTACAACAATCGTGCAGTTAGGAGCCGCTCCTATCTCACCAAGCAGTCCTGTAGCATCAGTTGATGAGTTAGCGGACCAGGTTGCAGAAGTACTCGATTTCTTCGGGTACATATTCTCAATGTTTTTTGTGATATCAGATGAGTTTTCTCAGCGTTTTAAACTAATTTCTTTGTGGGTTTTGCAGATTGGGTTCTGTTATGTGCTTAGGTGTCAGTGCTGGTGCATACATTCTTACTCTCTTCGCAGTACGTGTTTCTTTAAAAGTAGTTTATTCTCTACTGCTTCCACTATTAATAGCTATCTACATCCTTTCTTGCAGACAAAGTATAGGGAGCGAGTACTAGGTCTTATCCTTGTTTCACCTCTATATAAAACTCCCTCATGGACTGAGTGGTTTTATAATAAGGTAGCCTCTAGTACTACTATTTTGTCTTACAGAATAGTAAGGTCTACTGACAATTTATCTTCTACTAATAATGTTGTACTGACATATCCATTTTCTCAGGTGATGTCAAATTTGTTATATTATTACGGATGTGTGACGTGGTGAAGGACTGTTTGTTGCAGCGGTACTTTGGCAAGGTACGAATAGCTACGGCAAATTATTAATTACATTTTTTTAGACCATATATATTGCTTAGTTGCTTATTGAACTTCGTTGTAATGTCAGAGAGTGCGGGGAGGCTCTGTTGTGCCAGAATCTGATATTATGCAGGCTTGTAGAAGTGTATGTACTATGCAGTTTTATTATCCTGCATTATGAATTATTATATCTCTGTAAGTTTTTGTGCTGATCTCCCTGTCTTAATTCGTGAAGTTCCTAGATCAACGGCAAAGCATGAATATATGGCGGTTTATCCAAACAATCAATCAGTACGTATCTGTTTCTTGTTCAATTCTTGTATGATTAACTTGTACCCGAGTCGATGGAATCAAAATGTTGTGCTGCCCTTGCAGAAGACATGACTTGACAGAAAGCCTGAAGCAGCTGCAGTGCAGGACTCTGATATTTGTCGGTGAGAACTCCCAGTTCCACACTGAAGCTGTTCACATGACTGCAAAACTTGATAAGAGATACAGCGCTCTTGTGGAGGTATCTATCTATACCTATTAGTCCGACATTCAAATTTGATCCCTCTTTTTGAAGTACCGAGTCTGGTGTTTTAACAGGTGCAAGCGTGTGGGTCGGTTGTGACGGAGGAGCAACCGCACGCGATGCTCATACCGATGGAGTACTTCCTCATGGGATATGGGTTGTTCAGGCCGAGCCATGTAAGCTCCAGTCCCGCAGCCCTTTGAACCCGTTCTGTATATCGCCGGACCTCCTCTCGCCCGAGAGCATGGGCGTGAAGCTGAAGCCGATCAAGACACGGGCCAATCTCGGAGTAGGTACAGGAGAAGAAAAGGAGTGTTTGATGGCTTAGGCTAACCCGGGGGGATCGGCATACTGATGGTATATTCTGCCTTAGTTTTGTGTTGAAATGGACAGATTGTTGTAGCTGTGATGTAGATAGAGAAAAGTTTTAGGCTGGTGAGGCTGGTTGTTGGGGTTCTATTCCATTGATTCGTGGTAGTATTAAACAGTTGTAAATTGTCACAGATTGTTTGTCAAAGCAAAAGGAATAATAATAATAAGGGCTGCTGATGAGCTGCTGTCCGATTAGGTGTGCACATTGTTGTCTCTGTCCAACTTCGCCAGTACCTTGGTTTCTTTTATGAGCTATATATAGCCTGGTAAACCATGGTTGTCTCCTGAAGCAAGTTTGTGTTCAAGTTCAACCATCGCTGTCTAGAAGCTCTGTACACCAGTTGAAGGGCCAGGTTGGCCTGGTCCCAGTGCGACCCGATTTCTCTGGTCTAGGATCAAGTCATGTGGCATAAAACCGGCCCCAGAAATAATAATATAAAATGATTTTTCATTTTGGGTGTTCTAACTTAAATTACTCGAAATCTTTCGTCCTTTTAGCCTTGGAGTCTGACGTAGCAACATGTAATGACATGGGTCAGAGATTCTTGGTCAGATGCTGAAATGAGTGCATGATGTACCCAGCGGTGCTCGAGTGGTACTGAGTACACGCCTCATCAAAACTTTCTTACTCATCTAGCACATGTTACATGTTAGTACTGTAATAAAAATACATGTTACATGTTACACACTGGTGTGGTGATCGTACCATCTTGAATTGTAGTCACCATGCCATGTCAGAAAAAGGAGAAATATAGATTATGATAAGCGATAAGACATAAGGGAGAGACGTTGATAGCGGCGCACGTTTTGCTCGTTTCAGTGCTTGTAGACGTTGCTAGGTGATCTACTGATCTGGACATAATTCTTATTGTTTTTTGTTTTCTTGTGTTTGTTGTACTGCCCTTACAGTTGATGAATATATCAGAACTTTTTGCCTAAAAAAAGAAAAATAGTCATCATGGTAACATGAAAAAGTATGATAATTTTTTTATTTAAAGTATGATAAATAAAAGAACTAAGATATCTATTTTTTTGTTAACTTCTCTTAACACAAAGATGCCTATATGTGTTTGGATCCGGGTGTTAGGCTTTATTTTTCTTAGCTTTATCATTAGGCTATGCTAAATCCAAGGCCTTACTACATTCAGCCCATATATTTTCATGGGTCGAATCACACATCATAATTGATAGAAACTAAGATGATCTGCAGGGAGTAGGGATTTTTTGATTTGCGCTCCCTCTCTTCATTTAAAATAAAATGCAAACTCATATTTATAAGTTTCAAAAAAACTGAAAAAATATTCTACAGGTCTTCAATGATGTATCCTACAAACATGATAAATCTCACATAAAAATACTTTGTATCGTGAGCTACACAGAAATGAAAAAGGTATAAACTGATTATAAATTATAATGAAGAATGTATGTCTTTAAAAATCAAAAAATCAGAATTCTTTTCAGTTTTGTATAGTTAGAGTTAAAAGAATCCAGCGTTGATGTTTTTCATGCTTGTAGGATATATCATTGACTACATAAATCATTTTTTTTCTCCAGATTTTTGAAACTTAAGAATATGATTTTCTATCTTTTCAGTAAAGAGAGCACATGGACCTCATGAGCCAAAAGGGATTTTCTCATATGTAGCAGATACCTTATAATGCCAAACCTTAAAACCAATTTTTGGTACCCCTCAAATTTGTTTTGCGGTCAGAAAATTAATCTGCATAACTGATAACTAGAATGCGTGATGTAATTATAAAAAATGTCTCGTTTTTTCTCCCATTGATCAAACTAGTCTAGCATAGGGAACATCTTAATTTGCGTAGTTCATCTTTAGACTTATCTTTAGAGCATGTAATTAGTTCATCATAAAGGGTCAAGGGGAGCTTAGAGCATGCAATTTTTTTGTTTGAACTTGAATGGATATTCTCTCAACGCTGGACATCCAAAAACTTACAGCAGAAGTCCGACGCATAATATCAAATGAATGCAAATATTTTTTTGAACCTGAATGGATGTTTTTCCCGTTTTATCTATAGCGAATATGGATTGTTTCAAGAACCGTAGGCTACTGGCTAGTACTACAAATGGACACTTCTCGTTCGGTCCGAAACCCCTAGATAAATAGGGCAACCCGCTCCTACGGAGTCCCACCTCGCCGCCGCCGCCGCCGCCGCCGCTCGCCCCTCCTCCGCCGGAGCCCACCGAGCTCCCCCACCCCCGAACTCTCGTCGCCGCTCGTCCCCGCTTCAACCCCACAGGCCACAGGTGAGCCCTAGCACATGGCGCGAGCACAAATCTCGCGACTCCACCCACGGTCCCTGTTCACGGCGTGATCTCTAGGGTTTGTTTCGCAGGGGCTGGAGTTTGGAGGATTCACGGTCGACCCCGCGCGCCGGAAACCCTAGGCGGGCGCATCCGCCATGTTTCCGCCCAAGGGGCCCAATCCCTACGGGCAGCAGCCGCCGTACGGCGGGCAGCAGTCCTACGCCGGCCAGCTCGTACGTCCCTGGAAATTTCCCCTGATCTGGTGTCTGCCTGGTTATTTCATACGGATGCGTGGCAGCTTCTCACCATGTTTGTGCGCAAAACCCTGCGCTGTCTTGTCCCCTTTTTTGTGTGCAGCCTGGTAGTGGTGGATTTGGGGCCTCGGCCGCGGCGGGCGCCCGTGCCGGACAGGGTGCTGCTGGGCAGTATGGAGGGCCTTACGCGTCCGTGTATGGCACACAGCAGGTGGTTAACTAACTCAACATTTTTCAAAATTAGTCTCGCTGTGCAATATATATTAGCTCCTAGTGCCGTTCATTACTGTTTTCTCGGTAAGCTGTTCTATTGGTTGTTGTTTATGTGATGTATGTAAAATTGTAAATGCATGAAGGTTATTAGCTGCCAGTTCAATGCCTTTGGAATGCAAAAGGTTACTAGAACTGCGCAGCTTTGTGTTATCACAAAACTAATGTATCACATGGACATCTGAGATGGAAGAAAACACTAGGTTCCACTGTGCTGCGTAGGCTAGGCAGGACTATTGGTTCCAGATCAAATTTATTAATCTAAAATGTTGCTGGCTAAACTCAAGTAAAGTAAGGAATCCCCTGGGCCTGAAAATTCTTTGTTTATCCTCTTACCTTATTATCCACACGAGAGACATTAGTATCATGGCATTCTGGAATGGCGCCTACATTGTTGTGGAAGGTTCAAAAGGCCACTGATTATATTAGAGTGAACTAAAGAGGAGTACAAAAAAAAAATAGTCTAGGAATTGACAATTCGCCTTTGGGACAGTTGTGCAAAGTGAGAATCAGACTGTACACTCTTGACAAGCTACACTAGCTGAAATAAAAGTACCAAGCTGCAATATTACAATCCCTATGTCTATCGTCTAACATTTAGCTCATGTGCTAGTTTTGAGTGACTGATGCTATGGCCTTCATGATCTCCTTATCCACACAAGAATATTCCTCTGAAACTAGCTAAATGCTCGTGCGCTACTACTGAAGTTTTTTTTTTTGCATTGCTTGAGTTGTTTAAATGCTTGTGTCATCAAAATCCCTAACTTTATAAAAAAAGGACAGACCCAGTGCTAGAAGCTCCCACACCATGTGGGGTCTGGGGAAGGATTATTTGACCTTACCCCTGCACAGTGCACTGCAGAGAGGCTGCCTTGAACCCAGGATCTCTTGGCACAAGTGGGGAGTACTTCACCATTGCGCTAACTTTATGCCAAATAAAAACTATTTTTAAAAATGTACATCCATCTAAACAATTAATCCAAAGCTCATGATGATCATGCCAGAACTGTTGCGGTGGTGTTAGTGATTAGTGAGTTCTGAGGGTTTTGCAAACTGGATATATTTCTGTTTTTCCAACTCCGCACATTGGAACAATGGACTGATTCTGTGTCACTTCTTACCTACAGCGTCATAATGCCCAATTTCATCATCTTGTTAATGCTTTCATTTTTGTGCTGCATAATTACTGGATCATCCAAAGACGTTTCCATTCCGTTCCTACTCTCTGAAAAGTTATCAGTGTCTTGTCCTTATATGAAGAAGTGAAGACTTTTGTCTCTAAAATAAGAATATGGCGAATATAATTGGACCCACTAATTATCATTACATTTATGTGAATGCTTTGCTCTTGAACTCATTAATAACAGAGTAGATGCAATCAATTATCATTACATTTACATTAATGGGCTTTCAAACTGATTAACTGACCTTGTAACAGGCATGTCATATTCAATATTTTGAAAACGGGAAATTTTAGAGCATTTCAGTATTCAGAATTTCACAACACCATTGGACCTCTTTTTGTAAGGAATAAATATTCATGTAAGTTTGTTATGCTAAGTGACTCGGTGCCCTAGCAATATCTCGAACCAGAAACCGGATCAACTGCTACCTTGGCTTATGTGGTAGAATGATTTGTGGCCACCCCAGTATACCATTATGTGGGAAGTCATTTACTATCTTATAATAGCTTATTTGTTGATCAAGGAATCAAATGATTTGGGGAAACTATAAACACACTCTTGTACTCCCTCCGTTCGGAAAAGGATGTCACAAAAATGAACTATAGATAGACCATTTTTGTGACATCCTTTTCCGAACGGAGGGAGTAGGAATCAAGTGCCATAGCTGCTTTATGAGTTTTTTTTTGCATGATACCTTGATTGAATATCCAATTAATAATTTTTACAGGTTGGTGGACTTGGTGGCAAAGGTCCGGATTCTAGCCTGCCAACTCATCCAACTTCACTCTCGCAGTCATCCAAGTTCTCATCTGGACCTGCAGGGTCCAGCTTGGCAAGACCAAACGACGACTATATGGCTGTGCGTGGATATGCACAGAAGCTAGACCAATATGGTACTGATTACACATCAGAGAGAAGAATATATGGCGAACACTCAGCTAATCTCGGCAGGAGAGATGGCCTTACTGATTTGGATAGAAGATATCCTGATCATATACCTGCAGGCCATCAGGTCTATCACGTGTGCTCACTTTTTTGGCCCTTTCCCTTTATTTATTTAACAAACTCATTTGTATGACCAACTTTTTTTTTACCTCAGATTCATGACCGTGTAGAGCAGGTAGAGTTTGCTTTCCTTACAAAACTACGTTCTGTCCCTTATTAATGCTCTGTGTGATAGCTTATAATCAGATCCATCCTGTTATATTTTTAGGCTTCAGCAATGCGCCATCAGCCACTCCTGAAAGCTCAGCTACCGCCTGTGTCTGATATGAGGTACGTTGGCTGACAGTCAGCTCATTGAGGTTAAATTGTTCAAGTTTTTGTTCCATATGGTAGCTCTTACTCTAAAACCCGCATCTAATGGACGACTATGTGCATGGTCCAAACATCTCCTTTTAGGACATAGTTTTGTTAGTTACTTTTTTTTATCTCACCAGCACTTTTGGAAAATATCAGTAGTGATCCTTTGATCCTTTGAGTTTATCACTGCAACAAAACATAGCACATGCACTGAGTAAAGTATGCATTTCTGGCAGACAAGCCGATTACTTTGCAGGAAGGTCCGCTCCAATCCATCAAGAACCCAGGAGCTTGGTACATATGGAAGGGCTGAAGCTGATCATCGCAACATGTCCATTCTTGGGAATGTTCCATATGGAGGACAGCAGCATCTTCATGTTGGGAGGAGCTTCTAGGACAAACATTGATAGCCTTGGATACGGGCAAGGATCATCAGGCAGTGGTTATGGGATGAGTCTGCCCCCTGGACGTGACTATGCCTCAGGGAAAGGCCTTCTCCATTCATCTTCAGATTCTGATTACCGCGACAGCATCTTACCCCGTGCACGTCCAGGCATATCCATGGTTGATGAACGCGCAATTGATCGGGCTGGTTATCGTCGTGAGCTGGAGCTAAGGGATGAGGAACGTCGAAGGGATCTATTGATGGAAAGGGAAAAGGAGCTTGAACGGGAGCGTGAACGGGACTTGCGAGACCTTCGAGACCGTGAAAGAGAAAGAGAGCGTGAAAGGGAAAGGGACCGTGAAAGACTACTAAGGGAACGTGAAAGAGAAAGGGAGCGGGAGCGTGAAAGGGACCGTGAAAGAGAACGTCTCCGTGACCGCCGCGAGAAGGAGAGGGAGCGGAACAAGAAGCATGTAGCTGATTCAAGGCGAGAGCGCACTCCACCTAGAACCTCTGGTGATCGACGGCGTTCTTCTTCTGTTAGGTCTGAGAAGCCTTTGCGGCGACTTTCACCTCGACGTGATGCTGTGCATAGGTGTCTCTATGTTCTCTTTAGCTTTGTGGATACAGTAGGTTGCTGCTTCGTCTTTGCAGCCTTTTAAACTAACATTTTCGTTTGTTGTCCTGAAGGCATCGTTCACCTATTAAAGAAATAAAGAGAGAATATATATGCAAGGTAAACGAACAGTTGTGTTTGTCACAGTGTTCTTGCAAAAATCAATTGATAATATTAATTCTTACATGCCTCCCTGATGCACTCTGGTCTTCCTTGACTCTTGTCCATCCTTGTTATACGTCCAAACTCAGAATTAATATATCAGAGAGATTCTGGGTTCCACTTATTCATCCATCTACACCAATCCTTGTTTTTGCCTTTCTAGCCATTTTCTCTTTCTGTTACCACTTGGAGATCTCTGGTGCCTTATATTCTCATATGGAAACTTGAAGACCATTCACACCTTAAGCATAGATTGCACCAGAATGGATACGATTGAGCAATCATGAAGTTGTCTTCCATCCTTTATATGCAAATCTCATTTTAGTATGTTCAATTGTGCAGTAGCTTTAGTTCGAATGCCCAACAAGAACTCTATGCTAATTGGCTTTTTTTTGCAGGTTTTGCCATTTCGCTTGGTGGATAATGAGAGAGACTGTTTATCTTTGACTAAAAGATATCCTAGGCTATCAGTTATTCCAGATTTTTCTAAGGTTTGATATTCTATTCATGACCGTTGCTTGTCAAAAGTTCAGACAATATGGAACTATGTCATCATACATCGTTCTTATTCATTTCCTTGCCTTATTTGTGATTTGCTTGTTTTGCAGATTGTCTTGAACTGGTCTAAAGAAAGCCTAAATCTTTCTCTGCACACACCAGTGAGGTACTTCTTTTTATTGGGATTTCATAAGTAGATTTATGTACTGTTAGGTTTCTTGCTAAATGTTTTTGCACTTCCTATTAATGTATGTTTTCTTACTATGTTGCTGTCATTGCTATAAAACAGTCTGGAGCATGCCATATGTGAAGAGGATGATAAGACTGATGAAAGTGCACTGGTCTCTTCTGAGGAAATATCAAGCACAAAGACTCCAGAAACCATTTGGAATGCAAAGGTGTTTGTCTATAGTGTTGTGTTTATTTTAAGATATAGAATTTAAATTTTTGTCTCGAGTAGTAGCACTGATGATAAGTAGAAGGAGTGTAATTTGAGTGACTAGGGTTGTTATACATGGTATATTTAGTTACACACGGTGTCTGAACTATACCATGTATGAAGTTAAGTTGTAGCTGTTTCAGGTAGTAGGGAGTGATAGCGAGTTGTGTCGTTATACATGGTATATATCAATATTTTAGAAAGTGTAGTATATTGTTTTAGGCATTAATACTCAAGTTTGTTGAAAATTTTGCTTGCAAGTACATAAAATGCAACTTATGCTGCAGGCATGTGCTATCCAAGGGGGCTCTGATGGTCTTCCCCTGGGTCATGCATGCCCTTGAGTGAAATCTTTTGGTAGGATGAGTTACAGTTGTGGGGGAAAATATGTTTCATCGCATTATGACATGGAGACATCCCAGAAAATAATATCCTGGTAGTACAATTTTATGTCGCATATGTAAAAAATGTTGCATTAGTATGACGTATAGGTCTCCAGGACTTTATGTAGTACAGTGCTGTGCTAGGATCAGAGTACCGACTGCTAGTCTTTGCCTAATCTTCTTTGGTGGCAACGGTGGATAAAAATACCTGATTTCGATGCCATGGTTGAGTATTTACTTGTCCAACATTGTGAAAGATAACAAGTCTTGCAACAGATTTTTGCCTTTTGTACTTTGAAGTAATTCAAAGCATTAAAAGGAAAAGGACCATCTTACGTTCTATGGACATATTACATATAGGCACTTCAGTTATGCTGTCTGTCCCTTATAAAGTAACTCTAAACATTGTTAAATGATTCTCTGATGTGCTTACATGTATGGTCATGTACCCATGTGCAAGTATACCAGTTCTGCTGTCTGCACATTATAAAGTAACTCTAAACTTTGGGAAATGATTTCCTTTTGTGCTTAGGTCCTTCTGATGAGCGGTATGAGCAATGGTGCCTTTGCTGACATAACGTTGATGAGAAGTACTGAGGAACGAGTGGTGCACTTGAACAATATCTTAAAATTTGCTGTATTCAAGAAGGACCGTTCACTTCTTGCTATCGGTGGCCCTTGGAATGCAGCACTTGATGGTGGAGATCCGTTGGTTGATGGTTCTTGCTTAATTCAAACTGCTATCAGGTAATGCCTTCATCAAGTAATGTACCATGGATGACTTGCAACTCTACTGACTCTACTTCTTGGACAGACATGTGAAGGAACTGGTTCAAGTTGATCTATCTAATTGTACTAATTGGAATCGTTTCCTCGAGGTAACATCTGAATCTGTCTCTCACACTTGCTTGGATTGTTAAGTGTGTTCTTCTTTTTAAGGAAAACAGCATCATTCCATTAAATTCTTTTTGCTTAAGTGGTCATTACTGGATGTTCGTCTGGAAAAAAATTGCAAGACAAATCTATTCCTATTTACTCCCTCCGTTCCTGCATATAAGATGTTTTAGACTTTTATGGCCCACACGTATCTAGATGTGTTTTAGTGTAAGATGCACATGAATCTACACACTAAAACACATCTAGATACGTGCGGAACAGAAAAGGCTAAAACATCTTATATTTAGGAACAGAGGGAGTTCTTGGTTGCGGTCTCACCAAATTTATGTTCTGGTTCTGATATTTTTTTTTCCAAAACAATGTTAGGGAAACTATGTATTCCAGTCCATCATGCCAGAAAAAACTGCTACTGTTTAAAGAACTAGCCCCCTCCTGGTTGCTGGATTGGCTCTTTTTCGATATTTAGCTTCTTCTAATTTATTTGATATTTTCTAAACTATATTTTCTTTAAAATCTTTCCTTGATCCCTCATCAAAATATTTCTAAAGGTTTTTTTGGAATGTCAGACATTGTGACTGATACTGACCAGTTACAAATGTGACATCAAACCGTACTTATAGCTGACATGTTAGATCTTCCATGGGATAAGACGATAACTTTTACCCCAATAATTAAGTCCCTTCTGCTTTACATTATATGTTTATGAAAGATTATTGCTGAAGTCTTTTAAGACGTGTATTACTGCAGGTCCATTACAACAGAGTTGGCAATGATGGACTGTTTAGTCACAAAGAAATTACAGTACTGTTTGTGCCAAACCTGTCTGAATGTGTGCCTTCAGTTGATATTTGGAAGAACAATTGGATTGCATACCGAAAATCAAAGATGGAAAGGGAGCAGCTGATTATAAAGAAAGAAAAGGTAAGCTTGTGGTTACTATTATAATTACTTTGTTTCTACTGAATCAGCAGCACTAACAGTTCTGAATTGTGTTGTTTCTTAGAACCCAGATGATCCGAAGGAACAGAAGCAAGGTGTGAAAGATGCCCACTTATCATTTTATTACCTTTTCTGTTGATGCACAAAGAAATGATCCTTATTTATTTGTCAAAATATTAGGGGAGCCAAGCGAGGCTAAAAGTACAAATGACGATCACTTACAGGAGGGTGATGTTGCTGCCAAAATTGAGAAAGTCAATGTTGATATTGAACAGCAGGGCCAAGATGGAGACGTCAATCTTGCTGGTAATGATGTGGAGAATCTTGATAAAGTTGGGGAGCAAGTTGAGAAGATGGTGGGGGTTGTTGAAGGAAACACTTCTGGAGACGCTACTGCTGACCATGTTATGGAGGAAAAGAAGCCCATGAAAAAGAAAATCATAAAAAAAATTGTGAAAGTTGTTCGAAAAAAGCCGACTGGTGAGGCTTCAGTGGATAAATCGCCTCAGGTTGACCAGAATGCTGTAGCAGAAACTGTGGACATAACTGCTGAAAAGCAAATTGAACAGAAGAGTGAGGATGTCACGAAAGAGCAGGTGGGAGCTGGCATCAGTCAGCAGCCTGAGGCCAAGAAAACTGGGAAGAAGGTAATTCGAAGGGTTATTAAAAGAAAAGTTGCTGCTTCAGCGTCCGAGTTAACTGCTGTTGCTGTGCCTGCTGAAACAAGTAAACAAGAAGTGGAAGTTAAACTGGAGAAGAGTGATGAAGACCTCACTGATGCTGGCAATCCACAGACTAAGCACGATGAAGGATTAAAAACTCCTGCTGAAGATATCTCAAATCAGAAGAAAGAAGAAGGGTTGAAAACTCCTTCTGAAGATACCACAAATCAGAAGAAAGAGCAGGATCTGGAGATAACTGATAATCAGAAATCAAGTATTGATACTGTTAACCAACAGGAAGCCGTGGATAAAAAAGATTCAAAAGTTGATGACAAAAATGAAAAGAATGACAAGAAAAAAGATGATAATGAAAAGAAGTATAAAGACCAAACAATGGACTCAAAGACAAAGACAACCAATGACACTAAAGAAAAGAAGTCTGATAAACCTCCTAAACATCCAGGATTTATTCTTCAGGCCAAAAAGAGCAAAGAATATAAAGTATGCCTATTGTGCTATATGATCATCTTTTATGTCATATAAGTGCTACAACAATACAAGCATGGTCTTATAAGTTGCCCGAGCGATTTTACTGAATGATCTTTAATTCTTTATTTGCAGCTCCGTTCAACTTCCCTTTCATTGGATGGTCTCCTGGACTACACCACCAATGATGTAGAGGAGTCAGTATTTGAGGTCCATATTCTGCTCCTGGCTTTTGTAATTATATGTTAATTTTCTATTTGTCATTACAAGGGGATTGCTACCTCTGTGTTTTTGTATTTTTTCGTTGCTACTTTATTTGGTTGCAGAACACTCTTCAAAGAAATTTCTTAATTAATTTATTATTTTCACGTGATGTTCAGACATTGATGATTGATCTGTTCTCCTGTTTCCTTTTCAGCTTTCTTTGTTTGCTGAATCATTCTGTGAAATGCTTCAGTACAGGATGGGTTGTGTGATACTGTCTTTTCTTGAGGTAAATTCGTTGAGCTCTGTCTATGCTTGATAGGTCATGGTAACTCTTGTATTTCCCTTGTTTTAGTGGAGCTTAGTAAATAATAGAATTCGTTGCTTCATGAGGAAAGCAGATGCCACATCTTGTAGGTTTTGGCAGTTATCTGTTTTCAGTTTTCTAATTTAGTTTTTTTTGTCTTCACAGAAACTTTACAGGCAGTATGTTATCAAGAGGAATCAACGTAAGCGCCAAAGAGAGGAAGATCTAAAGAAGGAAGACAAGAAATCCACAGAAAAGCGGCTTAAGATATCTGATGAGAATGTAACTGGTAGTACCTCAGACAATCCTGTTAAAAATGATGAAATAACAAAAGAGGGTGGAGAAAAGATAATTACAGAAAATTCATTAGCTGCCCATGAGGAACCACTAAAAGAGGGCGAGGAGAAGATGACTACAGATCACCCAGTGGTTGCCCATGATGAACTGATAAAAGAGAGGGAGGAAAAAGTTGGCACGGACCGTACAGCAGCTGCCTGTGATGAACCTGAAGCTGATGAGACAATGGAGGATGAGGACCCTGAAGACGATCCTGAATATGAAGAAGACCCCGAAGAAGTAGAAATGTATGAAGGCGATGAGGACATGGATGATGTTCCTGCAGAAGAAGAGCTGGCAGAAGCACAGGTTATATTCTCCGTACCCTTTTCACCATATCTAATATATACAACTGCCAACTATACTCTGTATTGCAATATGGTCTTCTCCTTCATAACAGTATTGAATGCTTGTCGGTTTGCTATCCATTGTCCATCTCGTGTATGGGGTGTATTAAGGCCTTTCCACTAGTTTTCATTTTCCAGTTAACTTTTTTCAGAATATGGAAGTATAGCTTTTACATGTGGATCATATCCAATTAGTGCCAACTAAATTGAATGGATAAGTCAGAAGCTGTGAGCACCACCGTACCATGAGCTCACTTTTCGAGGCTAATGGCTAGTTTTACATTTGGATTATGTTCGAGATCTTACGAAATACTCTCTGTTCTGGAAAGAGTGCAAACAAACTTTTCTAACTATTTAATTATTTTATCAAGGGAAAGTAGTACTATATGAGTTGTCATGAAAAATATTTTCTAATATTAATAAATTTCTACCATTTTGTCAATGTTTATGTGATTAAATTTGTATGCTGGAGCCTGCACATGTACAAAACAGAACCTATTTACCACCAGGGTACTAGTGGGATGAAATTTCCCTTGTTTGTCGCATGCAACTTTGAGTTTTACTTAACGTTGTAGGTGCTGTGAAACTAATTGTGCTTAAACCGTGCTACTTGTGGCACTTCATTTTCCTCTTCTGCAGAATGAGGATAAGTCAAATGAAAGAGAAACCAAGCCAGAAGAAGTAACTGCAAAAGATGATGGAAACAGGACAGCAGAGAATATTAAATTGGAGAACATTGATGAAAAATCTGCGTCAGGGCAGGACAAGCAGTCTGTAGCAGAGAAAGGAGATGTGAAAGAAGCTGTAGAACAGTCAGTTGGTAAGGAGGGAAAGACATCTGTGTCACAGAAAGGAGAGTCAGCAAAACAGGAGGTGGTTGATAAGGACCTGTTGCAGGTATCTTTTGCTGCTGTATATGAGATTAAACGAGTTGCCACAAAAGCTAAAACTCTGTCTGTTACATTCATCCCAGTTTATTGCTAACATATGATCTTCTTTCCCCTGTCTTAGGCTTTTAGGTACTTCGACCAAAACAGAGTTGGTTATGTAAAGGTAGTGTTACGAGCAATAACATTGTTCTTTTGGAAGTGATTCCTCAATTTGGTACGTCAGGTTACATTATTCTTATTTTCTTACAAACGCAGGTGGATGATTTAAGATGCATCCTTCACAACTTGGGGAAGTTTTTGTCCAATAGGGATGTGAAGGTCAGTTACTTCTATTTGATAGTTGAATTCCATACTATTTGTTGTCATGGTTTTATCTATTCCAAAGTGGTCTTTTGAAGTTTCACCCACTGTTACATTTGCCACCTGTTGCCCATATTAATTGCCTTGAGGTCTTCAAAGATATAAAGGGGCGTATATATACCATTTAGTAGTTCTATTCTCAGCTCAACGAGGGTACATTTTTTGTCCGCTGGAGGTACACACACTTGGTTAGTTATAAGTAAACTATTGGTAAGATCGCAGTGGAAATAATGGGAAAAGTGTATTTGTCAATTCGATATACCTGCACTTTTTGGGGGTTGTTAGCTGTAATCACTGTAAGCTTACCGGTGAGTGCCTAATGTAAGATTTGAGCTTCTGTTGAAATGCTTGTGGCGACTGTATTGTTGCATAAAGGTGTAATTTTACCTTTGAAAAATTAACCACGATTCCTTTTCGATAACGAAGGTTCATCTTTTGGATGTTTCGCACAGGTGTCTAACGCTGGTATGTTGTTTGCTGTCTGTAGGACATGGTTCAAATTGCTCTTGCGGAGAGTAATTCTGCAAGGGATGGTCGCATCATCTACACAAAGCTTGTGAAGAGAAGTGACTCCTGAATCCTGATCTGGACCTGGATTGACCGTAGCAGCTCGTTGAGACGATGGAACTTGTCTCTCGAAGATTCTTACAACGATCAGTGGAAAGTCAGCCATGATGAATATCGATTTACTTAGTTATTTCATTTTCCTTGAGTGAATACTCTTCGTGAACTTAGCAACAGATTGTATCGTTTGTATGTTGACCTACTTGGGATTCTCCATTAGAGTTTTTCTTTGCACACAACACGACTTAGTAATAATGTGTGCCTGGTGTTGTATTTTCGATTTTCTCTTAGGATCCAATCTGTTATTGACTGTGTTGATCCTATGGAAAAGTTGGTCAAAATCCAAAGACATAACACAAACTAGAAAAGGATGATAATTTGGCTACTTGAATAAAAACAATCTAATTTGAATGCCTCCTGTACATAAAATGAAACAAGGATATACTTTTACTTAAAAGAGGATACATCGGTCAAAGTATATCCCTTTCTCTTTGCTGAAGCAGTGAAGTGTGTGACCTTAAACAAGATTTTTTTTTAGATAAAGAGTATATATTAATATCGCGGAGATACGAATTACACCCAACCTCTGTAACAACGCAATAACCTAAGTTATTACGGATGCACACAGCCGAAAGACAATAGAAGAAGAAATAAAAAAGAGAAAAGTCTCGCTACAGAGTTACAGTTATTGTAACAACAGCACAACCACCACCAAGACAGCACCTGCTGTCCAATTTATCCAAAAGCAACGTATTCAAGAAGGAAACGGTGCAGAAACGCCGTCTTCAAGAAGGAAACGGTGCAGAAACGCCGTCGTCACCCTGGAGATAGTCCCGCTCTTAAAACAATGTCTTCAACAAGTCCATTGATAGGCACAACCAATTAAGGTCAGACCTTGAATTTTCACTCTGAAAGGTAAGACTTTGAACTTCACCTGTGCTGACGCCCCAACTTACATACCGCTGCTACGAGTCCTGAAACATCAAGCAAGTTCCTCATCGCCGACAAAGGCTCGACCGACATTACCAGTCCTCCAATCTCGCTTCCGTGACATTCTCCGTCTCTGACTTCATCATGGATTTGCCCATGATGGCAACAGAAACAGAGCTTCACGCCGCTCCCTCCGGCGCGACCGAATCCATCCGATCCAACGGTCTCTAGGCATAATAGTCCGTGCGAGATCGATGGCGAAACCTTCCGGAACCCGACACTCTGGCGAGATCAAAGAGTACATGTGTCAGGCAGATCTTCTCGGCGCAATTCGGAACCAAGGACCGCCAAACACCATTATTCTTCTCTTCATCCATTGCGTCAGCCAGAGACAGCTCCACGCACGCATGGTGAAAAACCATGCCTAGGGCGCTTGGGCTATCATTGTCGTTTCTCTTTCCGCCATCAGTTGGCGCCTCCATCAGCACCAAGGTAATCGAGGCGATATAGCCATGTCGATGTGTCAATGGCGCCGACCCGCCAGCACCGAAGTAATCGAGCCGATTTTGCACTGTCGATTTGTGGATGGTGCCGGCGAAATTATGGGCTTCAAGGCAGCGATCCATGGCGGCGGCGCCACATCCGAGACCAAATAGGTCAATCGGGAAGCACCGCAGCGCGCGCTGCCCGTCTTTTCTTTTCCTTGTCCTCGTGCATGTTCTCAACCAGGCACACAGGTGCATGAGCAGTGATCCGTGGATGGATATGCATCCCCCCGCATGCCCGTGATTGCACTTGGACATCAAAGCATCATGCTTTGGCTGATCGCATCAACACAGATTAGATCAGCTTAGATCAGAGGACTAGCGACCAAAAGCATCCCCAGATTTGGGAACGGCGACGCAGATCGTGGCGGCAGATCGAGAAACAATCTTGGCAGCGTGGAGGAGGAAGATATACCAGGTGGCGAGAAGAAAAAAAAGGGGGTGAGACGCCCCGCCGCCGCCGTCCGCCGGTCGGACGGCCTCCTCCGGCGACGGCGAGGCGTACTGGCGGCAGGAGAGAGTTTCCGAAGGTTGGTGCTGGCGGCGCCTCCGGAGATGTTTTCAAATAGATGTTTTAGAAATTTTCTTCTTTGTTGGTGAGTCAAAAGATTTCCTATTTATAAATAAATAAATACAAGCGGTTCAGAAGTCTCCTGTAAGCAGGGGAGGGGCCGGGAATATTATTTTTAAGGGCCAAATGCATGTTATGTGACTTGGAGGCGGCTAACTTAGGTATTAGAAATAAACTACACGTTATAGCTCCATCCCTGTAAGCAACATATTCCTCGTTCGGAGAAGGAGCAACTTCAGTGAGACTCAGTATTTCACCCCAAAATCTGGGGAGAAGAGTGAGAAAACAATTGAGAATACATAACATAGTTCTAAAGGGCTAACACATTGTTTAAACATATTTCGAATGACACGATTAAAACAGACTACAAACTACGTGAAAACAAAGTTCAAACCACATTAGTTACGACACCGGCTGCTTGTGCCCCTCGTCATAATCGTGATGGTATTGTGCTGGAAATATGAGTTCTTCTCCATCTCCCACGGTGGGAAGACCGACATCGTAAAGTATTGAGATGTCATGTTCCTAGATTTCTGTATGATTTAGAACATTGGAATTCTACGATAGTTATCCTTACTAGGAAGAGATAAGGTAAAGTTTATTTGGCTTCTTTTAAGGAATATTATGATGACGTGTGAGATCATGTTGAGAGTATAGGGAGAAAAAACCCTCAAAATTCATTTCTTGTAAATTTTTAAAACACAATAGAATTGTGGCTACTCACATAAACATGCATACACTCACACCTATGAATACCCTACTCTGTGAGCACATTCGAAAGATTGATCCGGCGACCCGATCTTAAAATTGACAAAATCATCACAAACGTCTCGTTATTAACCAGAACGTCGCCTCACAATAAAAAAAATCTGCTTTACGAGAAACAAGAAACTCCGATGAGTTGAGGTATAACCACGCTTCTAACCGTCCAAGCACGGGTGGGTTCTTACAAAAATAAGGCGGTACTGTCATGCAAAGTTTGGAAAGAAAAAGATAAAAATATATTCACTCGGGGAAAACGGCGTCGTGTGCAGGGGCGGAGCTGCGGCCGGTGCTACCCGGGCTGTAGCACCGGTCCGGCAGACTAGACCAAAGGCAGCAGTGCTACCGAATTCACAGCACTACTTGGCACTCGTTCATGTGGCTTGCTCAATCACTCCCTAGATGCCCGACCGAGCTAATGTATCATTGGCTCCTTGACGTCAGCGTGAAAGAGACCGGCAACAGTTTGAACCCCACTGCTCTCCAGCAGCAGTGAAGTTCAGCTTCATAAACTGTTTCTTTAGAATTAGGTCTTCTTCATATGTTAGCACCGCTCTTGGGCTGCTCCTGGCTCCGCCACTGGTCGTGTGCATGTAGTGCGGAACGGTGCGTCGCAACTAGCAGTATCTCGAGGAACGGCGGCGCGTGGGGGCCGAAGACGGAGAGACCGCGTGGCCAGGCGCGATCGCATACTTGCTGTCTCCTTGGCGTTTGCTGGTCCGGCTCGGCCGGTGAGGAAAAAAGAGAGCTTTGCTCATGCATGGGTCGGACCGTCGCAGCTCCGGTGAGACGCACGCGCAGCTCCATCGCGCAAGCAGTTTGCAGGAGGAGTACTTCGTGCTCAACCAAAGCAAAACCTCGCACCCCTCGTCTCGTGAACCTTTTATTTGGCATGGGAAGCCGCCCGGATTCGTGCGGTGGCCGAGGGCATAGAAGATGCGCCAGAGGGGCAGACAGTAATTAAATGAAGCCCCGTCAATTCGGAGGGATCGTGTTTGGTCCCGTTCGTTCGCCCGTCTTGGAATTAACAAGCGTTGCTTGCTGCAGGTGCCCCTGGCTGTCGGACAGACTGCATCGCATCTTTTAACCGTATTTGATCGGAGAGTTACACGGTGCTGGTAGTATACTGTATGCCGGCATATCGCGCACGGGTCCTGGCACGATCAGGTCCGTGCGCGCGACACTATGTTGGGACGAGCGTACAATGCATCGACATACGTGTGTGGAATTCAAGCGAACCATACACAAAGTGGGTTTTAGAGCATCTCCAACCGCGTCCTCCAAACCTAGCCCAAACGTACGGGCGGACTGTTCGGACGGCCTTTGATCAAAATCCACGACTCAGCCGCGGCCCCCAAACGACCGGGCAGTCCGGCACACCCCAAACCCAGCCCATATGTGGGGAGGATTTGGGGCGGCCCGGACACGTGCGCCCTCAGGTTGCTGGCAGCGCGAACCCTCGCTTGACCGGCCTACCGGACGGAGGATCTAGCCTTTGACCGGCATCGGCATTCATGGCAGAGCGGCCAGCGGCCAACGCCCAACCGCCAGCATTCATGGCGGACCGGCCACTATATGTACCGGCACCGGAACCCTAGTCCTATTCATCCACATCCACCGCCCACAGCCATCGCCGGAACCCTAGTTTGGTTCACCCACATCCACCGCCCACTCCGCCTCTCCTCCACCATGCCTCGCCCCCATCATTTTCGCCAAGATGACGGCGGACAAGGCGCAGGCCCACCTCCGAGCCATGGCACGCGAGGAGGCGGCAACGGCGGAGGTGGCTGCGGCGGAGGCGGCGAGTGTGGGATATGTCGTGGTCCGTGAGGGCTCCGACATCGTTGAGCTGACGGGCTCGGAGTACATCCGGCAGGCGGATGAAGCGCAGCGCGTCCGAACGGTGGCGGCGGCCGAAGCGCTTCACACCCGGGCGAAGACGGCGACCGAAGCGCATCGCGCCCGGGTGCACGCTGCGACCGGGCAGCGGAGAGCTCAGGCGGAGGCGGAAGCGGGAAGGATACGTGAGGAGGCGCACCTTGAGGAGGCGGCGGAGGCACAGCTGAAGGCGGAGGCGGCGGACCGACTCTTCATGAGGCAGATGAGGAACCGTTCCGGGTTCCTCGAAAAAACAGATTGAGGCGGAGGCGGCGATTCGTGAAGGCCGACCCTACAAGGGGGAACCATCCTCTTCATTCTCGCTCTTCTCCGACTTCGAAGAATAGGGTTCTTCTCCGGCTCCTCCAGCCAGTGCGGGCGGCTCCGCTGGCGCAGCGGCAACGGTCATCGTCCTATCAGATGACGAGTAGGGGGATCGGATAACCGGAAGTAGCAAGACGGCAGCAAGTGTACATCGTAGTGTAGCAATATGTGCACGTTTAATGATTTTGTAGTAATTTGGCATCTAAATTTAGAGTCATGTGGTTGTAGAAGCATGTTTTTAAGGATTTTTTTTTCAAGAACACGCACGAGGCCTGCGTGTCTTCTTTATTAAGATAGAGAAAGAGTTACAACATCGTCCAGGCCAGGGAAACACAAGCGAAACCCTATCTTACACCCACATCTGACTACTCACGCACAGCTCGGACCACTCCACACAACTTGGCCAAACGCCAAGTTCCCACTCTTCTCTAATCACCTTACAGACAACCCACGGCATCGACGCAATCTTGTCGAAGACCCTACTATTCCTTTCCAACCACAGGCACCTGGCCACAAGAATGATCAACGTGTTCACGTCCTTCCTCAATTGCTTCGGCACCGCCGCTGCGACGGAGCACCACCAGCTCGCCAACTCAGTCTGGGCCGTCGGCGTGAACCTGTGCAGTCGGAGGGGAGCAGCATGGAGTACCAAACCTCGCGAGCAAAGGAGCATTGCACTGTCAAATGCTCCGCTGTTTCCTGCTCCTGACAGCACAGCGGGCATGCTGCAGGATGCTCGAGACCGCGGCGCTCCAGTCTGTCCGCCGTCCATAACCGGCCCCGCAACGCAAACCACATATGAAGCTTATGAATTAATGGCGCACCGGCCGACCAGAGCTCCTCCGCAGCGGGGAAGCCGACCTTTCCCAGGAAGAATGCCTCGTAAGCCGATTTAGAGGAATACCTTCCATTCGCCGTCAGCTTCCACACAAATTGATCATCTTCCGTCCCCAATTGGATACCGGTCACCATCTCCCACACGTTCAGAAATTCAGCGATGGCCGGGATAGACGGCGCACCTCTGATTCCTGCCACCCATCGATGTTCAGGCAACGCCTCCGCCACCGAGATTTGCAGTGCCTCCTTATTGACAAACTCCATTAGACTGGGAGCTATCTGAGCAATGCTCTGCCCATCCATCCATCTACTCGTCCAGAATTTTAACCTCCGACCGTTCCCCAGCTCGCACCTTGTGCCAGCTAGGCAAAGGGCATCTGCTTCCGGCGCCAACTTGAACTCGAGGCCTTGCCACGGCTTTTCTGCCTCTGTCAACTGCAACCACCGCCACCTAGCTCGTAATGCATGATTCATGAGCCGCAGGTTCTTTATTCCCAGACCTCCGAGTTCTTTCGGCAAGCAAACCGTCCGCCAAGCCACTACACACTGCCCCTTACGAGCTTCAGTCGATGCGGACCAGAAGAAACCCCGTAGAATCTTTTCAGCACATGTGAAGAACCAGGGAGGGAGATCCAGAGATAGCATGTGGTATACTGCCGTGGCCGTGAGTGTCGTGTCGATGAGGATCAACCTCCCGCTCCGCTGTAGCAATGAAGCTTTCCACGAGGGAACATGCCCAGCAATTCTGTCCACCAGCGGCTGGATTTCTGCTTTCGTCAGGTGTCCGACCGACAGAGGTAATCCTAAATACTGAATTGGGAAGTTTTTTAGTGGACACCCCAACACCTGAAGAACCGGTTGCAGGTCAATCTCGTCACACCGTATAGGCGATGCCGAACTCTTCAACAGATTACACCTTAGACCTGAAGCGCCGCCAAACAGCTCCAAAAGCTGGATCGCCGCATTTGCCTCGGCCACCGTTGGCTTGATAAACAACACCACATCATCAGCGAACAAGGAGAGACGGTGGCGCACCCCACAGTCAGTCATGGGCTCGAACAGCCCCCATTCTTCCGCCAGACGGAACACGGCATTGAGGACATCGATGACCAGTATGAAGAACATTGGTGAACTAGGGTCACCCTGTCGAAGCCCCTTGGCGTGCCAGAATTGATCGCCTGCGTTTCCATTGACCAACACCCTCGTGGACGATGTGGACAACATGGTGGCGAGGCGAGCAATCCAATGAGGTCCAAAACCCCTCTGCCGCAGAACCTCGAACAGAAACGGCCAGGACACGGAATCGAACGCTTTGGCCACATCCAATTTTAGCATTAGGGCAGGCGTACGGCGCCTGTGCAAGTTTCTGATGGTTTGCTTGACCATAAAGAAGTTGTCCTGTATCGCTCTTCCCTGCACAAATGCGCTCTGATTGCAGTCAACTAGCTGTGGTAGAGGTCTCGCCAGCCGGGCCGCCATGGCCTTGGAGATTATCTTCGCGAAACTATGGACAAGACTAATCGGCCGAAAGTCACTAACTTCCACGGCTCCTTCCTTCTTTGGCAGCAGCGTGATCAGCGCCTCATTAACTCTTGCAAAGCCCCTGCTATCCGCGCAATCAAACCAGCTAACAGCCCTCATCACTGCATCCTTGATTAGAGGCCAGACAGATTGATAAAATCTGGCCGTGAACCCGTCCGGCCCGGGCGCCTTGTCCGCCGGCAAGGACCTGATCACCTCCCAGATTTCAGCTTCTGAAAACGGAACTTCCAGCGCCGCCAGGTCCATCCGCGGCAGATCAAGGGCTTCCAAATTGATCGCGTGCTGCCGCTCCACCGGGGTCCCCAACAAATCCTCGAAGTGGCCCGACGCCAAGCCACACATCCCTTCAGGTTCAGATGATTCCACGTTTCCTCTCCTTAACCTGAAGATGTGGTTGCGCCGCCGCCGCGAACTGGCCTGAATGTGGAAGAACGCCGTGTTGGCATCCCCTTCTTGCAACCACCCGATCCGCGACCGCTGCCGTGCTATTGTGCGCTCAAGCGAGGCTAGGCCCAACACTTTTTTCTTTAGTTGCCCTCGTAGCCAGAATTCACCTTGATTCAGTGCTCTATGGTCCGCCGCCTTATCCAATTGCAAAATCACTTCGTTCGCCAAGAGTATCTGCTCTTTTATGTTGCCGACTCGCCGCTGACTCCATCTGGTAAGCACCCGTGCTGTAGATCGCAATCGGTTGCTCAGGTCCACGAAAGGATCGGGGCATTGTTCCACGTCAAACCAGCCCGCAGCCACTGCTTCCTGATACCCGCTAATCTTGGGCCAGAAGGACTGAAAATGAAACCTTGACTTCCGCTGGTACGACACATTTGTCGAGAGCATGATTGCGCAGTGGTCAGACATAGCAGATGAAAGTGCCTGAAGCAAGCAATTGGGGTACAACTCGTCCCAATCCACCATTCCAAACCAGCGATCAAGCTTCTCCAGAGTTGGCGTGCGCCTTTCGTTACTCCATGTGTATCGCCTGCCAATGAGGCCCTGCTCCTTCAACTCTAGGTCGTTGAGCAGACGCCGGAACCTACCCATCATACGCCGATGCAGCCTTCCATTGTTTTTATCTGCTGCCTCTAGGATGAGGTTAAAGTCCCCAGTAACGGCCCAACGGCCCACGAACGCGGCCCGCACGGCCCTTAGCTCATCCAGGAACTGAATCCTCAGAGGATCCTGAGTCGGCCCATATACCGTCGTTAGTGACCACGGCTCCCCTCCGTCTAAACTGAGCGTAATTGTTACCGAGAAAGTATCCACTTGCGTGCGCGAGACCTGCACGTGACTCGATTGCCAAGCCACAATAATGCCTCCTGCTGTGTTGATCGCAGGAAGTGCCACAAAGCCATCGAAATTCGGCCCCAACAAGCTCAAGATCGTGTAGCGATCAACGCTTGCTAGCTTAGATTCCACCATACACACAATGGAAGCAGAGGCATCCTCCACCATCGTCCGCACCACCGTGCCCCTATTTGGGCCATTCAACCCCCTGGGGTTCCACACCACTATGTTGCTGTTTACACTATTCATGGGAAACTAGTTGGAAGTGTCCACAAGTCCCACGAACAGTTCACGCCTCAAAGGCCAACAGCCCGGACGCTGCGTCAAGGAAGAACAGGTTGGCCAGCGCCTCTAGCCGAGAATCAGACAACGGTTCCTGAAAATAGCACGCGTACTTCTCCAAACAGTCGACAGGCGACTCTCCCTCCACGTCGCAGATCCCCAGCCTCAGCATTAGCACCTTCTGTGCTTTCTTCACATACGTGGTTGTATTGGCAGGAGCCAAGGCTGCGATACGGGCACTCCTACGCCGGTCTTCCTCCGGCACAAACAGCTTGCGCCTTCTCCCCCTTTGCACGTCTGGCAACGGTAGGACTGGAGCCACGATGTGCTGCCGCGGCTGCGAGATAACCGCCCTTAAGTTGGCTTCAACCGTTACTGCACCTGTCGGTGTCACAAAGCCATTTGACGGCGAAGCAGGTGCAGAGCTAGAACGCCGGGAAGCTGTTGGCGTGGCCGGTTCCACATCCACACCCAAGTGGCCAACACTCGCTGACACTGGGTCCACCAACGGGTCTGCAGCCACGCCAGCCTCTATTATTGCATGGCCCAGATCGGAGCTTTGTCCCACATGCCCGCTTGTCGCGGCCTCCACGGTCGCCAGACCAAGACCCCACACCTGATGGCGGCGTAGGTCTTCACCAGAACCAGCACAGAGATCGGCTTGGACCGAATCGTCCTCGTTCCCCGCAACTGGCCGACAAGGGCCCACCACCGAGAGAGGGGAATCCTCGAGAACCTCATCTTGCGCCCTCCGGCCTCCAACCAACGGCTCGCCAGCCGCCGACGCGCACGAAGAGCTCGTGCTACCGCCAGCTGTCACCGGTCCAAGTCGCAAGCCCAACACACTGCCTGACTCGTTTTGTCTCTGTCCCTCTGCGCCCAGGGAACCGGGGCCCAGCGGACCACATTGCACAGGCCTGACACTCGCGCTTTCCACATCATTCTCCACTACTGCGACTGAGTTTGAAATTTGAACACGGACGTACTCGACGCCGTCCACCATTGTCAGGTCCCGTGCGGTGGCGGCGGCGGCGCCACCGTCGCCAACCTCGCCGACCCCGCCGGACACCGAAACTGACTGGACCTCCTCCTGAGGCACAGAACGGGAGTCCCCACCAGCGCCACCGGCGCCCGCCGCACTTGACTAAGCCTCCGAGCCGCGCTCACGCCCGGCCGGACCGCGTGACGAGCTCGGACCCCCACCGGAGGACGCCGAGCCAGACGAGCCAGACGACGGAGGCGGCGGCGGGTCAGACACCTCCGCGACGACCGGCTCGCGCACCCGCCGGATGCGGATGAGGTGCCGGAGTGTTTTGGCACGACGCCGCACCACAGGACCACGGTGCCGCCCCGGCGCCCTACGATGAATCGGCGGCTCCTCGATGAAGAGAAGACGGCTGGCCGGGATTCTAGCCGGCGAGTCCGTGCGTACCCACACTCGGAAGTGAGACATGTCATGCCGGCGAGCCGTGGGCGCGGCCACGTCCACCACGAAGCCTGTGCCCTTGAGCACCGCGTCCGCAGTTCTCCGCGTCCAGGCGTGCGCTGGAACGCCCAGCAAGTCCAGCGGCACCAAGTACAGCAGAGACACCGCCGTCGCCTGCGCCTGCCGAATCCACGGCCTCAGCTTCAACGTGAACCACGGCGCCGTCGCCAAACCCCGCCTCACCATGCGATCCCTGAGCCGGATATCAGAGCAGATCACCAGGAAATCTTCAGGCGCGAACGCCCGAATGGAGAGGTCATGTGGCCCGACGCCAAACTCAGCATGGAGCGCCTCTGCCGCCTCCGCCAAGTGGACCTCCGGTCTGGTCCCCACGATGGTGACCACGACAGCTCTCCGCATCTCCTCTTCCAGTCCGGCCATCTCCTCCGTGTACTCCAGAAAGCACGCGCTGCCCTCCGGCTCCGGCACCACCACCACTTGCTGCTGCACCGCCCGCCACTGCCTCGTTGCCGCTTGTGCGGGCGCAGGCGGAGCGTTAAACGCCGGTCCACGCGCCGAGCTCTCTAAAGAACTCTCGCGCGAGACGCGGCTCCACGAACGCTCCACCCGCACCGCACCCGCCGGCGGCGGCCCCGCAGGCGGCGGAGGCAACACAGTAGGCGAACGGCTCCTCTCCATCCCTGGCATCCGCACCGCACCGGGCGGCGGCGGGCCAGGCGGCGGCGGCGGCAGCCACGTAGGCGACCGGGACCGCCCAGGAGGGCCGCGTAGCGCGCCCCCTGGCGGACTCGGCGGCCGCGGCCGCTTGCAGCCACTGGCGATGTGCCCTTCTTCCCTGCAGAGACGACAACGAACCTTACCTGTGCACTTCTTTGCGATGTGTTCCTCCCCCAAGCAGTTGTAGCAGAGCCCGACCATGTCCGCCGGAATATGCCGGTGTGGCGGCGGGTTCCAGGTCGGGAGCTCCGGCCCGCGTCGCAGCCGCCGCAGCTCACGCCTCCTGCTGCGCCGCCCACCTGGCAGCCACGGACCAACACCCTCCTCGCCCGCCTGCAGCTCCTCCAGCGGCGCCGAGCGAGGACCCACAGACGGAGACGACAGATCCGAGTCAGAGAGCTGAACTCTACTGTACGAGCCCATGGCTCCGAGCGCCGGCGGCGGGACGGCCGGACGCGCTCGCTCTCCTCTCTCCGCAAACGCGTCCGGACGTAGTTTGGGGGTCCGATTGAAGATGCTCTTACTAGGCAGGTAGGTTGGTAGGTCTTGAACTCTTGATCAGGCGTGCGCGCGCGCAGCCGGGCACAGTGAAACCTTCGACGTCCACGCGCGGTGCGCGGCGCGTGCTTCAGATTTTCCGGGGCCGATCGATCCACACCTCAAATATACCCATTTATCTCATCGCATCGCTTGAGGCTGCATCAGTCATAAGGGAGTACTACCAGTACACTTGCATGCTACATGCATAGGCATGCCTCGACGCTGGAGAAAGAGGAAAGGACACACCACAGCGGCGGATCCCAAGCTACAAAATCTTGCATGCTGTGATCATAGACCGCGACGTGACCGAATCCAGAAAGATGGAAAGTGTATACCAGGAGATCTTGCGAAAGGCAGCGAAGCAGAAAGGAGTCCCCCTTTTCCTCGCGCGCGAGGTAAAACAAATATTCTGCGCAGCGCACCTCGGAAATGAAAACTTGATCCACTTCAGGCAACTTGTCCATGCACCAGAGCCTCGTCCTGTCACCGCATGCTACTATGCTTTTGACACGGGAAGCTCGATCGATGCTGCAGCCTGCCGGGAGTAGAAAAATGTCACTGGAATAATCATCATGCCACTGCCAGAGAGTTAATGAAGCCCCTGCCGCGGCAGGAAGAGAGGGAGGAAAAACACCCGCCTTGCATGCATGCCATCCTCGATTTGGCCAGTTCCATTAATTGTCAGCGGTGGAAATACATCTTACAGACAGGGCCTCAAGCAAATAGACAATTACAAACAAGCCCTTACATTTTGCACTTCGGACCTCAAAAGAAATATGGAAAAAGCAATCAAGTCCTGCTCCTTCTCCACCGCGGCAATTCTGCAACTCAGCGCAACCAACCTCGACATCACCGGGGACTAAACCACTTGGGATGGGGAGGCGGGAGCTTGCTGCTCTAGAGCCCAAGGGCCTCCGAAATGGCATGTCAGCCTGGAGGTTGAAGTAGTTCATCAGATGCCGGCCGGAAGAAGCAGCCGTAGCCGACGCCGGAGGAGGGAGTGGTCGCCTTTCGACCCTGAAGAACGACGACGAACTTGCCGCCGTGAGGGAACTCCCGGGAGAAGCATCACTGCTCCCCTGCTGCAGATTTGGCCACCAGCAGCCAGAAGCACCAAAGGCCCCTTCTTCCTCGTCTCCATGACGAGCAACAAAAGGGGATCCCGAGTCTTGACCGCGAACGCCAAATCCACAGAGCACTAGGTAACCAGCGGGCTTATTCTTGGAGACGCTGGTGGTGTAGCCCTTCCCCGCCTCCGCCTCCAACCATTGGAGTACCACGAAGAAGAGGACAGCCATCAGCATGTGCCGGAAGCGGCCCACAAGCTCCGGCGACAATCTCCTAGCTACCGGCATAGCGCCAAACTCCACGAAGGGAAACTCTAATCTACAGCTACTATATACAAGGAGAACCCGGGCTCCTCTCCCTAGCCATCTCCGACCGGCAGCGCCGTCGGAAGAGGCATGGGATCGGGCCGGACTTCCCTGGGCGACTCTCAAGTGAGCTAGGAGGAGAGCACGAGAGGATAAGGTTGGAGAAGAGAGAGTGCTCTCGAATTAATGCATTAGTCGGGACTGATCCCCTGTTCAAAAAAAGAAGAAGATTTGGCCAGTTACTTGGCCTCAAGCGGTGAAAATTTGGCAAAATTAACCACTTGGCGAAACTTCAGCAAAAAATAACCCTTTTTTGAACTTTTTTCGAAAACTAACCCTTTTGTGTGGCTCCCGCCACTAGGGCGCCACACCTGAAGGTGCAACGCCCCAGCCTAGGGCGCCACACCTCTGCCAGCGGGGCAGAGCGGGGCCCATCCTTGGTTAAGTAGCGTCGTGGCCAGGGGCGCCACACGTAGGGGTGCAGCGCCGTGGCTTGGGGCGCCACACTTCGAACAGAGTTAAGCCAACCAACAATGATCCAACATGAAATGAGCCAACCTTCGAGCCCGATTCTTCACGTTGACCAATATGAAGAATCGGAGGAAGAGAACGATGCGTCAGAGTATGAGCTTCATAAAACTGATATTGGTGATGTGGAGAAAAATTGTAGGCATGAGGACATGGACCATGACATCCCTTTTAACCGATGTTATGCATCGGACTCGGATGACGACGGTCCCGAAGAAGATGTTGATGAAGATGGGTTCACTTCTAAAGAAGCCGAAATATTCAAGAAGGTAGTGGGCCGGGATCATCGGTTACCATTGTTCCGTGATCTTAGTCTCGCCGACAAAGCCGTGGTTGATGGTAGCACGAGTAAAATTCTTGGCCCAAGGCCAACTTCGAAGAAGGATAATGATCCCAAAAACTATGGCATTGTTGAGGGAGTGAAATTTGAAAGCTTGTTGGAATTGAAGACATGGCTAAAGGAGTATGTTGTTAAGTACTTTAGACCATACAAAGTGGTTCACTCGGATGTCCAGAAGCGGTACACGATTAAGTGTGAGGACGCACATAATGGGTGTCCGTGGATTGTGCGTGCAAGACCTATGAAGGGAACCTCTCAATGGATTCTTAAAAAATGTGTGCCAACTCACATGTGTAGTGGCAATGATGATGATGATGATGACAAGGAGGCGAAGGACACACATCATCAACTAACCTCCGATTTCATCTGCTATAGACTTTCCAACTCTATAGAGGCATTCCCCACTTTTACGGTGAGGGCTATCATGGACACGGTGAAAGAAATGTTTGGTTACTCGGTGAAGTATGGGAAGGCGTGGAGGGCAAAGCAAGCCGCATTCAAGATGTTGTATGGTGACTGGGAGGAAGCATACAACCGACTTCCTAGATTGTTGGGAGCTATGGCTGCTACAAATCCAGACATGGTTGCGTTGGTGGAGCCCTTTGGGCAAAAGACTAGGGATTACAATGGTGCAACCGTCCGTGTATTTGACCGTGCATTTTGGGCTTTCGGGCAATGCATAAGGGCATTCAAGCATTGTAGACCGGTTGTCTCCGTGGATGGCACATTCTTGACCGGCCAGTACAAGGGCACACTTTTGATTGCCGTAGCTCATGATGCTAACGACCGGTTGTTGCCGTTGGCTTTTGCTTTGGTGTCGGGGGAGAACCAGGACAACTAGGAGTGGTTCATGGGTCTAGTGAGAACAAAGGTATTTGAGCCTCTAAGAGAGGTATGTGTCATCTCGGACCGCCACCAAGGCATACTCAATGCAGTGGACATTGATATTCCCGGACATGCTCCTTTGCACCATCGATGGTGCGTGAGGCATTTTGTCTCCAACTTTTATAGGGCATGTGGAAATAAAGAGCTATCTGACGATCTAAAAGATTGTTGTCTCGTTTTCACCGAGCGCCATTTTGTGAGATTGTACAACAGACTGCTAACCCTCACATCACCGGGGGGTCGAGAGTTCCTAGTTAGGCATGAGTCTCAGAGGCACAAGTGGACTAGAGCATTTGACACCGACGGTAGGAGGTACGGTGACATGACAAGCAACATGGCAGAATGTTTCAACAATGTGCTCCGTGGAGTCCGTGCATTGCCCGTGACAGCAATAGTTCAATACACATTCGACAAGTTGAATGAGTATTTTCAGAAATATAGTGCGGAAACGATGAAGCAGATTGAAGGGAAGAACAATGGGAAGAAGAAGTACAAGTATCCACCAGCAGCTGACAAATGGATGGCATATCAGTTAAGGAAGGCGGAGAGCAATACAACCCAGTGTTTTGACAACAACGAGTGGATTTACCAAGTCAATGAGCCAGGAGGCACCACGGTAGGAGGTGTGCAACACGGAGGGCGTGTGTGCAAAGTTTTGCTAAAGCAATGTTTGTGCTCGTGCCAGAGGCCTCAGTTGTTTCATCTCCCTTGCTCGCACTTGCGGACGGCGGCACGCATTAGAAAAGTGGGATACGTTGATCCGGTTAGGTTGTCAGAGTACTCGATCGAGGCTACTAAGGAGACATGGGCGGGCAGATTTGAACCTTACTTTGACCAATCACAATGGCCAGAATATCATGGCATTCAACTATGGCCCGATCCAAAACTAAAGGTGACGAAACGGGGAAGACGAAAGACAAAACGTTTTCGAAATGACATGGACGCATGGGGTGCAGGAGGTCTCCGAGAGTGGTGCAATCAACATTTTCAGGAGCCTCGTGTGGCTGGCCGTTGTGGAGATTGCAATGGTGGTGGGCAAAACACCAGAGGTTGTAGTGCAAACAAGAGATCAAAGGGAAATGATGCAATCACAAGCAACCCGGGTGGTAGCCAACATGCCGGCAGCCAACCAGGCGACGGTGGAGTTGGTGGTGGTAGCACAAGCCACCATGGTAGTGGCGGTGGTGGTAGCACAAGCCGCCGTGGAGGTGGCGGTGGTGGTAGCAGAAACCACCATGGCGGTAGAACATCAATGTTTGACGAGCTAAGAGGGGGTAGAAGGCATAGAGGTGGTAGTCGTAGATGATTGGTACGAATGAAAACTGTTTGATTATTTCAAATATTGTTAATTTCCTTGTGCTAACATTTTTTTGCTGAACTTAACGCAGGTATGGGGTTGGCGGACTGCATCGAGAGGCCGTGGGCATGGAGGAAGGCTATTGAACAGCCCAAGGAGGAGCCACCGAAGTGTTATTGCCAAGACAGTTGCAACGCCAAGCAGTCAGATGATTGGGATGAAACAAGAGGACAGAGGTTTTGGTTGTGTCCCAACTATTGTAGGGACAAGGAAGAACCCAAGTCTGCTTGACCATCCCAAGGTATGTCTCTTCCTTATGCTTATGACTGTTCCTCCTCCTACACTGCAGCTTCTGCACCGGTTCTTCCTCGGACACGTGATCGTCGGAGTCCTCATCCTCCGACACGTGCTCTTCCGCATCATCGGCCTCGTGATCGTCGGATTGCTCGTCCTCCTCCTCCAAAACATGCCCCTTTTTTTTTGTTGTTGATGTAGTCGTCTGGTGAGTAACGCGGCTTAGCCTTTTTCCGGGACCTTAAGTGGAAGGAGCGCTGAAACGCCTGCAAGGTCATGTCATTGTCCACATTGTCATCAAACTCCCCTAGAAATGAAAGAAATCATACATGGGTGAGTTTGACGAAGTAATTTTCGGGTGACCAACATGTAGCATATTCATCATACCTCAACCTCCTCAGCATTGGGCTCATGTGGGTTCGAACTAGAAGCATCACCACGGGTAGGGGTTGAAGGGGACCTCGAGCGGGTCGGCATGGCATCATCGGCGCGACAACCAAGCAAATGCGCTAAAGTCTGTAGACGAGTAGCGGCACGCTATGACATTGCGAAATCAATATCTTAGTAAAAAAGAACAACAAATTATGCAAGACCATATGATTGTCTAACGTACCTTCACAAATGCCCTAACGGCAATATCACCCTTCTTGCCACGAGGTAACATGGCTGCCTCCTCGGCTTCACCCGCTTGGCGCTCGATCTCATTGCGCTATGAAAACAAACATGTCAACAACAAAACAATAGCATCATCATCCATAAAGTACCGGGAAGTCGATCTCATTGCGCTATGAAAACAAACATGTCAACAACAAAATAAATTGGGCAAAAAATTACCATAAAGTTGATCACGGGAGCGAAATCAGTTCGGTTGCCGCGTCTTACGGCCTTGTTGTACCGGAGCTCAACAATAGCATCATCATCCATGTCCTCCAAAAGCTCCTCAAAATCCGAGGGGCATATACGGACACGGGTACGTGCAAGAAACCAACCAAGATATGCATCGAATGCCTCTTCAGTGTACTTGGGGCGATCTCGCATATACACCTTCCTTTCCGTTGCCTCCTTCAACTCGGCATTGAATGTAGAGATGTAGTCCTTATGATGTTTATCCCATTTCGTCACCTTTCTCTGCCGGCGCCGGTCCAATCTACATGGTCAACAAATGCAAAATTAGTAACTACACTAATACATAAGATTGGTAAGAAAAAATTTGGAGCCTCACTCGTGCAACGAAAACATCGTGTTTATCCACTTTGGCGGTGTAGTTTGATACAACCCAAATTGGCTCATCACACGATGTGGTAGGTGGAACTCCACGTCATACAAGCATATCAATGGGCATTGCATCATCCAAAGATATTCTTCCTTGAGACACTTTGGGTTTAGGTCAAATTCCGCATTTCAACCAAATCTATCCCCGACACCATATATCTGCCATGTCACCTATAACATAGTACTCATTTCAGCATGTGTAGTTGGGATTTAAGATAACTTTTGATTGAATGAAAGCATCGTAATTATTACCTGCTCCGGGGTCAGCGAGTCGAACTCGTTGGTGTACCACAAATACTCCTTAGTTTGGTCACCGGTGAACTCCGCAACCCTGTCCCACTTGTACACCCATGTAGCCTCCCGAAGCCTCCGTGGATGGGCATGGTCGTTCCAAGGCTTCCACTGCAAAACCTGCGGCCGTCCAACAGAGAAGTGTTCCCACATCCAAACCGAAAGCAGGAGCACTGGACCACCAATACCGGCCTCACTGCCGGACCTACAATACGCATCATCCAACTGCACATATAGGTACACATTTTAGAATCTCATAAGTTCCCACATCCAACTGCCGAAAGCAAACAAAATAACAATATTTACCTGTCGGTACAAGTAAGCAAGCGCAGCCGTACCCCAGCTTTGTTTACTCTCCCACTGAGTTAACGCCTTCAGCCACATCCAGGGAGCATTCCGCCCACTACTGTCAGCAAACAAAGTCCTCGTGATCACGTACCACACGTATGCGCGTGCATGATTCTGAATGACCTCTTTATCAGCCCCTTCAGGACACTTGGCAAAGTTTTTCCTGATCCAAACAAATGTGGCGCCAGCGGAGAGTCTATCCTTACTTGAGTCTTCCTTCTCTTCAGGAGCCGCACCAATAAGGCTGAACATCTTCTCGCGCCACCCATCAGATGCGGTGTTAAAACACACATGTTTGCCTGTGATGGGGAGTGCAAGGATCATCGACACATCCTGAAGAGTCACCGTCATCTCCCCGGTGGGGAGGTGAAAGCTGTGTGTCTCCGGCCTCCAACGGTCAACAAGAGCAGTGATGGCCGAAGGATTGAAATTTGGCGTGGACCGAGACACGAGCTGGATGAATGGAAGGAGTCCAAGCTTCTCGATGTACTCGGTGTACTTCTCATCGTACGGCATGCCCTTCTCACCAACTTGCAAGGAGGCCTCGTGAGACCGAAGACGAAGGGGGGCAAGTACCTAAAACAATAATTACACGTTACAACAATGTCCACACCGAATATAAATATGCATTAACATCTATAATATGGAAAACATTATAAATTACCTTTCCCTTCGCAATCTTTCTCGCACGGTGTTTCTCATCATAATCTTTTTCGAGAAGTTCCATCCTACATATTTGAAATAACTACCACAAGTAAGAGATAGCAATTTCATTTCAACATCCTATATATTTGAAAAAAATACCACATCCACACATACACAGCATGTAAAAACTACATAGACAGTGGGTAATCACTATTGCATCCACAAAAACACCTCACATCCACAAATACAACTCACATACCGAATTAATTGAAAGTGTAAATCAACACTAACTCGGGTTGCCTCTGCCCCTCACATACTCTAAGTGTAAATCAACAAATCAACAAATACACCTCCCTACTAGCAAAAATAGCCTCTGCCCCTACTAATTTCGAAATTGAAATTAGAACTAAGATTTCACCTAGGGTTGCAAAAATGGGTCAAATCTGACAAATCTATTGGATGAAATTGAGGGGAACGGAGTAGGTTACCTTACAGAAGGATGGGGACACGAAATCCGTCCAGATTGGGGCAGATTTGGTGAGGACTTGAGGGGGAGCAGCCCGCCGCCGCCGTGTTCTATATGTTAGGGGAGAAAAGACAGAGAGCCCGGCGTTGGCGCGCCGGTTCGCCACCCAGCCCACGCGCGCCGGACAAGCTCGCCGCCGCCGCCGCCGGTTCTCCAACAGAGGGAGCAGCCCGCCGCCGCCGTGTTCTATCTGGGAGAAAAGAGAGAGAGGCCGGGCACTAGGGCATCCCGCGCGTCTACTTTGTTGGCAGGTGTGGCGCCCCGGCCGCCGGCGCTGCACCTGTGCATGTAACGCCCTGGCTTGGGGCGCTACTTAACCGGACCTGGTCCCACTTTGCCACGCTGGCAGAGGTGTGGCGCCCCAGTGGCGGGAGCCACAAAAAAGGGTAAGTTTTCGATTTTTTTTTTTCAAAAAAAGGGTTATTTTTTACTGAAGTTTCACTAGGAGGTTAATTTTGTCAAATTTCACGCCTCAAGCATAAGTTTTGCTTACCTGCAGGAAATCCAATCGTAGAAAACTTCCAGTCGAAGCAATCTGGATCATGTATACGTAGATCATATGCAGAACTTTTTTAGATAAAGAGTGTTTATTAATATCGAGAAGATACAACATGCACCTAGCCTCTGCAACAACGCAATAACCAAAGTTACTACGGATGCACACAGCCAAAAGACAATAAGAAGAAGAAATAAAAAAGAAAAGTCCCGCTACAGAGTTACAATCATTCAAGCAGCCGCACAACCACCACCAAAACAACACCTGATGCCCAATTCTTCAAAAGCAACGCCTTCAAGAAGAACGGTGCCAGGCCCAACCAATTAAGCCCAGACCTTGGGTTTTTACCCTGAAGATAGTCCTCGCTCTCAAAACAATGTCTTCAACAAGATCACTGTCAGGCACAACCAATTAAGGCCAGACCTTGAATTTTCACCCTGAAAGGTAGGACTTTGGACTTCACGTATGTTGTCGCCCCCACTAACATGCCGCTGCTCCAAGTCATGAAACACCAAGCCAATTCCTCATCGCTGCCTAGACTCGAACCATCATTGCCAGCCTCAGATCTCGGCGTCCATGACCTTCTCCGATAGCACCATGAAACGAGAACATGTCCCACGATATTAACAGCCAGCAGAGTTTCGAAGCGCTCCCTCTGAAACCAAACGGCCAGAGTAAAACATGGGTGCGCACGACCGAATCCCACCCGATCCAGCAATCTCCAGGCATGAATCGCCCAGTGGAGTTCGCCGGCGGAGCCTTCCGGAACACGACGCTTCGGCCAGATCAATGACGCCTGGCATCCGACAGACCTTCACCTTGGCATTGAAGAGAAACCCAAGGACCACCGCCTTTTATTCAAACCGAGGAGCGGACAGATCAGAACATCATCGCAGAACATCACCGGCGTGGACAAGCCAACATCAGATCGTCCGCAACGGCCTGACTGGTCGATCTGGGGTCAAAGGCCGAAGTGTCCACAGCCCCACGGCTGGATGCAATTTCGTCCCAATCCCCCGCCCTCCTCGTGCTCGCGCATGGGCAGCCTGACCAGCGATCGGCGCGCCGCCCCGAGGTCCACCGCGCCGCCACGAAGACAGCGGGCCTAGGCGGAACCCTAGACCCACGGCTAGCCTCCATCATCTGCTACTGTAGAGGAGCAGATTCCGGCGGCCGCCGCCGCCTGGCCGGGGAAACGCCGCCCCGTCCACCGCCCACGGCCAACTCCATCGTCCCAGCCCCAGCTGCTCCGTCGGAGAAGAACCGCCACGACCACCTCCCCCAGCACCTTCGGAACCGAGGGGCACCGCCACCGCGGCCAGCGCCGGCGGCATCGGGGCCCCCGGCGGCGCCCTGGGGAGCGCCGCGCGAGGGGAGGAGGAAAAGGAAAAGGAAATGGACACCTCGCTTCTTTCCTGTTTGACATATACGTACAGCTCATATGCAGAACTGATCGCAGGTAATCGTGGGTTTGGTTTCTTCTGTGGTGAGAAAAGACCGGTGTACTATCAGTGTCTGCGCTGCAGGTTGGAACTGTGCACGCCTCTTCTTTGCTTTACATGTTTTTGCAGCCATCGGTCAGAATTAGTAATGACATGCTTCAGTGAGATCAAATCAAGCCGAGGAGGCCGCAGGCGAGGTCATGATTACACGGCCACTGATGCGTGCGTCACGTAGCGTAGCGATTGTGATTCAGAGATCGATGCCCGTTTGGTATTGGTTGCAAGCTTTGGTTCTGACCGGTAAAGCAGCATATGGCTATGGCTATATCAGAATTCAGAATGTCTGGTTTCCTCGCAAATCAAACCTGTAGAAAACGAGATGACATCCATATCTCCTATTTCATGGATGCTTTTCACCATTTTTAACCGTGTCAGCATGGCCATTGACTCAAGCACCAAAGAAAACGGCCTCTGTAAATTTTCCAAGTTTCCAACGGACCATCAACAATGCTGAAAAGAAAAATTACAAGAACTAGATTGCTTTCCTACTGACCACCAATGCTGAAAAAAATCAAATTTATTAACTAATACGTATATGAAGACGAGAGAGCTAGCTGAGCATGAAATCAGGTGCAAGCCTATGTACTGCATGCCCAAGACACTCCTGGCAAGGACATGGTAAGCTGACTGCACCCGTATGCATATGTCTTGTGTGAGCATACAGCCAAATCCATCATGCGCTAGCTAGGCTACTACGACGAAATGACGGATCAACAGCAATGTCCACCGCACACAGCAACAAGTGTCCAAATTTGTCTCTCGAGTTATCGGTACTGCATGCATCCTTCCCAATCGAGAGAAAATTCATTATATGACACTGCCTTAAAATCCTCTGCCTCCGGATAAGCACAAAGCTCCGCGACAAGCGTGGCATTAAGGAAGGTGTAAAGAAGCAGACGCCCGTGACGGAGGAGACCCTTGCCGCCTTGAACCAAGCGTATGCCATGGGAGCAAGCAACGCGACCGTCACAACAGCCGTATGTTCGAGGAGAGGTGGCTCACCGTCGAACTCGTCGTACTTTCTCGAAAACGCCAACCTCAGTTCAGGTTCTCCTTTGATTGACGACAACAAGCATGGATGCTTCGAACCAAACACCATCTTGTCCTCGACCAAGATCGTACACGGCGGGATCGCCGACCTTGCCGCCGATCTCAATGAGTCTTATGAGGGCTCGACATCCCTGCGAAGGCGGTCAGACGTACCTGACATGGACACCCAAACCCGGACCGCCGTTGCTTGTCGTTCGGCACTGATGCATCAAACATGATCGACGAAACGCGTTCTGGTGTGTTCGACGCAACCAGGTATGGGAATACCACACGATTATTGGCGTTGTGATTTGTGTGCATATGGGCGAACCTTGATCGTTGGCTCTGTGTTTTATGTGCATCTTGACATCGAGCTCGAGCTCGGGAAGAAGAAAGTCGCCGTGAAGAAAATGAAGGAGGATCTCTTAATCTTACAGCTAATATGTCGAACATGTCCCCGGCGGTGAAGGCGGCGCACGACATGTTAGGTGCCACCATCTTGCAAGAACTAGGGCATGCCACAACGACACCATGACAGACATACATGGGGACAACGGCGACTCATGTCGATGACGACATACAGGACGACAACGAGACCGTTTGATTGCGCATGGTCGGACTTTGCGACGCTTTTCTATGCCGAGACTTTAGATTTGTGGCATAAACTTCAAATTTATGGCCCACACCTTAAATTATGGTTGAGATTTCTTTTTCATTTCAAATCGCGGCGTCCCAATAGCCCGTGATGCATCACCAGACATAATTTGATCATTTCGAGTGGAGATGCTTATATCGATGACGGGTCGAACGTCATATTATTACATGTCTTAGTTACGTGTCACCCTCTATTTTTTCATTATCAGGGTTTTCCGATTAATGCAACTGAATCTGCATTGCTACATGAATAATAAATAAAAAAGTGTAGTCAGATTCGTCATGCATGGATAAAATTCGAATATTTCGACTAAACACATTATGGTTTGAATCAAATGTCTGTGTGACAATTGTCAAGATTCACATTGTTTTTTAGACTAACCGGGCCAAGATTAAACATGTTATCTCACGAATTAAACAAGAGTGCTAATGTATCAATATTGTTTTTTTTATCATCAAGCTCTTTATCTTTAGTTAAAAAAACACCTTCCATATCTTGATAGTCACCGCTCTTTATTTTCAGAGAAGAACATTTTTTTTGACTCACTGGTCCCTTTATCCTTCGGATCAGAGACTACCTCTTCCTTCTAGGCTCTTCTTTCTCCATTTATATGCGCAGACGGTCTGCTAGCTGCTTCTTCCGTATAGTGCCTCCAGCGGTCCAGCCCTCCCTAGTCCTACTCCTATTCCCCGTCAAGCGAAGAAGAAAGCAATGGCCACCGTCTCCCGTATGAACCCCGTAGCATCGCCCTTCGTTCCGATGGCGCTCCTTCCCGCTGGTTGCTACCCCTCTCCTACACCGGCCGCCGCTATGCGTGGTTTTGTAGCCTCCCACCAGTTCTTGTACCCACCGCCACCGCCTCCACACGCGCTCCCGCCATCATACGGGTGGCCTGTTGCTTGTGGCCACAGTGGAGTGTTCACAATGGGTGTGCCCGGGGTCCCGCTGCAGGCAGCATACGGGTGCACCCTGCCAACTCCGCAGCTGACGGTGTACTGCTGCACACCGCCGCCGCCGCCGGCGGCAACCCGTTGCTGCATCACCGAGATCGTCGAGGACGAGGCGAAGTGGCCGCAAAGGGCGAGGTACGGGACGAGCCGTCCCCTCGCTCCGTCCTTGCTACTTGGAGTAGGGAGCCAACCACCTCGCCGCTAGCACCGCTTAAGCCTCCCCGGCCACTTACATGCCTCGTCAGCAAAGTGCTCCCCCGCCGGCGGCCGCGCCTTCCTTTCAATCCCAGAGGGAATATTACGAGTTTGATGATTCGCAATATTCCCAACAGTTTCATGTAACACTTCTAGTTCTTTTTGCCCTCTCCTACGAGTTATTACTACTAGTTTGATCGTTTGATATTATTGGTCCAGTTCTTGTCTCGTGAGCTTAAACATTGACTTTAACTGGAACCTTGTGTTGAAAAACGATAGCAAAGAAACGATAAAGAGCGGAACGATCAAACCAAAGGGGACACGAGATTTAACGTGGAAAACCTCTCCAAACAAAGGAGAGGAAAAAACCACGGGCGCCAGCCAGCAATACTTCACTATATCGAGTGAGGTTACAAACGCCGTGGGTTTACAATGTGTGGCTTACCCCAAAACGGCGGCTTACAAGAGGAATATATAGAACCATCAAACCCTAGGTCGGCTGCAGTCCAACCCGGAATCAATCCCACCTCGGCGGTAGTACCGCTTAACCCAGCGGTACTACCGCTGGGGTGGGCTGGTTCGTCTCTTCCCACCTCAGCGGTACCGGCGGCGGCACCGCCAGCGGTACCAGTCGGTACCGGACAAACGCGTCAGACGGCCATTCTGGCGGTAGCGGAGACGATAGCGGTGGCGGCAGCTCTCGAGCGGTAGTACCGCTAAACCCAGCGGTACTACCGCTGGAATTTGGAACACCATAAAACAACACTCTACCTTGAGACAAATTCAATCTTGTAGCATAAATGAGAACTTGACCCTGAAACAACAAAGAAAACACTTTCGGCGCCAAATAGCCTCTTGGGCTAGACAGTGATACCAACTAAGCCCGAGCAAAGCTCGAACTTAGTAACAGGAACTGGCTTTGTCATCATATCAGCAGGATTATCATGAGTATTTATCTTGCATACCTTAAGTTTACCTTTTGCAACAACATCACGCACATAATGGTATTTGACGTCAATGTGCTTTGTTCTCTCATGGAACATCTGATCCTTAGTAAGGTAAATAGCACTCTGACTATCACAAAACAGGTTAATGCAATATCATCTCCACAAAGCTCAGCAAACAAACCTTTCAGCCAAACCGATTCTTTACATGCTTCAGCAATAGCCATGTACACTGCTTCAGTGGTAGACTGGGCAACAACAGATTGTAACGTTGTCGTGGGGCTACCCTTCGACTACCCCACGGTGAAGATACCTGGTGCACGCCAAGACTAGGACCCGACATGCGGCCTATTAGAAGATGACAACAAAGGCCCACCTGGCGGCCCAATGAAGCCCAATAAGCTACCACTTGGAGTACAAGACAAGAAACTCATGTAAACCCTACCTGGCTCCCTTTATAAAGCCAGGCAGGGGCACCCCATTGTGGGGATCGGCACAGATAAGCATAGCCCTAGCGAGACCACGTCTCACACCATCGCCCTTGTGGCCACCATGTAACATCATTATACATCTATACAGATCAGACAAGCAGGATTTAGGTCTTTACCTCACCATGAGAGGCCGAACCTGGGTAAATCCTTACTTGTCAGCCAACGGAACTACCAGCGCGCACCTCTCTCTTGCTCTCAATCAACTCGGGGTACTCGACCCTGTGACTTGCTGAGATCACCCCTCGTCAATTGGCGCCGTCTGTGGGAAAGAACGCGTGCTGGATTCAACGTTTCGGCGGCTCCAACCTACATCGACAACTCGCCATCGCGGATCATCGCTCGGCGGCTCGACATCAACGATCTTCGTCGAAAACGACGTCTCCAATCTTCGTCAACAACAACAGCTAGATCGGATCTGGCCGCTGACCTGCTTCAACGCGTTCGACTTCTGGGCGTTCTGTATGTGCGGCACTCGCGATCCAATCTGGTACGATCCAATCCAGCGGCGACGTCCCGTGCGGAAGCTCGTGCCACGGTGACCCCGCACCGCTAATCACTTCGCTGAACAACACCTTGACGGCACGCCGGCCACGGCGAGCATCATGCAGCCTGACCTGACATCGCATGCACCCGCATGCAGAGGCGTCCACCCAAGGATTCCGTTTTAATCATTTTCTATTCGAATACTCTCTTTTGATTAATCTATATCTGATCTACGTAGCTTTTTTCTATGAACATGAGCCTGGATCGATCGAAGCCAACACTTGCTTGGAGCACGCACACGTACGTGACCCATCAAAGAAAAGATACTGCTGCCTCACGTGGACGTCCAAGCCAAGACCGGACAGCATCGTCGGACCGACGCGTTCGCTTGTGTACTCGTCAGACCGGCGACTCGAGAATGGCGGCGTATACATGGCGGTACTGCGCATCTCCGTCGACTACTACAACCCCGCTGCGGGCAAAATTTCGACTCCGCCTCCGTCGACTCCGCCTTCGTCGACTCCGCCTCCGACACTCGGGGGCTGGCGGCCCTGCCATCGTCGACTCCGCCTCCAACACTCGGGGCTGGCGGCCTCGCCTTTGTCGACCTCGCCATCATCGACTCCGCCTCCAACACTCGGGGGCTGGCGGCCTCGCCTTCGTCGACTCCGCCTCCAACACTCGGGGGCTGGCGGCCTCGCCTTCGTCGACTCCATCTCCAACACTCGGGGGCTGGCGGCCCCGCCATCGTCGACTCCGCCTCCAACACTCGGGGGCTGGCGGCCTCGCCTTTGTCGACCTCGCCATCATCGCCTCCGCCTCCAACACTCGGGGGTTGGCGGCCACGCCTTCGTCGGCTCCGTCTCCGACACTCGGGGGATGACGGCCTCGCCTTCATCGACTTTGCCTTCGTCGACTCCGCCTCCAACACTCGGGGGCTGGCGGCCCCGCCTTCGTCGACTCCGCCTTCGTCGGCTCCGTCTCCGACACTCGGGGGCTGGCGGCCTCGCCTTCGTCGACTCCGCCTTCGTCGACTCCGCCTCCAACACTCGGGGGCTGGCGGCCTCGCCTTCATCGGCCCGTCTCCGACACTCGGGGGCTAGCGCTTCACCTTCATCACTTCCGCCGCGCCGACTACCTCCGCCGCATCGACTCCGGTCCGCCGCGTCGACTACTTCCGCCGCGTCGACTACCTCTGCCGCGTTGACTCCGGTCCGCCGCGACGACTACTTCCGCTACGTCGACTCCGGTCCGCTGCGTCGACTACTTCCGCCACGTCGACTCCGGTCTGCCGCGTCGACTACTTCCGCCGCGTCGACTCCGGTCCGCCGCGTCGACTACCTCCGCCGCGTCGACTCTGGTCCGCCGCGCCGACTACCTCCGCGCGTTGACTCCAGTCCGTCGCGTCGACTACTTCCGCCGCGTCGACTGCGGTCCGTCGCGTCGACTACTTCCGCCACGTCGACTGCGGTCCGTCGCGTCGACTACTTCAGCCACATCGACTCTGGTCCGCCGCGTCGACTCCGGTCCGCCGCGTTGACTACTTCCGCCGCGTCGACTCCGGTCCGCCGCGTCGACTACTTCCGCCACGTCGACTCCGGTCCATCGTATCGACTACTTCCGCCGCATCGTAACATACTCGCCTTGGCCGCATCCGATGCTCCCTCGGGTGCTGCGCCGCACAGGCCATAACATACTCGCCTTGGCCGCACCCGATGCTCTCCCGGGTGTTGCGCCACACAGGACACAACAAAATTGCCTTGGCCGCACCTGATGCTCTCCCGGGTGTTGCGCCGCATAGGCGACAACAAAATTGCCTTGGCCGCACCCGATGCTCTCCCGGGTGTTGCGCCGCACAGGCCACAACAAACTCGCCTTGGTCGTACCCGATGATCTCCCGGGTGCTGCGCCGCACAGGCCATAACAAATTCGTCTTGGCAATTCACAGTCATCGACAAAACAAATCATTCAGTAGGCCAACAAGCTGAACGAGCATTCGAACAACTTTCGAGTGCCCATAGAGAAGTAGGCCAACAGGCTGAATAAAATACACAGTAAGCCAACATGCTGAATAAAATACACAATAAGCCACCAGGCTGAATAAAAATACACGGTAAGCTGATACGTCTCCAACGTATCCATAATTTATGCTGTTCCATGCTTATATTATACCATTTGCTACATGTTTTATATACACTTCATATCACTTTTATGCATTTTCTGGGACTAACCTATTAACAAGATGTCACAGTGCCAGTTCCCTGTTTTCTGCTGTTTTTTGTTTCAGAAAGTTACTTCTGGAAATATTCTCGGAATTGCACGAAACAAAAGGCCAAGTCCCTATTTTTCCAACACGTACACGGAGTCCGAAGGAGAGATCAAGACTCGCCACGAGGTGGCCAAACCATAGGCCGGCGCGGCAGTGGGCCCCACCGTGCCGCCTGGTGGTTTGGGCCCCTCGGGGGTCCGCCGACATCGCCCCTTCGCCTATTTATTCCCCGAGACGTGAAAACCCTAAAGCACCGAGCCTTTCATCCAGAACATATTCGCTGCCGCCGCCGTCGTCAAGCCTAACTCGGGGGGTTCTGAAGCTCTTCCCGGCACCCTGCCGGAGAGGGGAATCATCACCGGAGGGCTCTACATCGCCATGTCCGCCTCCGGAGTGATGCGTGAGTAGTTCATCCTTGAACTATGGGTCCATAGCAGTAGCTAGATGGTTGTCTTCTCCACTTGTGTCATCATGTTTAGATCTTGTGAGCTGTCTATCATGATCAAGATCATCTTATTGTAATGCTACATGTTGTGTTTGCTGGGATCTGACTTATATTGATACCTATGTGGATCTGAATATTATATTATCATGTCTATGTCATTTGTGATCTTGCATGCTCTCCGTTACTTGTTGAAGCCTTGGCCAAGTGAATACTTGTGACTCCAAGAGGGGGTATTTATGCATGATAGTTGGGTTCAACCTCTATTTAATCTGGGATAGTGACAGCAAGTTCTAAGGTTGTAGATGTGTTGTTGTCACTAGGGGTAAAACAGCAATGCTTTATTCAAGGATGAATGTATTGTTTACATTACGCACATTACTTAATGCAATTGTCTGTTGCTTGCAACTTAATACTGGAAGGGGTACGGATGTTAACCGGAAGGTGGACTATTTAGGCATAGATGCATGCTGGATAGCGGTCTATGTACTTTGTCGTAATGCCCAAATGAATCTCATAGTAGACACCACGACTCGCACATGCATGTTATATGCACTTATCAATTGTCAATTGCCCAGCTGTAATTTATTTACCCAGCATGTTAGTTATCTTATTGGAGAGACACCACTAGTGAACTGTGGACCCCGGTCCATTCTTTTACATTTGAAATACAATCTACTGCAATCATTGTTCTCTACTGTTTTATGCAAACAAATATCATCTTCCATACGATACGTTTAACCCTTTGTTTTCAGCAAGCCGGTGAGATTCACAACCTTACTGTTAAGTTGGGGCAAAGTAATTTGATTGTGTTGTGCAGGTTCCACGTTGGCACCGGAATTCCTGGTGTTGCGTCGCACTACACTCCTTCACCAACACCTTCGAAGCAACCTCGTTTTCCTACTGGTTCGATAAAACCTTGGTTTCATACTGAGGGAAAACTTGCTGCTGCACTCATCATACCTTCCTCTTGGGGTTCCCAACTGACGTGTGACGTACAAGCATTGTTTCTGGTGCTGTTACCGGGGAGATATTCCCTCGTCAACTTAGCGCTAGCATAAGCCAACAGGCTGAACGAGACTCTACTCATTATTGAGTCCCTCATTCACTCCCATCGGGAGTATGGCAATAACCGGCTTTCGACTGAAGGCTAATTAAGATTAACCTCAATTACAAGCAATTCAGCTTAATCTCGGGTGCTACTCCCATCGGGAGCGCTGTCGCGCCCCCGATAGCATGAGATCAATATTCAGTCGAAACATTACCGACTAAACCATCCTCTATAAGCCCTCAACGGCCGGAGTCGAATCATTTTTACTTGTCCCTTTCAGGAACTCGATGACGTGCCCAGGAGGAAAGAGTCCTTACCCGAATCTTCGATTCGACCAAGCACTCGGGGGCTCCTGTCGTGGGGCTACCCTTCGACTATCCCACGGTGAAGATACCTGGTGCACGCCAAGACTAGGACCTGACATGCGGCCTATTAGAAGATGACAACAAAGGCCCACCTGGCGGCCCAATGAAGCCCAACAAGCTACCACTTGGAGTACAAGACAAGAAACTCATGTAAACCCTACCTGGCTCCCTTTATAAAGCCAGGCAGGGGCACCCCATTGGGGGGGTCGGCACAGATAGGCATAGCCCTAGCGAGACCACGTCTCACACCATCGCCCTTGCGGCCACCATGTAACATCATTATACATCTATACAGATCAGACAAGCAGGATGTAGCTCTTTACCTCACCATGAGGGGCCGAACCAGGGTAAATCCTTACTTGTCAGCCGACGGAACTACCAGCGCGCACCTCTCTCTTCCTCTCAATCAACCCGGGGTACTCGACCCTGTGACTTGCCGAGATCACCCCTCGACAAACGTTGCCCTCCAACTCACGGCACAACCACCAAGCGTGAACACATAACCTGTGAGGGATCTCCTCTTATCCAAATCGGCAGCAAAATCTGAATCCACATAGCCTGCGAGTCCCTCATCAGTCTTGCCGAACTTGAGGCAAGCATTGGATGTGCCACGAAGGTACCTGAAAATCCACTGAACAGTCTTCCAATGTTCTTTACCAGGATTAGCCATATATCTACTAACCAAACTCATAGCATATGATAAATCTGGACGTGAGCAAACCATGCCATACATTAAAGAACCAACAGCACTAGAATATGGAACTCTAGACATGTACTCAAAATCCTCATCCGTACTAGGAAATTGTTCAGCTGACAATTTAAAGTGAGGAGCAATAGGAGTACTAACAGACCTTGCATCATGCATGTTAAAACGATGAAGAACTTTCTTAATATAATTTTGCTGACTAAGAAACAACAAACCAGAATTTCTGTCACGGGTAATCTCCATACATATAATTTTCTTAGCAGCACCAAGATCCTTCGTCTCAAACTCGCTACTCAACTGTGACTTGAGAGTAGCGATATCTTTCTTGCTCTTGGCAGCAATCAACATATCATAAACATATAATAACAGGTATATAGGTGATCCATTAACAAACTTAATGTACACACAGCTATCAAATTCAGACCTCTTAAAGCCATGTGACAACATAAAAGAATCAAACCTTTTATACCACTGACGAGGAGATTGTTTCAAACCACTGCCAAAGATTAGTTTTACTAGCGTCATCATGAGAAACAGCAGCAACAGTACCAGATAACGTGCTACATCTAAGAACATATAACTTAGCAGAATTCATATCACCAACCATAACAATGAGAGAACCTTTTGATACCTTTAGGAGTCTATTCCCGCCGGCAAACTTGTACCCGTCACAATCAAGGGTACTGAGCGAGATCAAATTTCTCGCCATGGTTGGTATGTGTTTCACTCCCGTCAACGTGTGTGTCATACCGTCATGTGTCTTGATCTGAACAGATCCAACACCAGCAATGATACATTGTTGGTCGTTGCCCACACGCACGAAATCTCCAGTCTGCACTAACTCATAAGAACTGAACCAATCTTTGTTACAGCAAATATGAAAAGAACATGCAATATCTAGAATCCATTCATCCTGACGAGAAACACATGCAGCTAAAACAGCTAGGCAATTGCCATCAGAACTACCATCAACAACATCAGCCTCACCGGTATTATTACCTTCATTATTTTTTGGTTGGCAAGTACCTTTTCTTTTCTCCTTGTTCTGCAACTTCCAACAATCATCAATGACATGATTATATTTCTTACAATACATGCAGAACTTGTCTCGTCCTTTGGACTTTGAGCGACTTCTGTCACCCTTGCTCTTATCTCTGTTGTTGTTGTTGTGGTAGTGGTTATCTCGCTGCTCACGCCTCCCTCGGACCTGCAAAGCATCGCCCTTGGAGGACGACGTCTCCTCTTTATGTACCATACCTTTCATCTTTTCCCTGGCAAGCAGGGCCTCATATACTTCCGCGGTGGTTAGTTCATCACGGCTTAACAGTATGGTATCACGAAAATTTGCAAAGGAATTTGGCAGCGAGCATAGAAGTAAAAGTGCTAGATCTTCATCATCGTACTTTACCTCCATCGACACTAGGTCAGAAACGATCTCCTTAAAGATCGATAAGTGATTCATTACCGAACCACCTTCTTGCAACTTGTGCGTGAACAACTTCATCTTCACATGCATCTTGCTGGTGAGATCTTTGGACATGCAGATCGACTCCAGCTTAGCCCACAGTGCCGCTGCGGTTTTATCCTGGAGTACTTCTTGCAGAATATCATTAGATAGATGAAGTTGAATAAGCGATAAAACCTTACGGTCTTTCCGCTTCTCATCAGCGGTCCATGAAGCCGCATCCTTGTCGCCGAATTTCTCCAGCGCCTCGTCAAGATCATTGGACTGTGTGAGGATCGCACGCATCTTGACCTGCCACAGCGAAAATCTCGTCTTGTAGTCCAGCGCCGGTAGATCGAACTTCATCGATGCCATCCAAAACCCTAATCTGAAAACAGGGCTCTGATATCACTTGTTGAAAAACGATAGCAAAGAAACGATGAAGAGCGGAACGATCAAACCAAAGGGGACACGAGATTTAACGTGGAAAATCTCTCCAAACAAAGGAGAGGAAAAAACCACGGGCGCCAGCCAGCAATACTTCACTATATCGGGTGAGGTTACAAACGCCGTGGGTTTACAATGTGTGGCTTACCCCCAAAACGGCGGCTTACAAGAGGAATATATAGAAACATCAAACCCTAGGTCGGCTCAGTCCAACCCGGAATCAATCCCACCTCGGCGGTAGTACTGCTTAACCCAGCGGTACTACCGCTGGTGGGCTGGTTCGTCTCTTCCCACCTCAGCGGTACCGCCAGCGGTACTAGTCGGTACCGGACAAACGCGTCAGACGGCCATTCTGGCGGTAGCGGAGGCGGTAGCGATGGCGGCAGCTCTCGAGCGATAGTACCGCTTAACCCAGCGGTACTACCGCTGGAATTTGGAACACCATAAAACAACACCTTGCGTTGCAGGAAGAAGAGATTCATGACTATCCTTGACCAGCACTGCGCCGAGGAGAACGCCAACCTCGCCGGAGACGCCGTGAAGTCGGAGTACGATTTCCTCTATGTCCCGGTCGACTTCGAGTACGGCTGCTACTTCTTTCCTCTCCTGAGCGTTCACTTTCCATACAATCATATCAATGCTAGTACTTTTGTTTAGGGTTCTTTGTTTTTTTCCGATCTGATTCTTTTTAATCTGACCATCCCAGCCTCCAGTTTGATGTGTTTATTTTGTCCTGTGGACAGGACTGGTACAACAAGGCTACGCCTTCGTCAACATGACGACGGCGGCGGCGGCTCGGCGGCTCCACGGGCACCTCCACGGCCACCGCTGGCAGGCCGCGGGCTCCGGGAAGGTGTGCAGCATCATGCACGCGAGCGTCCAGGTAATTAATCCATCGGTTTCGGTGATGATCTTTCATCTTTGCTTCGTGTGATGTGCGTTAATCAATGCTCGCCGGCGCTTAATTTGGTTGGGATTCGTATCGCATGCAGGGGCTGGACTCTCTGGTAGCGCACTTCTCTGGGTCGCGCTTCCCCTGCGGCGGCCACAAGGAGTTTCTGCCGGTGCGCTTCCAGCCGCCGCGGGACGGCGTCCGCAAGACGGCGGAGCACGTTGTGGGACAGCTCGTGCACCGGCACCGCTGATGGAAGCGCTCGTCGGCGGCAGACTCGAACGGACAGCTGTGGTATCTATCTATCTTGCGTTCTATCATCGTCCATGCCATGGATGGATAGAACGGCAGATAGATTAATTCGCCTAATCATTTCATGTGTTTTACTGCTCCATGTTTAGTCAGTCAGTGTCCTACAAGTGTTTAGTCGATGCCTAGAAGTGCTTAGTTAGCGTCCTAGAAGTTGAATGAAATGCAGGTGCAACACCTGATACCCTCTTGCATTACTGGAAAAAATCCTGGTTCAACAGGAAATTGGACCTTTGTTGTTTGAAAATTTCCAGCGAATAAGAGAGGTCCTAATGGAAGAGGGCATGAATTACCATGATGACATAAATTGGCACAGTTCACTCAAGGCACACATATTCAGTGGATTTAACAGGCAGTATGTTTAGCCACTATTTTTTCTCTTATTATGCGTTAGTGTATATCTTTGGAGTTTGGACCAGAAGCATATGTTTGATCCTGTTTTGGCCAAAACTGGTCATCATTTCTTCAGGAGTAACTGGCAACTTCAGATGAGCTTTCAGATGCGATGCACTAATTAAGAAGACCCAGCATATGCACTTCAGCACTTATATGTGAAAATGTAGTACGAGAAAGCGTGGAGTGAATTAACACGGCAAAATTATTAAGGTCTGTAAAATAAGATAACTGCACGCTCTGCAAGCTGATCGGATATTCTACAGGAGTTACGAATGATCGATTTATTTTACCTCCCTAAAGTTTAAGATCCGAGATCTATTTTGCTGGATTTGATTTCCCTTTGATCTTCACGGTGTTCTCCTGCATGATCCCCGAAGTTAAAATCCTCGCGTTTGATCAATAATTCATCAATTTTCTTTTCAAATTTCATTAGATATTTGCACTTGTATTGGTAGATTGTTATATCCACCCAAAAACTTTCGATTTGTTAGATTGGTACAACTATATTGGCACTTGCAGATGGCACTAGTATTGGTGCTCGAATTCCAGCGAGTTCGGTGGAACGGGTTTACCGTTGGTTGTGTTGTAGGTCGTTGGTATGTTATGTGTTGTTTGTTACGCTGTCGGCAAGTGTGGGCTTGGAGGTTATGACAAATTTCACCATGCACGGTTTATGGCGGATGATAAGAGTGGTTTCTAACCAGCTACACATGAGGTCTGTTGGGGTTTATGTTAAGATGAACAATCACGAGCCATGCACGCCGTGCATCCAGAGGCTGGTTATCTTTTGTCATCACACTCGTGACTCGTTTGACGCTGAACGAACCCTAGTGTGCTCAATAAAATGGGAACGAGGATTAAAGTACAAAGCAAATCCACCAAAAACGGGATTAAAACTTAGAAATTTAGATGGGAAATTGGAACGGGGAGAGGTGCGAGGGGACTCTTTGTTTATCTTTTGTTTGGAAGAACAAAGGGTGGATCCAGTCACGATGGCAGGCCAAGGCCGATTATTATGCACCTATGTTGCATGGCAGGCACCCCAGGCCCGACACCGTGGTAGAAGGAACCCCTATTTGGCATGGTGTCATCAACAAGGAACATGTTGCCCACACATGGTACGTCATGCAAGATAGCACGACGCTCTTGATCGAAAGTGCAATGTTCCTTGTTGATCATGCCACGTCAACGTAGCTAGACCCACCTTGTTTACATATGGTGATTTTTGGAATAAGGCGTCGTTCTTTCATACGTGCACGATTCGGTATGGGGCAACGATGGCTACCTGACGGATCGAGGTGCATCCATGGTGTTTCGTGTGTTGCTAAAGGAAAAAAAAATAGCCTATAACATTACGTCGCCGTAGCAATTTCTTTGGGCGAATTCGACCGAATTGATCTCCACCCATATTTCGGGTTGCCTTTACATTTCAACATTCTGGGTAAAAGCACAGCACGGGTTTACACTCAATCAAGTAGTAGTGTTGGCATGTTACTTGGCTCCTCGCCTCACTCTGGTAGAAATCCTTAGGCGCATGTCTGAGCGACTTATACCATTTAGAATGCAATCGAATTTGAGACAAACCGATGTGGCCGAAGACGCTAGGGGCCTGTTTGGTCGTTAGCACCCACAGGGCCAGGCCCAACGAGGAGAACGAGGCAGGTTGTCGAGGTATTGGTAACGCGGAACTATTAGAAGTATTCATACGTACCGTAGAGGAGGTGGGGAAGAACGTGGAGGGTTCCAGTGACGGGATTGCACACACGATTTACCCAGCTTCGGATCTCACGACGGCGGCGAGATCCTACGTGCTGCTATAATTCACTCAAGGAAATATGTGTACAGGTTACAATGAGGTTGTATGCGTGCCCTAAGGCTGCTGGAAGGCTGGCTTATAAAGGCGCCAAGCCTTCCCCTACAAGGAAAGCCTTAACCGACCTAGATCACGAGTCCTAGACTAACACGGTAACAAACCCTAACTTGCTCCCTAAGGCGAACGCAGCCAGGCCTTCGTCTTGGACTTCACTAAGCCAGCCCAGAGCTTATCCTTGCGCCTAAGCCCATGAGGCCTTCTCCATTAAGCCCTCCGGCTTTATCTGATGGGCCTCCTGGTGGGCCAGGTTTTATCCACCGTGGCAGGTATACCCGTTCGGCATAACCTCCACAGTAGTCCCCGGAAAGGTTTAAGTTCTTCGTTTGCCGTCTTTGTGAAACACGGGCTTTCGCCTTTGCGCAAGGCGGACAGAAGAGCTTGGAGCATTCCAAAATGAGACATTCAGTCTGCCTTAAGGATTAAGCCGAACTCTCCTGCACTTTGAACAATCTGGCAGAAAGATTCTGTCAGCGTCGAGTCTTGTCATGACGTCACCGCAGTCAAAGCCAGTCCACGACAGTCTGGACAAGCAAAGAGACGTTGTGACGCCATTACTGCTATTTTCCGCACACGATCTCCGAGGCGTGCGGGAGAAGATGCCCACTACTGACCGTTGCGGGACGCGTGGCGAAAATCGGCGACGTTATCTCACCGCACTAATCGCGGCGCACGGCCCCATAAAAGGGAACTGATTTCTCCACTGGTTCATTTCCCTGTTCATCGTCCTCCTCGCACATCCTATCTGAACTCCGGCGAGCTCCACCACCACCACCTGCGCACCCACCCATGGAGAGCTCCGATGCACCGCGGGAGCGGCAACGGCGGCGGCGTCGGCGGCGACGGAGGACAAGATCTGGCCATGAGGGGATCGAGCACCGCGGATGCATCTGCATCTCGCGCGGCAGCGGCGACAAGTTCTGCGGCCACTCCATCGAAGCAGAGAAGAATGCCCAGCCCTCCGACGAGGGCGATGCGGCGGAGGCAGAGGAGAGGGAGAGGAAGCATCATCCCGCAACTGGGCAGCTTCCACCATCACCGACGCGGACCTCACGCAGCTGCAAAAGGAGGGCATCCTCCCACCACAGGAGAACTGCCACTGGCGGTCAGCGTACGGCCACCCTGCTCCAGATCCCGCCGGCGATGAACGAGTGCTCCTCGTCTCACATCTCCTCGCGGTTTGTCTTTGCCTCCGCATCCTTTTTTCCAATCAGTCTTAGACTACTATGGCCTTCAGCCTCATAGCGTAGGCCCCAATAGTATCTTGTACATAGCTGGCTTTATGGCTTTATTCGAAGGATACCTAGGCATAGAGCCCAGCTTAGAATTCTTCAAGTACTGCTTTACTTGCAAGCGCCAAACAGAGAAGGAAGAACTGCTTTCCTTAGGAACAGTTAGCATCAACCTTCGTAGAGGCAGAGACTGGTATCCTAAGGCGCCAAAAATAGATTCCATTAAAGGCTGGAATAGCTCCTTCTTCTACTGCAAAGACATGGCGCCAGTAGGCAAAGACATAGGACTTCCTCGCTTTTCTCCTTTGCCTGCGGAGCCCGCCTTTCTTGGGGCGAGAAACCACTGAAGGTCCTTCCTGACAACCTCCGTCGCATGCAAAGGCGGATTGAGTATTTGACAAAGACTGCTGTGCCCAAACTCACGGGCGCAGACACCATCCTATGTTGGTTGTCAAGGCGAATCCAGCCTTTGAAAGATCGCAAAGGCCTCATGTGCCACTACACGGACCAGAAGAAAGATCCCCTCCGTGTTAGTGAGAGTGACCTTACGCACGACGCCCTTGTGTATCGCTTTAAGAGGATTGCCAAGGAAAGGATCCAGCTCACAGAGCAGCGTCCTATGTACACAGCCGCCAACCCGCTCCAAGGTAAGGCATTTACCATTACTGTTTTTACACTTCCACAATGTTTGCCTTACTAACACCACTTTTGATTTCAGCTCGCCCTTTTGCCGGATAATCTGCTGGCTCCTTTGTTTTACGTGCCTGAAGCGGCACCCGAGCCCCAAAGACTCGGAAACGAAAGGCTTCAGGAGCCACTGCAGCAACTTCAGCAGCAGAAAGGCGGAAGCGTGAAAAGCCATCCCTGTTAACGCCGAAGTGCTCGACATTGAGGACGATGAAGATGCGGCCTTCAATGCTCCAGTACAGAAGTAAGCCGAACCTCAATTTCTTTAGTAAGGCGAACAATGTCTATGAATGTTATCTTATTTTGTATGTGATTTGCAGGATCAAACCAACTGCACCTCTCAAGAGGAAGAAAGTAATTTCTTCCAGGCAAAGAAAGACTGAGCCCTCTCCAGCCATCGCTCCCCCCACTCCCTCCGTTCAACAAGAGACAGCCCAGGCCCATCTGAAGATCATCATATAGATTGGACTCAGCCGTCTTACCTGATAAGACGGAAACTGAAAAGTTGGCCAGGGCTGCCGCTGCTGGGAAGGCGGCGGTACTTCAGTCAGAGGAGCCGAACGAGCCCATTACTCGTGAGGCTATCCGCAACATGGTGAAGCAAGAGCTCTTTGACGACGAGGGGTACATCTTACCCAACATCGCCGCCATGCTTGCCGATGAGAAGGAGCGCAACGAGCCGCCTCCGAAGCTAAGGCCAGTTGGTCAAACATTGACCATATTGAATCTGGAAGACAATTGTGACGAGCTGTACGTCACAATGAAGAAGAGCTACAAAGCCTTGAAGGCCATGATGCAGGTAAACATTCCGTCTTTATGTACATACTAGTCCCCGGGCATTACGTTGTGCTTTGACTAAGCCGACGTAATGGCCTTTCTTTAATGTGATAAAGACTCAGTCCCCAAGCCCATTGTAGCATACCTTATTGCTTTACCTTTCTTACTTACTACTACCCTTGCCTAGCAGAGCAGTGAGCAACTTACATGCGATCTATGGTACTCACTGAGTAACCAAAGGCAAGTGCTCAAGCAAGCCGTCGCCGAAAATAAGGCGAACAAAGGTAAATGTTGTTCTTTCACATGCAATGTGACTTTAGTTCATTTTAAGACATAAGATGCTCAACACATGCAATGTGTTTTGCGCAGCTGTTGTGGCGAAGGCAAAACAGATCGTCAGCGAGACTGGCGATATAGAAGTGTGAGGCGGGAAAATGCCGCCTTGTTTAAGCAACTGGAGGAGAACCGAAAGACGGCCGAGGCCAATCTTAAAGCCGTCCAAGACAGCGCCGCTGAAGGCAGAACAAACTGAAGGCAGAACTTTGAAACTGCAGCGACAGGCTGAAAAGGATGGGCTCCTAATCCAGAGCTTACAAGGTCGTCTTGAACGCCAAGCTGATGAGAGCACCGCCATTGACGAGAAACTGCTAAGTAAGCCTTTCTTTTTACTTTCGCACTTTCTGTCACTTTTCGCCTTTATTCAAACACTTCATGCGCCTTAATTTTTTCCATTCCTCCCTTCCTCAGTTCCAGCTGGATTTGGGGAAAGGCTTACCTCTGAGACGCGCTGGAGCTTATCTTGGAGTGTGGCGAGATTGTGTCAGGGCTGTATGCTGCGGGAAGAGACGTTGTCGCCAACATCTTCCCAAAACAGCTGCCCCAAGTGACAAACACCAGCAACTTGCTGCCACTTCTTCAGAACTGCGTCCCAGAGGTGGTGGAGCGTCTTCGCTCAGCAGCTAGAGGCGGAGCAAAACTTGCTCTAGGACTTGTTCGCGGCCACTACCCCGAGTCAACATGTGGCGCGTTATCAAGTGTTTCCCAGCCAAGGACAGAGACGGCAACGAGCTCGTCAAAGAAAAGGTCTATGCCTCTGTCTCTGGCTTTGCCTCAGCCGTTGCTGAGATGGTAGACTTGTCTATCTTCTTCTCCAAGAAGCCTGTGCCTCCCCGTCCTGACGACGTGTCTGATGACGAAGCCGAAGCCCCACCACTGGCAATGGCGATGAGTCAGAAGACGGAAATGAAGAAGAAGAAGAAGGCGAGTCTGAAGCTACGCTGGATCCATCCAAGTCCCCTGTGTCTTCGCCTCCTCAGTCCCCTGCATAAGATGCAGGAAAAACTTTGCATTAAGCGTGTCATGAAAGATGGCACAAAAGACTTGTTAAGTTATGTTTTGTAATGGCAGGAGCCTTTTTATCTGTTGAACATGTTTGTTTTGCACGCATGCACTTATTTTTAAAAGGCTTGCAAACTATGCTCCTTATCCGTCTTAAGTTTTCTGGCTTATATGCTTTAGCCTTTTCGTATGCTGGCAGAACCTAAGGCACGGAACACTTCGCTGGCAACAGGGTTAGTAACCAAACTGTTTAAACACAGAAACGGCGCCGGCTTTTGGTGCGTAAAGCATCTACTAAGACAAGCCAGCATATACGCGATCAGATAAATACTCTTAGACGGATGCAATTTTAATTTTTGTAAGGCCTTAAGGCAAAAGCATCATGTGAGTAACCACAAGCACGAAGCCAATTCGGGTTAACATTGATATTTTTATCGAAATATATGATCAAATGGAAATAAAAGACGGCGAGAACTCATGCATAAAAATAATTGAGGGAACCAAAGACTTTTATTTCATAATCATATATGGTGTGATTACAATAGAATTGCTAAGTGTAAAAAGGACGTAGCTGCTCAATGTTCCAAGGACGTTTCGTCTCCTTGAGCACTGCTTCTTCGTTCCTTTTCCTTTTGCGGCCTCTTTTCTTCTTCTTCTCGATATCACGGAGGTCCACAAGATAATATGCCCCGTTCTTAAGCGCTTTGCTGATAACGAAGGGTCCTTCCCATATGGGAGATAGTTTGTGCTCCTTTTGCTGAACAAGGCGAAGCACCAAATCGCCTTCTCGAAACGATCTCCGTCTTACCTTGCGACTGTGGTAACGCCGCATGTTCTGCTGATAAATGGCGGAGCGCTGAAGCGCTATCTCACGCTCTTCTTCGAGAAGGTCTAAGCCATCCTGTCTGGCTTCTTCTGCGTCTGCTTCAACGTAGGCTGTTACACGAGGTGTGTCGTGCAGGACATCTGTTGGGAGTACCGCTTCAGCGCCATATATGAGAAAGAAAGGGGTATAGCCTGTTGCACTGCTTGGAGTTGTGCGTATGCTCCATAAGACAGCAGGTAATTCTTCTACCCATGCTCCAGCTGCTCTATGCAAAGGCACTCTAATCTTGGCTTTATTCCCTGTAGATTATACTGTTGGTTCGCTCAACTTGGCCATTCGATTGTGGATGAGCCACAGATGCTAAGTCCAAACGAATACCAACTTCACCACAGTACTTTGCCAGTTCTCCTACGGCGAAGTTTGTCCCATTGTCCGTAATGATACTGTGGGGGACGCCAAATCTCGTTATAACCTCAATGACGAACTTCTTGGCTGTTGCCCCATCAAGCTTTTTTATGGGCTTAGCTTCAACCCACTTGGTGTATTTATCCACCGCAACTAAGAGATGTTTGACGCCGCCTCGCGCAGTCCTGAATGGACCTACCATGTCCAGTCCCCAGACCGCAAATGGCCACGTGATTGGATGGTGCGCAATTCCTGGGCTGGCATCTTTGGCTGTCTTGCATACTTTTGGCATCCAACGCATTTCTTGACGAGTTCTTCTGCATCTTGCTTTGCTGTGAGCCAGTAGAATCCATGTCTAAAAGCTTTGGCGACAATTGCTCGCAGAGGCATGATGACCGCAACATCCACCATGGATCTCTTCTAGTATCTCCTGTCCTTCTTCCGGCGAAACGCATCGTTGATATACACCTGTGGTACTCCGCTTGTATAGCTCTCCATTTATTATTGTGTATGCCTTAGCTCTGCGCACAACTTGCCGCCTTAAGACTTCATCCTCTGGCTCTTCCTTGTTAAGGAGGAAATTTATGTAGGGCTGTGTCCAGTCTGGCTTACCAGCATGACGGAAACAGACTGCGAAGCCATGGGGTCATCCTCATCTCCGCCTTTAATAGACGGCACGTACAGGTGCTCCAAAAATATATCGGAGGGCACCTTCGATCTTTTCGAGCCCATTCTGGCTAAGGCGTCCGCTGCTTCATTTTCCTCCCTTTTGATATGCTTGACTTCTAAGCCGATAAAACACCGACCAAACTCGTCTACCGTGCGTCGGTATTCAGCCATTGTAGGGCTCTTCGCGTCCCATGCCCCTTCTAACTGTTGAACAACGAGGTCTGAATCGCCATAGCACAAAAGACGGCTAATGCCCAAATCCTTTGCGACGTGCAATCCATGCAACAGAGCCTCGTATTCTGCAACATTATTAGTGGCATTGAAGTGTATCTGCAAGACATAGCACATCTTGTCTCCTTTAGGGTTCTTCAGTACCACGCCAGCTCCCGATCCCTGCAACATTTTGGAGCCGTCAAAGTGCATAACCCAATATTCTTCGTCAGGGAGGGGAAGTTCATCCATTGCTTCGTCCAGTCTGCGATGAAATCAGCTAAGACTGGGATTTGATGGCTGTACGTGGCTTGTACTGGATATCGAAGGCTGCCAATTCAATTCCCCACTTAGCCACACGTCCAGTGGCATCGTGTTGTTTATAATGTCACCCAATGGCGCCTTACTGACTACCGTGATTGGGTGCTCTTGGAAATAATGGCGTAATTTTCTGGCTGCGAAGAAAACTCCATAAGCCAGCTTCTGATAGTGAGGGTATCGTTGTTTGGATTCGGAGAAGACTTCGCTGATATAATATACCGGCCTTTGTTCCGGTAGCTCCTTTCCTTCCTCCTTTCGTTCAACAACAACCACTGCACTAATAACTAGGTTGGTAGCCGCCATGTAAAGTAGCATCGGCTCTTGTGGTAGAGGAGACGCTAATATTGGTGCTGAAACTAAGGCGTCTTTTAACTGTGCTAAGGCTGCATCTGCCTCTTCAGTCCAGACGAACGTCTTAGTTTTCTTCAACAACCTGTATAGGGGTAAAGCTTTATCCCCAAGCCTACTAATAAATCGGCTTACAGCTGCTGCAGATCCTGCGAGCCTTTGGACATCTTTAAGACAAGTAGGCTTTTTGATGTCCATGATAGCTCGAATCTTTTCTGGGTTAACCTCAAGACCTCTTTCTGAAACAATGAAGCCTAAAAGTTTTCCTGCTGGGACGCCAAAAAAGCATTTTCCCGGATTTAGCTTCATGTTATATTTTCTCAAGTTATCAAAGGTTTCTTGAAGGTCAACGATGAGATCGCCGCGTTTTCGCGACATAACGGCAATGTCATCGACATAAGCGTGAACATTGCGGCCTATTTGATCGTGTAGGCAACGTTGTATGCACCGTTGGTACGTTGAGCCAGCGTTTTTAAGCCCGAAAGGCATAGTTATGTAGCAAAACGTTCCGAAAGGTGTGATGAAGGAAGTCTTAATTTGGTCAGACTCCTTCATCTTAATTTGGTGGTAGCCAGAGTAAGCGTCCAAAAAGCATAGTAATTCAGAACCTGATACAGCATCTACGACCTGATCAATTCGCGGCAATGCGAAGGGGTCTTTAGGACAGGCTTTGTTTAAGCCGGTGAAATCTATGCACATGCGCAAGTCTTTCACGTCCTTCTTAGGTACTAATACAGGATTTGCTAGCCAATCTGTGTGGATAACCTCTCTAATGAAATTAGCGGCACTAAGCCGAGCTACCTCTTTTCCTATTGCTTTCTTCTTCTCTGGACCGAAGCGACGAAGACCTTGTTTTACTGGCTTGGCACCTTTGGCGACATTAAGGCTGTGCTCGGCAAGTTCCCGGGGTACTCCTGGCATGTCTGATGGTGACCATGCAAAAATATCCCGTTGCTCACGGAGGAACTTGACGAGCGCGCCTTCCTATGCGTCACTGAGGTCCGCGCCTATGTTCGTCGTCTTGCTTGCATCAGCGTTGTCCAGCACGATCTTCTTCGAGTTTGAGCTGGCCTTGAAGGTAACATCCGAAGCGCAAGGAGGCTTTTACCATCCGGCATTTCATTGGTGTTAACTTCTTTCTTGTACTGCTCCAGCTCTTCCTTGCTGATGACTGCTTCTGCTAAGACGGCGTTTCCTGCTTCGCATTCCTTCGCCTTCTTGAAGTCGCCATTGACCGTGATGACGCCGTTTGGTCCAGGTATTTTGAGCTTGCTGTAGATGTAACACGGGCGTGCCATGAATTTGGCAAAGGCTGGGCGGCCAAAGATTGCGTGATACGCACTTTTGAATTCCACCACCTCAAAGGCAACTTCCTCAGTCCTATAGTTTGTTTCGTCACCGAAGGTACGTCTAAGACAATTGTTCCCATAGAACTGGCCTGCCTGCCTGGCACTATGCCGTGAAACTTGACTGTGCTATGTTTTAGCTGTGTCTCAGAAAGGCGCATGCGCTTTAAGGTTTCAAGATAGAGGATGTTGATGCTACTCCCTCCATCCATAAGCACCTTAGAAAGCCTGCATTGCTGCACAATTGGGTTTACAACGAGCGCGTAATTCCCTGGGTTCTGTGGAATATGATCAGGATGATCGTTGCGGTCCCATGTAATGGGGTGCTCGGACCAGTTGAGATACTGGGGAACCGCTGGCATAGTGGCATTGAGTTCCCTCCAGGCTGCCTTTTCCTTTTTGGCCGAAGGAGTGGCAAGGAAGTGACAAGGCTTGTTTCGACCCTTGGAAACTTGTTGCTCCTCTTGTGCTTTGGCTCCTGATCTTCCGGCTCCGAAGCACTTTCCTCGTTGTCCTTCTGCTCTTTCTTGTCTTTACGGTTCTTGCGCTTGAACTGTTTTGCCTTGAAGCCAGCGTCCGGATCCTTCTTGATATCATCGTTAAGGCGGCACTGCCTGTTGGTATGGGTGCATTTGCCAAGCTTGCTATGATGGGCACAAGGTTCATCTTTGATGTCGTCATAGGTGATTTTAATGGGTCTTGACCCTTGACTGTCATCGCTCTTCTTCTGCCATCTGCTAGCCCCGCTCTGGCCACCCTTCTTATTGGCAAAGGCTACCTCCTTTGATGGTCCTGGCGCATCGTTGGCTTCCTTCTTTTTCCGGCTTTGATTGTTGTTTCGCTTTTCCGGGTTAACAGCTATGTCCATGCGCAGATCGCCGTCGTCAGCTCGAGCGTCGTCTTCTGCTGCAGCGTAATTGTTCGCGCTGTCTAAGAGCTCGCCGAGGTGTTTGATGTTTTGGCTGGCCAACATATATCTCATCATGTTGCCTTTCTTCAGGCTGTTCATAAAAGCATGTATGGCCTGGATCTCAGAAACGTCTTCGCATGCATTCTTTGTCTCTGTCCATCGAGCTATGAAAGCTCTGCTTGACTCCCCCTCCACTTGAGCGCACTTTAGTAGATCTGAGTAAGCCTTTGGACGTTTGTATGTGCATGAGAAGTGTTGCATGAATGTTTTCTGCATGTCTGCCAATTGTGGATACTCTTTTCTGGCAAAGTGTCGATCCACAACCGGGTGTTCCCTCCAACATGAGTGGAAGAAAACGTACAGCTGCATTGTAATCACCGTCATTAATACCAACGGCGTGGATGTAATCAGGCAGCCATATGTCCGGTTTGTCAATGCCATTGTACTTGTCCACAATTTTCTTGACATTGCCTAGCGAGGATGGGAGTTGCACCTTGCGAATCGCCGGTCCAAAGCACACAGGGCCCAGGTAAGACTCCTCTTTGGCCGCTTTAATCTCATCGAGACGGATGCGGGCGTCTGAGATATGAGTGTTTTCCCTGGCTGGCCCTTTGTTGGATTGGCTACGCCTTGGCTCCTCCTGACGGCTTTGGCGATGAGGGGAGCGGGAGCGAGATCGCCTTTGAGGCGGATCTCTGTTGCCCCTATTTCCTTCGTCTCTTGCCCGTGCTGCGGGCGGAGGTGGCATGTTAAGCCGGTCACTCCCACGCCGTGCGTCCTTCCCCTTGTCTTGATCTCTTTCACGGCGAGGCGGATCATTCTTCTTATGGCGTGTGTTATCCTTTGCCGGTGGTCGTCCTTGCCTTTGTCACTATGGCGATTGGACCCAGTCTTTGACTCATCCCTGTGTTTGTCAGGAACTTTGTCCTTCCTAGGTTCTTACCCTTATTGCCATGGCTACTGGAACCAGCTGGTTCCTCTGGATCTCCACCGCCGGCAACGGCTGTCTTGCAAAGACGCGTGTCGTCCGCCAGTTTTGAGTTTGAGTCCGCCTTAGCCTGCTGCTCTACCGCCTTTTCGATGAGCATTTTAGAATAATGGTGGCGCTCTTCAATTGGAACTGCTTCGTCTCCCATGATTTCCCTGGCCGCCTCTAGGTTTTTGGCCGGGGTGGAGAAGAATATGACTCCATCAGGGTTAACTCTGAAAGAGTATTTCTGCCAAGGCTTTAAAGGCTTTTGGGCAGAAGTCTTCTCGAAGTTTCCCTGCAGATCCCGATGCAGAAGAGGGTCACGTATACTTCGTATTTTGCGGAATTTCTCAACATCGCGCTCACGCTGGTACTCTTCCTCTTCTAGAGCCTTTCCAACTAGGATTAACTCTTTTTCCTTGTTCAGGAGGGACAACTTATACTTGATGTTGACTTCAGTCTCAGCCAGGAGCGCTTTCCGTCTTTCCTCAAGTTCAACCGCGGTTGGATTTGGTCCCAAAGGTGTTTTGAGGAGCTCCAATGCGCGCATGTGTTCCTCCTTTGACCGCTCCAGGTCTTCTTCAATAGGCGTAGCCGGGGGAGGCCTTTTAGGGTCCAGCACATCCTCTGGCTTTTCCGCCTTGTCACCAATGTGTTTGATGCTAGAGGAAACTTCAGCCTCGTCTGGCTTAGCCGCGGCCGCACCATCCTCAGAGCTATCTGTGCCGGGAAAGTCATTAAGACTTCGTTTGGATCGGATGAGCCATAGCCTCGCGCGGCAACCTGTGCTGCGAAGTCTTCCTCCTTATGCTCATCGAGATCTGAATCTTCCGCCATTGGAGCGGTGCCATCAGATCCGGCTTCTGAGTCTGCTCCTGTCTGTAAGGCAGGTAATATTGACTCAGGGTCAGATTCGGCCGGCTTAGGGCCAGATGCGTCAATGACACCGACAAAGCGAGAGGCGGGCTCCATAAGCTCATAAGAGCTGGAGCCAGAATCGCTTTGGGTATCAGAGTCACTCAGATCGCGATAGACAAAGGCCTGATCCGATCTGTGTTGTTGCTCGATTGCATAATCGATGGGGTGGTGGGTGGGCCAAAAGGCGGCGGATCCCCTGGGGAATCCATACGCCTCAGCCGTAAAACCCATGAAGATGTTGATGGTGCCGAAGGGGACGACGAAGCTTGACACCAGTGCGTCGTTTGCTGAGACGTAGGACCCGTCGTCTTCGATGCACCCAAAGTTGTTGATGATGCGGGCGCGACCAACTGCCATAGTCTTGCCGATCTCGCCCAATGCTCCCGCCTGAAACAAAACTCCCGACGCCTTGGGCCCCACGGTGGGCGCCAACTGTCGAGGTATTGGTAACGCGGAACTATAGAAGTATTCATACGTACCGTAGAGGAGGTGGGGAAGAACGTGGAGGGTTCCAGTGACGGGATTGCACACACGATTTACCCAGCTTCGGATCTCACGACGGCGGCGAGATCCTACGTGCTGCTATAATTCACTCAAGGCAAATATGTGTACAGGTTACAATGAGGTTGTATGCGTGCCCTAAGGCTGCTGGAAGGCTGGCTTATAAAGGCGCCAAGCCTTCCCCTACAAGGAAAGCCTTAACCGACCTAGATCACGAGTCCTAGACTAACACGGTAACAAACCCTAACTTGCTCCCTAAGGCGAACGCAGCCAGGCCTTCGTCTTGGACTTCACTAAGCCAGCCCAGAGCTTATCCTTGCGCCTAAGCCCATGAGGCCTTCTCCATTAAGCCCTCCGGCTTTATCTGACGGGCCTCCTGGTGGGCCAGGTTTTATCCACCGTGGCAGGTATACCCGTTCGGCATAACCTCCACACAGGCCCTCTGCCCCAGTGAGCCGATGCAGAAAAAAAGGTAGCCATTTTTTGGGTACTTTGCATGGTGGTTGGTGGGTTTGCATATATGCATGACATGCTATTTGGTATGGCGGCTTCCTGTATGCGGTGTGAGAGAGCCATGCAACCTGCACTGAAAAATAGGAAACTTTGAGAAGCGTGTTAGCCTGCCCCTAGTAAAATTACCGTTCCTGCTGGGGTTGGCCCAAGTGTGCTTTGTGCCACAACGTGAGGCCTAATTTGTTTGGTTGCATGCAAACGAGTGAAAAATGCTCTTGTTTTCAGTACCATCAACTTTGGCCCGGTGTCTGCAGCCTACTAAAAAGGCCCTATATGGACGTGTTATTGGAAGGCCTTATCCATAAAAAAGTTTTCACTAAATCTCAAAAAAGAAAAAGTTTTCACTAAGAAACATAGTTGAATACGTGTCCGAACTGATACGACATGTCCATTGCCATATCCATCTTGTAGCGCACGGGACACCGGGAACAAAAGGTGTCTTTCGTAAAGTACTCCCAAAAATGTTTTAAACGTGTTGATGCTCCATACGTGCACTCTGGTTCCGCACTGGACAGTACTAGATTTTAACATTTCGTGCTGAACTTTCGAAAACAAAAGTCAGTCCTGTCGGTGATTCAAAACAGCACTACACTGTTCGGGTGCGTTTGGTACGCTGCAGCCCTTGGGCCAAAGTTGGTGGGCACTGAAAATAAGAGTGTATTTGATCCATTTGCATGCAACCAAACAAATTGGGTCTCACGTTGTGACCAGCACACTTCACAAAGCACCTTTGGACCAGGCCCAGCAGCAACGATCGAATCGGCCGTTTCTCTGGGGGCAGGCCAGAGCGGTTCTTAAAACTTTCTAGTTTTCAGTGCAGGTTGCATGGCTCTCTCACATCGCATGCAGGACACCGCCACACCAAACAGCATGTCTTACATCTGTACAAACCCCACCAACCATCATGTAGAGTACCAAACAAAACGACCAACGTGTTTTTTGCATCGGCTCCCTAGGGACAGCCCCGTGAGACCTGCCCCGTTCTTCTTGCTGGGCCTGGCCTGTGGCTGCAGCTACCAAAGAGGCCCTTCGTGACGCACGGCGTCCCCACGGGGCCACGACATGCAATGCAACCCCTCGCTCTGCCCGTCATCGATGGCGCTGCAAAAGTACGTGCTGCCATGAGAGCACCCATTTTCCACGGAGCAATGGAGTATGATTTCTTGGACACGGGCAGCGAGGCAAAAGCCTGCCGGGCCGGTTTCGCCAGTTTCCAACGAGCTTTGGCACTGTTGATCTGAGCAATATGGATCATCGAGACTAGGCTACTACCTTCAGCAGCAAGTAGCTGGATGTCATGCAGGCGGGAGCCAAGGTCTGTCACCATCTGATCCGATCCCACGCTGCTGCGCCGGATCGATGGAGAAGACAGGCAAGCAGTACAGGCCGGGCTTGCTTGATTCTCGTCCTTCCTCTCCCTGCTGCGCAACGTCTGAGACGTGGTTGCGGGCTTGTCTACCGGATGAAATTTGATAAATCGAACCTAAATTGAAGTTTTAAACATAATATGAACCAGAGTTTTTAAGAAAATGAGAACTGACGCACAGCCCGGATGGTTGGAAGGTGTTGATACCTCCCTTCCCACGAGGTCTCGAGTTTGAGTACCAGCGCGCTCCCTTTACGTACTCACCGAAAATACATCTATTAAAATTGTTTGGAGCGCCTTCTAACCTTCCAAGTCGCATTTTTTTGTGTGTGGAGTTTTAAGAAAATCATGATTTGATTATTTTTCGTGATGTCGGCAGCAGCTAAGGTGTCATGCCGACAACACGACGAATTGATCGAAGATGTCATACTACATGTGATAATCCCTTTGTGACTAGTCTGACGACCTAGGCTGGGGCACCATAGTAACTACCATAGCGTCCTAGTCCATCGTGTCAGGCATGCAATTGACTTTTTCAAAATTGTCTAAAATCGTGTACTATCTGGGATTAAGATGATCTGAAAAGTGAAGTTGTTCGTATTTTGATATTTCGTTTTTGTTACTTTCTGATTTTGATAAATCTAAAATCAGTTCGTAGCAAACAAGTACTACACCAATCTGAGACATCTTCATATCTAACTTAATATTTTTGGAGAGGCTCTCCAATGGTGGAATTTAATCTTCAATTTAATTTCATTAGGCTTCTCACATACTTTGTGACTCAAACTATCTCGTACATGTGCCACTTTGGGTGCGAACACATGCCCCTGTTTTCTGGAAAAAAAACGTGGGCAAAAAAAAAACGTGCGTCATTCTTGTTATAGGGATGATGGCAACACATAATCGTTCATGTACGCATACATTTCGGGTGAGGCTTTGCTATTTGTTGCCACTTCGGCTGATTTGTTTAGATAGTTGCTCTCGTCCTTTAAATACGCAAAGGATTACAAAGGAGGCCGGAAACAAGTACTTCCTGCAACCACTGCATCGTGCTGATTGATGGATACACAAAGGAGGCCGGAAACCAATTCGATGAAAACCAAAAACTGCGATCATCCTCTAAATAAGATCTCCAGTACACTACTCAAAACGAATCACTAGAAGTCCAATATATGCACAGCTTCTTATTCTGCTTGATTATTTGTGCGGTATAATCTAAGCCACGTGAGTCTTCAAAAATAACACCATAAAAAGATATATTAACAATGTCAATATACTATTGACCATTGCTTCAAAACTGGACAAAAAAGTACACTCTTCATAATTAGAGACAAGATCAATATCAATAGTATGCTCATCTTCAATGCCCAATAATGAAATTAGAAGTAAGCTGGCCTCTAGTTGACAAATACATAAACCATCAAAGCATCGTAGCACAAGAAAAAAAAAGCAATAAACCTAGTCTTCTTCTCCATAGGATAGCATCCCACACCATCTAAGATAAGAAATATTCTTAGCGTGATAAATTCATCTTAGTTGGAGAATTATGCGATTTTCAAAAAAAAAAAAGTTGCATGAACCCTAGTGTAAAACATCGACACCCAAAGCCAAGGCGTCAATTTTGTGCTGATTTTTTGAATAGGATCAATTTTGTATATTTTCACGGCGCAGGACCTACAGTTACTACACCCTTCCATGAGCTTTTTTTAATGACATGTCATCGTTTTTATGACTTACTGATTGATGCCTTCATCCCTGATATATACGATACATGTTGTCGTGCCAACCATTCTTGTTTAGTTTAGTTCCCGTATATACGCATATGCACTCTCCAACATGATTTTCACTCTTTAGTTAGCAAACCGGCCAAAAAAGACTTACACAAGAGATAACACCAGACTTCACGGTGATGGAAAAGGTAGACCTAAAAAAAAAGAGACCAAGGGCACTAGCACCTAGGGCTTACTTTTATAGGAGAAAGGAGCTGCAAGCAGTGCCCGGGCCAAGATTCGAACCCGGGACGCTGGGTAGCCAGCACTAGCTAGTTAACCACTGGCCCTCTGACCAGTCTATGAAAAAGTAGACCCAATCACCGAAGCATTCAACCAAACTCACCAATGTCAACTGAGATACTTTACACACATCAAATAAGAAAACGGGACAGTTACTGCAAAGCAGACAAAATAATGGTCCAAAACCATAGAATTAAGCATCTTAACAACACACAAAGGACTAAAATGGCATCGATGGATTCGTGCTATCGTCTCAAGCTATACAAAGTGTGCACGCCGAAGTTACAACTGATCAAGCAAGCGCCACAAAACAAGATAGCTCATCAAACAAAGCAAGCAACCACTCCATGTCAGAATTCTAAGAGCAAATCTAAATCAACCCGTAGAAAACCACTGTCTACTGGAGCGCATGTCACCTAGCACAGTCCATTTCCGTTCTTCCCAGGCTTCATCAATATTCAGAAGGCGTGATAACATCATCGATCTTGAGGATCATCTTGACGACCTGTGTTGCCAGCAAGATCTGCTGCTGCTTGCCAATCAGAGTCTCAAAAACATTTTGCTCTTTCATGTCATTGGTACCAACATCATTGCAGTCAATACCACAGCGGGAATTGTTCTCCTAGAAATATGTTCACAAACGAAATGTTACCTCAATTCAAAAGGAATTACATAAGCACTTAATACAGAACTCAGAAAACCACTTCGTTCGTGGCAGTAACTATTAACACTAATCAAGGAACCAGACATAATTTTTTTACCTAGATTACAGCAAATCTCTAGACTGCTGTTTTAAGAACCTCATTTATGCTAAAGAATTATGAAGTGTGTTGACACAAATGGAACAACGGCGAACCAAACCACCCGCACAGTATATTGGCTAACTGATGCTTATGGATCCCTCGCAAGACTGCATACTGTGACTTCAAACGATAATACAGCACAGCAGCAAGAACACTGGGTACTAGATAAAAAGGACTGACCAGACTGGCACTTCCATAACTAATGAAACAAAATCAAACACAATCACACAAACAAAATGCGACAAAAAAGTAGTAACCACTGTTTAGTGCAATTGGCTACAATCAAGTACGCTGACAAGTGACAACTAATATCATAAAACGACATCAAAAGCAACAGGGAAAACATACCTTGACATGCTGGGATTTTACCACGGTCAGAGTATCAATCGGTGGCAAACCACTGTTTTCCGCTAAAGCCAGTGGAATAGCATCCAAAGCATCAGCAAAAGACCTGATTGCATACTGAGAGTAAAATAGGAAAGCACAATCAGAAACAAAAACAAAAATAAATATATATGGCCTTCTTCTGTAACTACCAGTTCTGAAACCAGAAATTACCTGCTCAACTCCAGGGTGCCGATCTGCAGCAGCTTCAACAGCGATTGAGCAAGATATCTCTGCTGATCCACCACCATACACAATTGAGTTATTGATGATCAGATTCCTTGCAACACAAAGTGCATCATGAATACTTCGCTTGGTCTCCTCAATCATCATTTTGTTGCCTGTGCATTACCAGAAATCAAATCAGAGGATATCCATATCCTTTAGCTTAGATAAGGCCTGAGATGTATGCTAATTAAGATTGAAATGCAGCCACTAGCTTGGTATAAAATTTCTAAGATAGTTAAAATCATATTCGGAGGACTTCAAATCCTAGAATACTATAACCCACAACTAAATGCTACAGATAAATTGATTGTGATGATACGATTGTATACAGATAATACAAGAAAGGTCGAAATAATCCTCTGAGCAACAGAGATGTCTACTACGACACTGAATTATAACAACTGTCTAACTGATCAAATGCTTCCATTTAACCCACACTATGGTTTGGAGGGTGCTACAGAATATGTGGCTTGCTGGGATGGATTAGAGCCAACAGTCAGCCACGTTACCCAGTCCGACATGTAATTAAACAACTCTGCATATATTATATCTCCCTTCGCTCGGCTAAGGATGCCACCGAGAACAGGAGAAGTAGCCTGTAGCAGAGTGTAAATAGAAGCAGAACATGGGAGTAGGCAGTGCAAGCACAAGCTAAGCAATAGTGGTGGTAGATGGCGGTGACGTTGTAGGGGATTGAGCTGCTGATTGACAGAGGAGAAACGGTTTGCAGCCATGAACAGCAAGGGGAGAATAAAAAAATTAAAACAAGAATTACTACTCATATATTCTGCTACACAACTGTTAGTTTCTTCAGCTTTCCTGAAAAACAAGAACTACTACTCATATATTCTGCTACACAACTGTTAATTTGGTGGGATGCAACGTGGACTCCACATGCATGAGAAGTTTCTTCAACTATATACCTAATTATATCCTTGCATTGAAAACTCAAAGTAAGAGTACCGCCAGTAGGTATACAAAAATATATATCTAACCCAGTAAGAACAGCAAAGTGTCTCTTCATAAAATTCACCGTTAGCGGGATAGTGTTCCCATGGCTCGACAAAACATTGATCGTATGTGTATTAACAACCCTATGAAGAGGCAAAATACATACCACCACGGATGAAAATAGTTACAGCTTTGGAATTGGCGCACTTCTCAATATATAGCATGCGATCTTTTGTTGTTCCAAATGACTTCTCTCTGACTAATCCAGCCTGTTTAAGAAGCACAAGCAAATTAACATAAATCATCTGCCTTTCAAAGTAACTTAAGATGGCTGCTACACAAAGGCAATTCAAAGTTTAAACAGTATCTTTTGTATTCTCTTGTGTACTGGTGTTTACAAGAGAATATGATTAAACTACCAACTAAGCTAACTAGAATAGCATGATGATTAAATTAGAGTTGAAGAAATCATCCAGCATATCAGCCCGTGGTCAATAGTCAGCCATACAAACCAAGGCTGCATTCATTCTTTGTTAAACAAATGGTTTTGATCAATCTTGTTACTTTCAGAACAATCAACAAGCGGATATGCGAACACCAAATTACAAAATCAAGGCAGTCTAAGAAAAAATCATGATATAATTGAAAAAAACATATAGGAAGATAAGTCTATACCTTCCCTAGCTTTTCAGTACTCAACTCTTGGAATCTTGGAACAATCCTCCCACCTGCAGACGTTTTTTCAATGTTATGTACTTCCTCAAAATTTAATCAAAATCACATGAGTTGAGCTAGGTATTCATAAACACCTGTAGCAATGGCAATCAATTCTAATTCAACACCACCAACCCATCTGACAGCTGGCAGATCTCTTTGCATTAGTAAATGATTGGCTTCATCATCAAACCCCCACTGGCAAATAACAAGGGTTGCACCAACATCCTACAAAAATATGCATATTTAGGCGTCTATTTCCGAGCAAATCATACAGTGAACATAAATAGCATTGATTAAGTTAATACACATCATGCACACATACACGTAATACAAATATCTGGACATAGGAACTATATTTTGCAGCATTAACAAGATAAAATACTGTTGAAAGATCTCACATCAGAATCGATTTAATTAAATTGGTAGCCATGAAACGTTACAGACCCAAGCATATAAAACAAGCTACTCCATAATATAGTCCTTTATAGACTTTTACCTTGCATTTCTGAACCATGTCATCGAAGTATTTCTGCTCTTGCCCACGCAGTGTCTGGAATTTCTCTACAGTGTCAATGTCAACCTTATGCTTTGTCTTCGGCTTCGGGGGCTCAAAAGGGCAGGTCAGAATGGCAATGTGAGCATCCTCGATTCTCTTTGGCATTTGGGGGTGGCTCATATCTTTGTCAACAATGATTCCTTGTACTAGCTCAGTATCCTCGAGCTTCCCACCAACCTTACCTTCAACCTTAATCAAGTCCAAGTTTACATCCTTCCTCTCCAAATCAGCAACCGCGAGGACTGCTTTGACAGCAATCTCAGCTAGCGCGCGCTTACAACGGCTAACACTGTAAAACAAGAATCATGGGTCAAATCACGAAACATAATGTTACCTATGCAACATGTACCTACACAGAAATACTCCATCTATTACGCATTTACACTAAATATATCCTCAACCCACCATGCCACGCACATAGACAAACACTGACACTTAGGACGAGTAAACAAACAAACCAGTCAACAACTCAAAATGACCATACAATAATGACATGTGACAACCACTAAATACTACATCTGCACGTTTTATTAATCAACAGGAAGTTATTTTGAAATGGATATCAACTGAGGTGGAGGACAGAAATTATGAAAGAAAACTACAGAAAGGGCACTCGTACTGATGCAACAAATATATTTCCAGAGAGCAAGTTCCATGCTAGTAGTAAGACTGCTGAGTTGACATTATTGTGCAAAATAAGTTTTTTAAGGAACAACGACATAAAACACTAATATACATAATTAAGCTTGAGGGCAGATTATCATTATAATATGCATGAAAAATTCAATCTCGTAATGGCAGTATTTGCTAAAGGAGTAAAAGGGGTTATTTCAAATTTAATGGAAAATCACCACAATAACCTGAAAAAAACCTAGCATACATATGGCAGAATCTAAAGTTTAGAATGCTGCTCAATGACAAGGTTTATGATCCATAAATGACACCGGAAGCTGTCAAACAATATAGACAAGTAAACACTGCATAATTTGTGTTCTAACGAACCAAATGAAAAACTGACAATATGTTTCCACAACTGCCCTTGTAGATAGATGTGAACCCAATTCTAACCAAAATGATATCTTACAACTCGGTTCTAAAACAGCTCACATACCAAAGAAGCTAATTGATTAAGTGTGATATCTTATGACTCACATCTTTGAGGACAAAGTTGTCATGCAGGTTTGCACCAAAGGCTCGATGTCTGTAGCACTGAACTCATACTTCGTGGATATGCTTTCAAGGTGATCAACAGCTATCCTTGACGCCATCTCATACCCCTCAGCAACCCTTATTGGGTGGATACCACGTTCTAGCAGCTTCTCAGCCTGCTCCAGGAGCGAACCCGCCATGACCACCACCCCGGTAGTACCATCTCCAATGTCATAGTCTTGGCTGCGTGACAACTCCACCATCAGCTTCGCAATCTGGTTGTCAACATCCATTAGCTCCAGGATCGTCGCCCCATCGTTAGCTGGAAATTCATGTGGAAAGATGATCAGCACACAAAACAACAGTTAAGTGTTAAAAACACAAAACCGGATCTCCAGATCCACATAAGATGGGGGCACTTCAGCAAGACGTTTAGCAGTAAAACCTACACTACACTCGTATCCACTGGACAGAGATAGCTACAGAAATGACAACCTTGCATTTCCTCTGTACAAAGTGTTCCAATCCGAGCAGAAACTTACAGAACTCAACAAACTACCATTACAAAATGAGCCACCTCCTTCCCCAATCAACTATTCAAAAGCTTGAGCGCCAGCGGCATCCCATAAACAGCTAGATCTCATGACCACAAACGCACTGTAACACCTAAGAGAAACCCTGATCCTCAGCGCACCACCACCGAAGATCTCATGGCGGGCGAAAACCACCAGATCTCGCATCAGGCTAGCCATAAACACCAGACCTAAAACTCGGAGGAAGAGAGAGAGCAGGCTATTACTGATGGTGACGTCGCCGTCGGGGGACTGGAGCATCTTGTCCATGCCCTTGGGCCCGAGGGAGGTGCGGAGGATGCGCGCGACGGACTTGCCGGCGGCGATGTTGGCCTTCTGCGCGTCGAGCCCCTGCAGGCGCGACTTCTTCTCCTGCTCCCGCAGGATGATGAAGGGCCGCCCGTACTCGTCGAAGGCGAGCGCCATGGCTGGCGCTCCTCCTCCCGGAAGGAGCTTCTGGAAGGGCGGATCGCGCGCGGCGGAGCTGATCTGTGTGAGGGAGGGGGAGGGGAGAGTGAGGCGGCGCGAGGGTTTGTGAACCTTTCTTCTTCCTCCCTACCTCCCACCGGCGGCTTTCACCAAAACCCTCGCTGTGGTGTGGGCCGGGATTGGCACGTGGGTCTGGCCCATTTGTTCCGCGGTGCCTAGGGTTTCTGCTCAGCATAACAACATTCGGCCTGCCTTCATCAAAAGCCCATACTGGCCTACCAATCAGTCGTTAGCCTAACTGTCGGCGGCGATGGAGAGAGCCTGGGCCGGGAGCGTCTATAGGGCGCGGTACACGTTGGAAGTTAGCCAGCGCGTACCCCCTACATACCGTGGACGCTAATGTGCTTGGTCCACATTTATGCTTCGCTTCACTGTTTCTTTCTCGATATATTTTTGAACCTTCTAGAACCTATTTAAATTTCAAATTGTTTTTAAATTTGGATCCATTTTAAAATTTTGAAACAATTTTAAATTTGAACCATTTTTAGATTTGGAACCAATTTTAATTTTATAACCATTTTCAAATTGGAACCATTTTCAAATTTGGAACCGTTTTCAAAGTGAAACCATATTTTTTATATTGAAACCGTTTTAAAATCTGGAACCATTTTATTTTGGAATCATATTTAAATTTGAAACCATTTTTAAATTTCGAACCATTTTTAAATTTGGAACCATTTTTATTTTAGAACCTGTTAGCACCCGTTTTTGGCAGATTGCTAGTTTCAGGTTGAAGAAAGATTTGGCGGCTCGAAGAAGGCGGCAAAGAAGGATAAAATGATGATCTGGGAAAGTTTCCAGAAAAAGACGGCCAGAAGAAGGCAGTCAATAATCCGGCAACTGGAACAAGGCGGAAGCTAGATTCAGGAGTGCAAAGTTGCCTGAAGACATAGCGAGCTAAGTCAAAGGAAAGCAATAAAGGTGGCTGAAAAGAAGTCAACTTTGTCAAAACAAGGTGGCAAGCCAACGTTGTCAAGACAAGGCGGCAAAAAAGAAGTCAACATTGTCAAGACAAGGCGGCATAAAAGAAGCCAACTTTGTCAATACAAGCCGGCAAGTCAACTTTCTACCGATCAAGGCAGAAAAATAGAAGACAACTTTCAAGGTCAAGATCAAGGCGGAAAAAGAAAAGACAACTTTCCAAGTAGCCAGCAAGTTGGAAGCCAATACGGAAGGCAAAAGGCAACTTTCCGAAGTCCAGCAAGTTTGAAGCCAACGTTCTCGGCTAAAAGTTGCCTATTTTAGAGATGGATTCGACTTAGACTATGATTTGTAAAGCCTTGTAGAAGTCCAATACTTGTACGGAAAGTCCAGCCGCCTCATATATATGTGAGAGATGACGGCCGATTGAAATTAAGCAAACAATCGACAACCTATCAATACAACCTACTTTTATCTTCTCAAACCCTTGTTCATGTTTCCGTTGTTCGGCGACTTCACTTAGATTTCACCGGATATCGAAAACCGAGCTAAGAGCGGCTAAGCCCGGCTTAGTTCAGCCAATCGTCGCCGGCTTCCTCCGACGGGGCTTCCCGAGGGGCTGGGGCGTCTGGTCTAAAAAGCGCCTGCTTGCTGTCTTGCGTATCGCGCTAGAAGCCGGCCTCCCGCGGGGCGAGTTGCGGAGTATCTCCCCCGGCACCGCGGGTACACAAGGACGTGTTCGTGTGACGCGTTTCGAGCGCAACACACTTTTGGCGACTCCGCTGGGGACGATTCGATCTAAAAATTGGACAACAATGACCAGTTCTAAGGCCGACGCTGCCGGTATCAACACCGACAACATCATCAAGCCTACTCTCGAGAAGTTGTCGGAAGAACAACGCCAAGGTCTGGAGGCGTGGAAGAAGAAGAGAGATGAGGAGTTCGAGGCGCTGCGAGTCAAGCGCGATCAAGAAGATCAAGACTTGTACTTATCCAGCTTCAAGGTAGATCGGCAAGGTGTAATATCGCCGATCAAGGAGCCAGAATTTGTACCGCTGGACATCAACATCGACAAACCCGCTGTAAGCAATAGCCTTTTTTCCTCTGAACAAATAGCCGAAATTCAATTTCATGTTTCGCAAGGCACTGCCAATGTTTACGATCTTATGCTAGAACATGAAAAGGCTAAGAAAAACACGCCCCATGATCAACCATCGGACAAACAACCGATCGGTCAAAGCAGGGAAAACCAACTTGTGCCTACACTGCCATGTCCAACTCCTATCCAGAGTCTGCCTAATCCGGCAAACCAGCCGGGTCAAACAAGGCGGATTTTGGGTCATGAGTCAATGCCGAATCAAAATTCGGCTACTTGGGTGCAAGCTGGCCCTGCCGCCAATTCTTCTCTTGTGCCGGCTCAATCGGCCATTATGGACGATTCCTTAGCCGAATTCAGGAGAAGATTGGACCAGATAGCTTTTGACAAACTCGGGGTGATGCCAAAATGTAGAACTTACACTAAGCCCTACCCCGATTATTTTGATCTGCAGCCTTATCCACCTGGTTATAGAGTCCCTGAATTTGCCAAATTTAATGGGGTAGATAGTAAAATGACATGGGAACATATTAGTCAGTATTTGGCTCAATTAGGCGAAGCTAATCATGATCACATTAAAGTTCGCCTGTTCTCATTATCTTTAACCGGCATTGCGTTTTCTTGGTTTTCGGCTTTAGCTCCTAATTCTATACATACATGGTTTCATTTAGAGCAAAAGTTCCATGAACACTTCTTTATCGGCGAAATAGAGCTAAAGTTGTCCCACCTTACATCGGTTAGGCAAAAGCAGGATGAATCGGTATCCGATTACATAAAAGGTTTAGAAACACTAGAAACTTATGTTATAGCTTGGTGATAACTGAAAGAGACATGGCTGACTTGGTTTTCAATGGGCTAAGGTCCTACCTGAAAGAGAGGTTAGAAGGACATGAATTTTTGCCTGTTGGCCAAGTCCAAGAGAGATCTCTGGCCAAGAAAGCCGGGTCAATGAGTCAAAAGACTCGCATCGGATGAGCAGGAGCCGGCTTAGTATTGTCGAAAATGATGCTGACTCCGGTGATGAAGCCGATGTTATTTTGCTGAGTTTGTTTGGCCCAGCAAGGCCAAACCTTACTTGTGTGATGATCTAAAGCCGATTCGTAAGAATCGGGATGATGAAATAAGATGCAGCTTTGACGTAGGCAAATGTGACAAAATATTTGATGCCTTGTTAAAGGATAAAGTGATTAGGATCAGTCATGTTATACCATCGCCTGATGAATTAAGGCGGCGGGCTTATTGCAAGTATCACAATTTTTTCTCTCATGCTACTAATGATTGCAATGTCTTTCGTAAACAGATCCAATCGGCCCTCAATGACGGACGATTGAGCTTTGCCGGCATGGCAATTGACACACAGCCGTTTCCAATAAACGCGCTAGACTTGGAGGGAAAGAAGGTTCTTCTTCGGCCAGAGACGGCCGAAGCCGCTAATAAATCTAATGTTGTTGTTGGTGAACCCAGGAAAGTAGCCGGCAACAAGGCAGCAGGAAGACAAGTTACAGTGAGCCGGCAACCCGACGGAGGTGAGGTCATAAAGATTACCGTCAATAACCCTGCGCTTGGGGGGCAAGGACCACGTTCAGACAAGTTGTCGCCAAGGTTTATTAAGCCAAAGAGCCCGAAAGTTGGCAGATGGAAGACAAACCAGGTTGAATATAGACCGAGGACGATGAAGCCAACTTTTGACATGCTGCTGAACAAGTACGTGTGTCAAGCCGGGTCAAGGTCACGCCAATGGCAGTACGGGAAACGACCAAGGTCTCCATCTACTGGGAACAGTTGGCACCACAAGCCAGCTGGCGAGTTCAAACGCAGAGTGATCCGGCAACCTGTGCAAGATCGGCTTGTGTATCCCGGGACTCGTCATATTGGCGGATCAAGGCGCAAGGCTCTAAAAAGGCGGAGCCAGAAGGCGGATTAGTCTCAGACAACTTATTGGTTGTTGGAACTCATGTGCTAAAGTTGAAGGACCCGGTGATAGAGCCGGCAAACAGTGAGCCGATACTTGCTATCGCGCCAAAGCCAGCAACCAATGATCACGAACCTAGCTCCAGTCAAGCTGCAGGACCTCGACCCCGGGATCCAAAATATGCTCAGCCAAAGTGGTGCCCGCCAGGTATAACAAAGACATAAAAGCGGAAACTGCAAAGGGCAAGGAACCGGGAGAAGGCAAAAGAGGGAGCTGAGCGATCTAGGGACGTCAAATTCAATGTTGAGCGACCAATGTTGCCGGCGCAAAAGTGGATTCCTAGGCCAGTCCTTATGGCGGCTTCTGCACCAACTACCATGAGTCATGTTGTCGATAGTGAAATAGAGCCGGCAGCTACGCTGGCTATCACCTATTCTTCATGGGCTGACGAAGTCGAAGCAGCAGACTTGGCGATGGCAAGTTTGGCAAAGGAGCTGGCAATTCAAGATCCCGCTAAAGAGAAGCCGGCAAGTGAGGACCTCGCAATTCATGACCTCGCAATGGAGGAAAAAGCAGAAGAAGCACCAGCAATGTCAGAGTCGGCAATGGATGAGTCAGGCAATTTGACAGATGAAGATCTGCTGGATTATGAAGAATCGCCGCTCGAACGGGCGTGGATATCAATATGGTGTACTACTTGCCGGCTGAGTTCCGTGCTGTCGAGGAAGAAGGCGAGGTTGCGCAAATCAACTTTGGACCCAAAAATGTTGTCTTCGAAAAACCTGACAAGCCGGTGAAACACCTCAAGCCTCTGTACGTCAGAGGACACATTGATGGCAAGCCGGTCACCAGGATGATGGTGGATGGCGGCGCTGTGGTAAACTTGATGCCATATTCTGTCTTCAAGAAGCTACAACTAGATGATGGCGACCTGATGAAGATGAACATGGTGTTAAATGGGTTCGAAGGAGGAGAAGGAGTAGAAGCCAAAGGAGTTATCAGCTTGGAGCTCACAGTGGGAAGCAAGACTTTGGCTACCGCCTTCTTTGTTGCTGAGGTGCAGGGAAACTACAATGTGCTGTTGGGACGAGATTGGCTTCATGCCAACCAGTGTGTTCCGTCTACTATGCACCAGCAACTCGTACAATGGGTCGACGATGAAGTTGAAGTCATCCATGATGATGATTCGGCGTGCATTGCATTAGCCGAATCGATTGTTGATTGGCAACATTCCAATGTTACATGCCTTTCTGGGCGTGATTTATCCGGGTTCGACTTCCTGAGTGCTACCAGGGACAGATTCGTGCCAGTATATCTAAAGCCGATTGGTGCCAACCGGCTGCAGCTCAAGTAGATGGATCAAAACGACGAGTGGCTGCAGAAGCGTCTGGGCAAGTATCGGGCCGAAAGGAACGATATATACGAAGCAATTGAAGAACCAGATGACATGGATAAGTTGGGACAAGGCTTTACATCGGCTGACTTGCTGGAAGAAGTTGACATTGGGGATGGCACTATCCCTAGGCCGACATTTGTAAAGCAAAAGTTGGCGGCCGATTATAAGTTTGAATTAATCGCGCTAGTCAAAGAATACGTGGATTGCTTTGCATGGGAATACCACGAGATGCCTGGGTTAAGCCGAGAGTTGGTTGAACATCGGTTGCCCATCAAAGCCGGCTTTAGACCATACAAGCAGTCGGCTCGCAAATTTAATCCACTGATCTATGATCGGATAAAGGCAGAAATTGGCCGGCTTTTAAAAGCCAACTTTATTCGGCCCTGTAAGTATGCCGAATGGTTATCAAACATTGTGCCGGTCGAAAAGAAGGGATCCGACAAGATCAGGGCGTGTATTGATTTCAGGGATTTGAATCGAGCCACGCCAAACGATGAGTACCCTATGCCAATAGCCGACTGATGGCCCTTGAAGAGGTTGATCTACGACGACAGAAAACACTTTGTTGGTCTCCGGTGCGTAGTTACCTGCGTCAAAAGTAAATGGGTTAGGTTGAGACTCCAAGTGCAGAGTGTGTAGTAGTGGAAGACGTGTTTTCCCCACGAGGGTGACTCGAGGGTTTAATATCGAACTCTCGGGGAATCAGTGGTGAAGATATATCTTCTTATCTTTCTTTTGGTTACCTACAAAACAAAGTTAAATGTTTTGGTCCTCAACCTCACATGTGGTTGTCAAGCACAAGGTGTAAGAATGATATCAAGATAGTTATGCAATGCAAACAAGGAATAAATATGCAATGGTGGTGGATGCAATGGTAAATGATATTTTTGGGTTTTTTAATGATGTATGCAAGATGAAAAGTATTTTTGTATTTTTGGATTTAATGATGGCTGAAAATGGAAAAGTGGTATATGGTGTTGGAAAGGTGTTTCTTATGATTAAAAATGGACCGGGGTTCATGATTTCACAAATGCACTATCTCTTTATAAAGTGGCAGACAATGGAACACACACAGAGTTAACATATGAGATTGCAACACAAAGTTTGATAACAAGTTACTTAGATATATGGGCATCACGTCCTAACATAGAGACCTTTTGGTTATTAGTCTCTCTTATACTCCACCAAGATGCGAACCAAATCATAACACCTCAGTAATTAAGATGACTCAGAGTATAGCAATAAGTTTCATGACATGAAGTGAAAATAAGAACATGCTGGATCTAGTCATGGAGAAGAGGCTTGATCACCCTCAACCCCGGCAGCAAGGTATTTTTGTTTATCCCTAGTGAGGTAACAAAGTAAGGTAAAAACCCAAGTGGATCGCGATATTTCAGTTGTCAGCTTACCGCACTCACCACTCCCCGTTACTCCAACTAATGCACACATTACCCCACACACGCTCTCATAAACATGTTTGATCATAACAAGTAGACAAGAACGGGGAACATAATATGCATCTATACTCATAACTGAAACAAACATTGCAATCTCAAACATATATTAACTCATAGAAAGATCCACCACATAGGTATTACAAATATGACCGTAATCATGTTCAGCAGCTCATAAGGTACTAATTAGTGAAGCTCAAGAGAGGAGAGGTACATAAGTTACTTCCACAAACCCATAGTCCAGAGGTGGACTACTCCATCTTCATCATGGAGACGGTGGAGAAGTCAATGGAGAAGAAGGAGACCACGCCGGCAGCGCCCCGCCGGAGTTTATCCCCTCCAATCTGCAGCTCCTGATCTCCGTTTTCGGTGTTTCTGTGTTTGTGCGGCACTCTGTTCGCGAAATGCCAGGGGACCTTTTTATAGGCGTTTTTAGGTCAAGACGGAGTCGGTGGACGAAAGATCGACGGCAGCGGAGCCACGAGGCCCAAACGGGTGGGCCCCACGCGGCCACAGTACCTGGCCGCGTGGGCCACCCCCTTTCGGCCTTCTGGCCTCCGTTTGCTTGCTTCCTTCGCTCCGAGGTCTTCCTCCTTCCAAAATACTGATGCTAGTATTTTTCCATAATTTTTGGACGTCGTTTGGGTCCCTGAAACATAAAAGGAAAGAAATAGGGTTTTCTGCCTGCGCAGAGTTAATTCCATAAAAATAGGAAACAGTTGATTTATTTCCTAAAATCATTAAATAATAGTAATATAACCCTTATATGATGCAAATATAATTGGAATATGTGTGATATAGTGCAAAGTTCATGCATGCATTTTACATGCATCACCGACATGCTTATCAACGAAGCCTCAGGTCATAAAGTTATCAGCTTCTTCGATGGCAATGCAGGTTACAACCAAATATTTAAGGCCGAAGAAGATTCGGCTAAGACGGCGTTTCGGTGCCCAGGCTTTGTTGGCTTGTTCGAATGGACCGTGATGACTTTTGGATTGAAGAATGCCGGAGCCACCTATCAAAGAGCGATGAACCTGATATTTCATGATCTTCTGGGAGTCGTACTGGAGGTATATATTGATGACGTGGTGGTTAAGTCGGACGGCGAGTCAAATCACTTGGCCGACTTGCGGCTGGCGTTTGAGAGAATGAGGAAGTACGGGCTCAAGATGAATCCTTTGAAGTGTGCCTTTGGCGTGTCGGCTGGGAGGTTCCTTGGTTTTATCGTACATGAACATGGCATAGAAGTTGACCCGACAAAGATTGAAGCCATCCAGAAGATACAGGCGCCGGGTTGCAAAAAGGACATGCAGAAGTTTCTGGGCAAGGTAAACTATTTGAGAAGATTCATTGCTAACTTGTTTGGAAAAGTTGATGCGTGTACACAGATCCTTCGGCTCAAGAACGATGATGAATTCACCTGGGAGGCAAAGCAGCAAGAGGCGTTTGACAAGATAAAAACTTGCCTGTCTACTCCTCCAGTTCTCAGGAAGCCGGCTCATGGTCAGCCTTTCCGGCTTTACCTTGCTGCTGAGGACAAAGTGATCGGAGCTGCCTTAACTCAGGAAGCCGAAGGACAAGAGTACGTCATCACATATCTGAGTAGACGTTTGCTGGATGCCGAGTCAAGGTACAACTTTGTAGAAAGGTTGTGTTTGTCTCTTTACTTTGCTTGCACCAAGTTGCGCCATTATTTGCTGTCCAGTGAATGCAAAGTCTTTGGTCAGACCGATGTTCTCAAACACATGATACAAAGGCCGATTCTCAGTGGACGAATCGACAAGTGGGCGTACGGGTTGATTGAATATGATTTGGCTTATGAACCACTAAAATCTATGAAAGGCCAAATTGTAGCTGACTTTATTGTTGAACATCGGATTGAACTGGAGCAAGAAGCCGGCTTAAATATTGTGTCGGCTGTACCGTGGAAGCTTTATTTTGACGGCTCAGTCTGCAGCAGCGGACATGGAGTTGGCATTGTGTACATTTCACCACACGGTACTGTTTTTGAAGCCTCTTGTCGTCTTGACTATTTATGTACTAACAATGAAGCCGAATACAAAGCACTTTTATTCGGGCTGGAAATTTTAGTTGACGCAGGGGTAACTCATGTCGAGGCATATGGAGATTCGTTGCTTATTGTCCAGCAAGTGGCCAAGATTTGTCAGTGCAACAGCGGATCCCTCAACATGTACCTTGACAGATGCCTGGATATGATTTCAATGTTGGATTATTTCCACATATCCCATGTTCCTAGGCAAGACAATTGGCTTGCCAATGAGTTGGCGCAACAAGAATTAATGTTGCCAACTTGAGGGAAGCCAAACAAAAAGCCGACTTGTTAGAGCCGGCTACAGAAGAGTCAAATGTTGCCAACCTGGAGGAAGCCAAACAAGAAATCGGCTTGCTGGATCCGGCTAAGAAGGCAAATGACAACTTGGCGGACGACTGGAGACAACCTTATATTGATTATTTACAAAATCCAAGTCGAAAAACAGACAGAGCAGTTCGGCGCCTAGCTCTCAAGTATACATTGGTGGACGCCTGTAACAGCCCAAAGTTTGAGAACCTAAAAACCTGAGTAAAATTTTCACTTTTGCATTCCATGCATGCATCATTGCATCCATTTGAATTGCTAAACAAATAGAATAATTGGTTTGACAACATTGAAACACCAAATGCCAAACTTGCTTCAACACAGAAACTTCACAACCATGAAAGCATTCAACTTGCAAAATACAAATCCTTGTCATCTTATAATTGTCAAGGAAGTTTCAAGAGTTCCAAAATAATATTTTGCACTTGCTCCAAAATATTAAAGGAGCAACATTTTGAAATTTAGCAAAATGCCATAAACGAACCCTATGAACAAATGTTGTCCAAACTATTTTATTTTGAAGCCCCAATTTTTGTGTAGCTTAGGCTCCCCAATTTTTCTCAAATTTTTCTAAAAAGTTTTAGTGCCTTAATTAAATCCAGAAAGGTGATGTTGTTTTTCTTTTTAAGGAGAAGGACCTATCTGTGTTGGAAACAAATCAGCCAGGTTTTTTTTAGAAAATCACCATCTTCTTCCCTGTAGCGACCGGGAAGCTCCTCGCTCCAGCCGCACCAGCTCGACGCCGGGGCCCCCTCTGCCCTCTCCCCTGCAAGGAAGGGAAGCACCACACGCGCCCCACCTGCTCCTCACCCCATTTCCCGGAGATTATTCCCCGTTCCTCTCCTTCTCTCCTCCCCCACGAGCTCGAACCCTAGCCGCCATGGCCGAGCTTGCCGCCGTCGATTGAAGCCTCCCCGAGCAAAACGAAGACCGTAGGAAGGTCCGCCGTGTCATCCTCTCCGTCCTCGCCAAGGGAATCGAGCCGGGGCCACCCTCATTGTCGCCGCCGTGTTCGTCTTCTCCAACTCCGGCCGCCGGACGTCGATCACGATTTCGGCCATCTCCGTCCACCTCCGGTCCTCCCGAGCACATCCCCGTCACCAGGGTGAGCACGCCGTTCCCGGAACCTCCCTTTTACCTATCTAGCTCGCTAGTTCGTCGAAATCGCCGTAGATGTAGCACTTCCCGTAGAACTGGAAAATCCGGTGCCAGCCCCGGAAATTTCCGGAATCTATACCGGATTAGGGAAATAGCTACTGGACTCGATCGTTTTTACCTGGTATACACCCGGAATCCACCCGGAAATAATTCCGGATCTTTTTCTTCCGGTGCCACACCCGGAATTATCCGGACCTGAAACCGGATTTCTCCCGGTACCAGACCCGGAATTTTCCGGATACTCCAATTTTGATCTGTTTCAACACCAATCTTCAGATCACCCTTAGTACCTGTTGCAAGGGTGTTTAATCACCTAAACCATGCATCCTAACATGTTCATGTCATGTCCATATGCAAGTTAGCCCTAGGATGTCATCTATTCTAATTAACAAGTAAAGATGCTACTTTACTTAACTCCACGGTGCATTCGAGATGTGCCCCTTTAAGCATCCGAACTCCGTTTAATTCGATTAGTTGAATCATCCTCCTTCCGGGCATTTAAAATGGCATGTCATCATGTGTTTGCGCATTGCATTTGTTAAAGCTTGAGTGGTGATTGATTGCTCTTCCGTTGCTATGCTTCGATAGATCAAGCAGCCGGGGTTGCGCCGCAATACCCCGACGACACGTACTACCAGCACGTTGAGCCAGGCAAGCGTAATCCCCCCTCTGAGCACGTCTTATCCTATTTTCCGTGATTATTTTCTCCACTATAATATTGCATGCGGTTCCAAATGTCAATTTTATTAGATTAGAGTATCCTATAGTTGCATTAAGTTTCCGATGCCATAGCCTGTTTCCCTCCTATTATCCATAGGTTTGTATTGTTGGCCTGAGCTACTTAACTATGCTATGTTGATGCTTAGCCATGCTTAGTAGATGCTTAGCTGTACGGTGGATGGTTTATCTTGGAAACAGGTGTTGAGATGTGCGGTCGATGGTGGAGAATTGTGGAGACAGGTAATAAAATGCTTAAAGGTGGGGATGAGAGGCCACTGTGGTTATGGTGCTTTGTCTCGTTCTCGCCGCCTAGGTGCGAGTTCTTGACCTCTTGAACCAAGACTGATCGTGCAACCATGCGTGAGGCCTATGCAATCGCAGGAACCCTCATAGACTAAATAACTCGGGCGGGACTAGCCAGGGTCCTCTAGTTCGGGCTTCCATTTGCGCGTGCGTGGTGATGGTGGTATGAACTGAGATGAGGATGGTGGTGTCAGGAAAATAAGTGGCCACGGGACAGGGTGTTGGAGGCACCCCTTGTCCTACCGCCACTGATGATCCTGGAAAGTCCTTAACGAGGGAGAAGTCGACACCGCTCCCACCCAGCCGGCTCTCCAAGGAAGAGAGCTAAAAGCTAGGTATTGGGCTGGACGGTACGCGTGGCAAACATTGTACACCCCTGCGGGGTTAAATCTTTTCGAAAAGCCGTGTCAGCGGTTATGGACGAACTTGGGAAGTGAAGTTAAGATCATAGAATAACTTGAACGGAATGATTAAAAGCTGGGTACTAAAGGTACCACTCAAGATTGCAAGGTTGACTTCCTCGAGGGTGATTCGGGGAGGTGCCTTGGTAGAAACAGGTACTGTGGTTGGTGGTGGTTGTTGATGAGAAAGGTGATGAAAGAAAGAGTTACTTCTTACCCCTTTTGAAAATGCTCTGAATAGTCGATTGCCTTCGAGTTATGTTTTCCTAAATAAAATCAGCTTTATGCAAAACAGCCATAAAACTTTGAAAGCCTCATTGAGCTAAAGCTCTATATATAATCTTGCGAGTTCGTCGAACTCAACGTCGTTTGTTTTGTTTCAGAGGAGGACTTCACCGACCTCGAAGGTGGGTTCTTTGTGGACGTCGACGAGTAGTCTGGGGTTCCCAGGTGGCAGCTTGGGACATCCCGGAACAGCTGGCGCTGGATGTTTATCTGTATGCCTCTTAGGTCATAATTTGGTTCTTGTTGTTTAGAACAACCTAATTCGCTTCCGCATGTTGTACTGTTGGGTCTGTGACCTCTGGTTGTAATTTGCTATCTTTCTCTATTATAAGAGTTGAACTATAATGCTTTGTGTCGTAGAGTCTGTGATGTGCCATTTGTTCCACAAGTCTTGATCTCTCTATTATACATTGAGGGTTGTGCCTATGTTAAGTCATCAATCGGGGTGTTGCGTTGCCGATGATCCATATCGAGAAACGCCTGCCAAAGGTTTTGGCCGGGGATTGGTAAACCCGTAACCTCCGGTTGTATCGCTTAACCGGTGACACACAGCATCACTGTATAACAGTCGGGTCGGGGCGCCACAACGCCGCCTTATATCGCCGAACTGCCGATGGTCTTCTTCTAAAGTGATTGAATGAAGACGAAGCTATAGTTGCCATGGGAGAGGTTCATGATGATTTATGTGGAACACATCAGTCGGCCCACAAAATGAAGTGGATGCTTAGGCGAGCAGGATTTTATTGGCCGACAATGATCAATGACTGCTTCAGATACTACAAGGGATGCGAAGCCTGCCAGAAGTTTGGAGATATTCAGTTGGTGCCAGCCTCACCTCTTAATCCAATTATAAAACCGTGGCCTTTCCGGGGTTGGGCGCTTGACTTTGTTGGCATGATCCATCCGCCTTCATCCAAGGGGCATCAGTTCGTATTGGTGGCTACTGATTATTTCACCAAGTGGTCTGAAAGCAGTACCTCTCAGAAACATGACCCACATGTCATCCATCGATTCGGCATTCCGCAGACTCTTACCATAGATCAAGGTACTTCCTTCATGGCTAAGGAGGTGAAGCAATTTGCCGAATCACTTGGAATCAAGATGCTCAGTTCATCTCCCTACTATGCACAAGCCAACGGACAAGCCGAGTCAAGCAATAAAATCTTGATCAAGAAGAAGGTACAGGACCATCCAAAGGGGTGACACGAAGTACTGTCCGAAGCATTGTGGGCTCACAGAATCTCAAGGCATGGAGCAACAAAGGTAACTCCTTTTGAGTTGGTATATGGGCAAGAAGCCGTTTTGCCGGTAGAAGTGAATCTGGCTACCTTGAGGTTTGCTAAGCAAGATGACTTGTTGGCTGAAGACTACTGCAGCTTGATGATGGACAATGTTGATGAAATAGCCGACAAGTGTGTTATTGCCTTGAGAGAAATCGAGAAGGAAAAGTTGCGGGTGGCAAAAACTTACAATAAGAAGGTCCGGCTGAAAGACTTTCAAATTGGCGACTTGGTCTGGAAAGTTATATTGCCAGTTGGCTCCAGAAGCCGGAAATTTGGCAAATGGTCCCCAAACTGGGAAGGGCCGCTGCGAGTCGCGAGAATATTACCCGGCAACTCTTATCTGGTGGAAACATTGGAAGGCAGCATGTTGCCTCGAGCTATCAATGGGAAATACTTGAAGAAATTCCACCCGAGCGTGTGGCAAACTGCATGAGTTGCCGTATGGCCGATATACATATATCGCCCTTAGCATATGGCCGATGAGCTTAAGCATCGCCCTTAGACAAAAACTTCTACATTGTATATTTTCTAGTACGCAAGCTCTACTAGAAAACAGGGGGGCATGTGTTAGCACCCGTTTTTGGCAGATTGCTAGTTTCAGGTTGAAGGAAGATTTGGCGGCTCGAAGAAGGCGGCAAAGAAGGCTAAAATGATGATCTGGAAAAGTTTCCGGGAAAAGACGACCAGAAGAAGGCAGCCAATAATCCGGCAACTGGAACAAGGCGGAAGCTGGATTCATGAGTGCAAAGTTGCCTGAAGACATAGCGAGCTAAGTCAAAGGAAATCAATAAAAGTGGCTGAAAAGAAGCCAACTTTGTCAAAACAAGGTGGCAAGCCAACGTTGTCAAGACAAGGCGGCAGAAAAGAAGTCAACATTGTCAAGACAAGGCGGCATAAAAGAAGCCAACTTTGTTAATACAAGCCGACAAGTCAACTTTCCACCGATCAAGGCAGAAAAATAGAAGACAACTTTCAAGGTCAAGATCAAGGCGGAAAAAGAAAAGACAACTTTCCAAGTAACCAGCAAGTTGGAAGCCAATACGGAAGGCAAAAGGCAACTTTCCGAAGTAGCCAGCAAGTTTGAAGCCAACGTTGCCGGCTAAAAGTTGCCTATTTTAGAGATGGATTCGATTTAGACTATGATTTGTAAAGCCTTGTAGAAGTCCAATACTTGTACGGGAAGTCAAGCCGCCTCATATATATGTGAGAGGTGACGGCCGATTGAAATTAAGCAAACAATCGACAACCTATCAATACAACCTACTTTTATCTCCTCAAACTCTTATTCATGCTTTCGTTGTTCGGCGACTTCGCTTAGATTTCACCGGATATCGAAAACCGAGCTAAGAGCGGCCAAGCCCGGCTTAGTTCAGCCAATCGTCGCCGGCTTCCTCCGACGGGGCTTCCCGAGGGGCTGGGGCATCTGGTCTAAAAATCGCCTGCTTACTGTCTTGCGTATCGCGCTGGAATCCGGCCTCCCGCGGGCGAGTTGCGGAGTATCTCCCCCGGCACCGCGGGTACACAAGGACGTGTTCGTGTGACGCGTTTCGAGCGCAACAGAACCTTTTTAAAATTTGGAACCATTTTTAATTTTTGAACCATTTTAAAACTTGGAGCCAATTTTAAATTTGGAACCACTTTTAATTTTGGAACCATTTTTATTTTAGATCCATTTTAAAATTTGGAACCATTTCAAAATGCAACCGTTTTTAAATTCGAAACCATTTTAAATTTTGAAACCATTTTTAAAATGTAACCATTTTTATATTTGAAACATTTTGAAAAAAAGAAAACAACGAAGAAAAAATAAAATAAAACGAAAACAAAACAGAAAAAGAAACCATTTTGAAAAAAGAAAAACAACGAAGAAAAAATAAAATAAAACGAAAACAAAACAGAAAAAGAAAAAGAAAAAAAGAAACAAAAACAGAAAAAAAAGTGCAGTGCGCACGTGACTGGGCCAGGGCCATGAGCGTAGAGGCGTACGTGTTGGTTTGTAACCAACGCGCTACGCGTCCTATAGGTTTTGCCGCCTGGGCCGCATCGTCAAAGCTCTCACCTTCCGCTTCCTGATTTCTCCCGAGTTGGCCCAGGCATCTCAACAACAACAAAAACTCGTTCAAAATTGAACGAAGCCTGGTGCTTAGTCTGTTGCCTAATTTCTGTTGCCATCTGATCGACCAGATTTGGAGCGATGTGCCGGCAATAATTCAGATCATTTGGTGTGTGCATGTAGTCCTGCACCCATGTTCTCAGCAGATCATTCCCAAAACATGGTGTCATTCCCAAAACATGGTGTCTTCCCCTTGATACGCGTTGTCTTAGCACTTGCTTGAGTGTCTTCAATGTTCCTCTTTTAGTGACACATATTACTGACCTTCCATATATCACAATCATTATCTTTACTGACCGAAATGCACTGGCCGCTGTCAAAACTGCCGGAGATAGGATTTAGGAAGAGGCCACGGTGCTAGCAGGTAGCCAGGTACTTTGTTGAATATCACACAGCAACGGAGGCCATTACCATAACTGTCTACTAAGCACGACCAGAAGAGGGCCAGACAGAGGATTACTGCCACTGAACACTGCAAGTACTAATTCCCATCGAAATTTCTATCTTGACACCACGTTTTGTCTCTATGTGTAGTATCATTTGCAGTAAAAACTAGTATTTGTCAGAACTCAGACGACCACCATTGGTGGGTAGGGTCTCGAGAAAAGAAATATAGTTTAGCCATACCGGTGTCAATCAGAGTTGATCATGACATAGTAACTGGGCGGCTCCACTCGCTCCCGCGACCCGACCCCTAGCCAAACCCTAGCCGCCGCCGCCGCCTGCCCCTCCTCCCTCCTCCTCCCTCGCGCGGCCGCGCCGCACCCGCGGCGGCCGGCCGCGGCCTCGGCTCCCTCGCGCTTCGCCCCTTCCCTCCCGGCTTCCTTCGTCGCCGCCGTCAGCAGTGTCCGCCGGGCGCGGCTCGGGCAGAGCCGGCGGCGGCGGATGTTCTCTACCCGCGCCGTTGGAGGCCTCGCGGGGCGGCTCTCCTCCGGCGGCGGTGATTCTCGGACATGGTCGGCTCCGGCCGGTGGTGGCGGCACGATGGCGCTCCCGCAGTGCAGTGAGGCGCACTGCACGGCGGGGCGGCGAGCAGCGGCAGGGCGGCGCTGGCGAGCCCGTCGGCCCAGATCTGGGCCCTTTGGGCCCGATCTGGGTTGAGGTGGGCGGGCCTGCCCTGTTTGCCTAGATCTGCAGCTGAAGGTGACGGTGCTCGTTCTGGGTTCAGCAGCGACGGCGGCCGCTCCGGTTGCAGCGTGGCGGCGGGTTTTACGGGCCCGATCTGGGCCCGGCTGGACCCCTTGGGACTGGCAGGTGGCTGGACTTAAAGGGGACCGGTATGCACTGCGGCTGCGTCCGGTCGACTACCGTTTCGGCGGTGGAGGCAGTTCCCTCTCGCGAGGCCGCGGTTCCGCTAACCCGAGCTGAGCTACTTCTCGTCTTCGGCTCGCAGACCTCGTGATGGTCTCCTCGGGAAGATGATGCTGGTGGTGGCTTTGTAACCGTAGTGGCGCAAGTTGGTGGGTGGAGTGTCGGTGTTGACGAGGCTTCGTCCTCGCGGGGCTCCTATGCTATGGATCGCCTGGGTGGTAGATAGGGCTATCGGGAGAAATCCTTATCGGATTCGTTCGACACCGACGCGGTGCCACCCTCGGGTGACATCATTCCTTCTTGAAGGGCGTCGTGGCTACCCTCCATCTGCTGCCATGTGAGTGTCGGGGGAAACCCTAGGACCAGTAATGGTCCGGGCAATAGCGATTGCTTTCCTTCTTGAAGGGGCTGCTTGGTACTCGACGATTCAACGCTAGGAGCGTGGTGGTGATTCTCCGGAGGGCGCGACGGTTGCGGGTCACCGTAGTTTAGTCTTCCCACCTATGTCTTCATTTGTTTCTGTTTTGAGCGTTTGTTTGCTGTTGGCCCCAGCTTGTGTGGCGTTGTGTTTGTATCCGTGGTTGTATGGTGGTGGTTGCTTTATTTATAAAGCTGGACGAAAGCCTGTTTCATGGTGGGTGTCAATCAGAGTTTAGTCCGACTATGTCTGTGATTTTCTCAGATCTTCAGGTGTTCCAGCGTCGGCAAGCCACCGCGAACTCGGCGTCGTCGGCATCCTGCCGGCCGGTGGCAGGTCCGAGGTCGGTTTTCCCTTCGACTTCCCTCGTGTAGGTCGACCGAGACCTAGGCAGCTAGGCGCCCCATTGTTTGCGCTGTTATTGTAAAGATAGGAGGAAGGACTTATACTATTATCTCATGGGAGGATCATCCCGCCCAACCGCCTGAACTTCGCCGCGTGCCGCCATGGCGTTCATGCTCCGTTTGGAGGCTCCACATGAGGATCATCCCGTGACTCTCGTCGTGTGAGTTTATTCTTCTAGCGAGACGACATCCCGAGACTAAATCCAAGTCTTAGCTACGGCCATGTATTGCATAGACAGAGAAACAAATTCAATGTTTCCTCTATGAATTCCATAGACAGAGACAAAAGGTGGTGTCAAGATAGAGATTCTCAAAGTTGAGTGAAAACAGGTCCCGGTCATCAGCTATTGTGTAACCGACATTTATTTTCTATAATTAATGTCGTAAATAAATTTGATGTTCTCAAAGTTGAGTGAACATTATTTTATATAAAATGTTGGAAGTCCGCTCATTTTCCTTCAGATATTTCTAGCATCTTCCCAATAAACTACACTACATAATCTTTATATTTTCATGATAACCGTTTTAGTTATGGACCATGCAATTTGTTTGAATGGCAATCCTCTCACGTGTACAAATAGTACAATGCCTACTTTGTTGCTCACTTTGAAGAGTTCATTCGCTTTACAGGTCAATATATTTTCACGTTTCGATCAGCTAGGCAGCTGTGACTTTTCAATGGGGAGGGGGATTGAAGCAACTCACTCGGCACAATGAACTTGTCAGTAGAACAGAGAAGCAACATGTTGCAAATGAATTGGCTATAATAAAGTATGTTTCGTACAAAAAACTGTTGTTATTCATAATTGATGTTTTTCATTAGGCATACGATAGATTCATTAGATTTGATTCTAACACCATTTTTTATATAACGCAACTCGAAGTTCTTTGTCTGGATCAACAAATTTATTCATTTGGATAGTTGTGTGCCGTGGAGTCATTTTAGCGGCCTCCGCGAAACTGTTTTTTCAAAGATTTGGGGGAAAAGATGGGAACCCAGTGGTCTGTTGTTGCTATTCACTTTCCTACTTGCTGATATATTTTGTATAAATTTAAGAGTGTAATCTATTATCTGCATATTAGGTCAAAGTTTGTTTACATAAAATGTTATACATGTTCAATTAAGTCCATTCTAAATTCAAGGAAGATAAAACAAATATGCCATGTGAGTCAAACAAAATCCTAGTTCAGCTCCGCCACATACTCATTGAATAAGTCTCATCGCCGTTGATGAATCCCGTCGGTATACACGAATGTGAGATTTTGGTGCCCCTCACAATAATATAAAAACGGGCTGTGAAGAAATCTTCGCAAGGAAAATGTTACACGGTTTAAGTGTAAGACAACCGCTAGCGGTATTAGAGATAGGGAAAGTAGCGGGAATATGTATACCGGCAAAAACGTCTAGTAACAGTTTCTCTTTATACAATATCCTTTTCTTCACCCGATCAAGATCCTTCCTTGGCAAAATATAACGGAAAGAAAAACACAATTTGGTGAAAATAATACGAGATCACTTTGTTTTTTTAAGATCTAATTAATCATTAAGACAACACTAAAGGTAATGCCTAGCTAATTCATTACTTGGATTATGTTATGGAAAGTTACACGGGCTTAGCAAATTATAGGCAAGTACGACATAACCATTGTTATGTAGGCGCGATCTAATAAACTAACTAAAAATTGAACCTCGGCTAGCAGCGAGTATTCTCTGGCCATATGTTGATCTATGTATGTGTTGTGTGGGCCATCTCAGATGTCATACATGGTACACAACCAGAAGTCAGAAATCCACCTCTGATATTTATGCAGAGAACAAATGATCTCTAATGTTTATTCAAGAATGCATTGGTGGTTTGAGTGGAGGGGGCAATTGCCTCCCCCCCCCCCCCCCCCCCCCCATGGTAGAATCAATTTGCAAAATAAATCAGTAGCATTCGATTTAATTATGAGGCCAACTATTTTTTTTACGCGTAAATACTGTAGGGAAGGCCCCTCCTGCCTCATTTTCATTTATATACAAAATTTTCATGTTGAAACTAGAGTTGCAGCTTTCATAAGATCGGCTTTGACCAAGCGCTTTTCAGTGTGTTACCCACATGAAGGCAACACATTGTCTCGCAAAGTGTTGATGTGTGACCTCTCTGCATCCTCTCGTGACATCCCACGACTCTATGCGTCACCGCCGATCAGCCCATGGCGGTCGGTCGTTCTTATTGTGTCCACGGGAGGAGACACACGCCCGGGGCATATGATTCTTAAGTGTGTAAAATTAAACAATTTTAATATTTGATCTGAGTTTGCTAGGTAATTTGGATGATTTAAAGCAAATGACCATGGGTTCGACACAATCTTGACTCTGTCCTAATTGCATCCTATTAGATCGTAGGAAACTAAAAGTTTATTTGCAAGTGGTAGGGGTGAATGCGAAATTTCCAAACAAAGTACAGATTGGAAAAATGATCTATAGAATTCAGTCATAAGAGTCAGACTATAGATTATAATGCACGTGAATAGCACACGTTTCACCGTGGGGAAATGCATGGCGAGAAGTTGCTGCAAGCGTTTCACCGTGAGCTCTCTCTGTCTCCCGGGTATGCCGACGTCTGTTTTGCGAATCGGGACGAGATAAAGAGAGAGAAGAAGCGAGATGGCGAGGACCCGAACGAACACTACCTGCTGCTGCAAAAATCTGCAATCCTGCATGCATGAAGGCAGGAGGACCCATATCTCCTCTCTCGTTTCCCGAGGAAAGAGAAGCAGAGGTCCTTGGTTTTGGAGCTCGTAGCCTGCTTCCTTTCACCCATCTTGGCACAGCGACATGCCAATCATTATAAGCTCCACACCCAACATAACAGTAGCCCCCCATCATTCCCTAGCTAGGCCACTGTGATCCATAAAAATAAAATGCTAACGATCAGGCTTGGAATTTTCACACATCGTGCATGGTTTTACTTAACAATCATCTATCTTTGGATTCGAATTTGCTAGTCAAAATTCATGCAAGAGTATAATTTGCTAGACATGCTTAACAAAATTCATACAAGAGTGGAATCTTCACACTTCATGCATGCAAGAGTAGCAATCATTTATCATTGGATTATGATTTGCTAGGTGCTGAATATCTTTTGTAGCATTGCTCGGCTAAACTGTGCTAGCGAGGGTGGCGTGCACGCTAGCATGAGCTGAAGACCAGCATGTTAAAAGACCTGCAAACCCCTTTGTTGGTTTGTTGCCCATCCATAGCTGCCACATACCTACCCATAGTTGCCCATTCAGCAGCGAGCGCTCGCTCACTCACAGGACCAGGAGGCTAGTTTTTTGGGGTTCTTTGGCACTTGAAAACTTGTAAAACTTTGTAAATAACATTCTATTCTATCTAATCGAACGGTAGGATCGACGGCTTTGAAACTCAAAAAAAAAAAATGCCACATACCTACCCACTAGATTTTGCTTACCTCATTCTGTCCACGGCTCCCCAACGATGCATTTCTTAAAACTTCCCCACAGAAAGTTGCCCATTCCCATTCCTCTTCCCCCATTTAGACCATCTCCAACAGACGCCCAATTTGGGCCACGCGCGCCAAATAACCGTTTTTTTCACGCGCGCGGGGCCTTTTCGGGTGCTCCAACAAGCGCGGGAAAAAAAGGCGCGCTCCAAAAACCGTAGCGCGCGCTAACCAAAGCGCTAGGTTTGATGCTATATAGACCGCCCCGCGTCCAGCGCGCGCTCACTCCACGCGTTGCGCAACTGCTTTTCCTCTCCCCTTCCCCACTCGCACCATCGCTTTGAAATCCAGCCGCCGCTTTTCCTCTACCTTCCTCGCCACGATGCTGCCGCGCCGCCGCTCCCAATCCGGCTACCGCGGCGTCCACGCGCGCCCCAACGGGACCTTCAGCGCGGAGATCCGCTCCGCCGACACGCGCGTCCCGCTCGGGACCTTCTACTCCGCCTACGCGGCCGCCCGCGCGTACGACGCGGCGGCAAGGCGGCTTGGCCTCACGCCACGCACAATGAACTTCCAAGACTGCCGCAGCGCCCAGGAGGCGGCAAACCTGGCGCCTGCGTCGGACATGGTCACCGCCGAGGACCGCCGCGCACTCCGCCTTCGCGCCACGCTCGACCTCGTCGAAGAGCGCGACAGACTCGCCGTGCAGGCGTGGTACGCGGCGCACCCGGATGAGATGCGCGAGGAGCTCGAGCTCTGGAACACCAGGGCGGGGGAGCGGGCCGAGCGCCACGACGAACGACCGGAGAGGCGAGCGAAAAAGGCGCTGACAGAGGAGGAACTGGCGCGCGGCCGCGCTAGGTGGCCCGTCGGCCACAAGATGTGGCAAGCGCTTAAGGACGACGTCTCCGACACAATGAATTCCGACTCGGATTTCTCCTCCGACTCCGAGTGGGACTTCTAGATCCGGCGCGAGTGTTCGTGTGTAGGTGTTTTCATGTGTAGGTGTGTAGGTGCATGTGTTCTAGGTTTAGGTGCGTCTATTCGTGTGTAGGTGTGTCCGTGGTGTGTTCGTGTACTGTTCGTGTTCGTGTTCGTCGGAGTCGAGTAAATTTTTTATTTCCAGTGCAATTTCGATTTGTTTTCGTTCGAACCGACGAGTGGATTAGGTTTGTGGCGCGCTAGTTTAGCGTGGCTGCTGGAGCGACCCGATTTCGCGCCATTTTTTACCGCGTCTGCTAAAGTGAAAACTGTGCGCGACGCGCCAAACGGCTATTTAGGCGCTGCAAAAATATTATACAGCGCCGGCGCGTAGGGCATCTGTTGGAGATGCTATTTATATTCCGATTTCTCCCGTAGATGAATGGTGAAGGAGGTGACACCAGTTCCCCATTTCTCCGTTGCGCACTGAATAATTGATTGAAAATGGAATTTTCTATGGTAGCATGAAGTTTGTGGGTGGGAGTAACTTAATGGAGATCGGAAACACCATTTCAGGGCTACTTTAGATCGCGGGGTTGAGAAGCATAGAAATATGAAAAACACTGTAATTTCCCTAGAGCTTCCAGCCCCATTTTTCCACTCTCTACTTAAATAGACCGTACATTCTATACTCACTCCATACCCGTTTATAGGAGTATTTGGCAAATCTTTACAAGCTAGGTGACTAACTATTGGTGGATTAAGTAGAGTAATTGGTGTGCATGTATTAGTAACTTCCTTTTCTCTTTCATATTTACTCGTTAATTGACTAAATTGGTGTTCATGCATTGGTTGCTTTCCATTTCCTCTCTCACAAAAATTAATTCTGTGTTGGGCTTCCGCTCCTCCCTCTCTTCTAATTGCTCATTAAATGCTTAAATTGCATCTAACTGTTAGAAAAGATTTGGTTTTGATAAACCGGAATGGAGGGAGTAGCATGTTTGTTACTCCATGTGTACTACAATAGCACTATACTACATTAAGGAACTATTGCCATCATTCATGTCAATTCAAAATATTTATATCCGCTCTTATCCCCGCGATTTGTTTTGAATCTAATATGTCAAGTTATTAAATTAACGTTGATGGGTTGTGCCCACCAATTGAGGGTCTCCTGGTTATTTGATTAAAAAGGGACTCTACTGAGATAGCGGTTGACTATATCTTATTTTAAGAAATATGGAATTTCTTTTTATTGGATGGTACTGCTCGATTTTCTATGAGTTACTTGCATGCAATTTTGAAGATAATATTTGATTCAGGTTAACCTCATAGGTAAGTTCTCTTCATACTTATGACCATTATGACAACATCTAGTATCTTAATTCCAGTGGTACAATAACATATTTTTATGTCATGTGAACATATCACGAGCTTCAATTCCTTCATTTATTGCCCTAGTTCTATGTCTATTAGCACCATCGGAAATAGAGCTCTTCAACAAAAAAAAAGTTAACAAGATCACTTGTATAACAATGCAAGTGCATGCCTACATTTTTATGACAAGACATGGTGCAGTGATACAATTTTCATGGTAAAGTATGCTCAAGTCATGTAAGATTCAACATATTATGACATTGAGGCCCTTTTCAATCCACTTTTTTTGGACCCTCTAAAACAAAAATTTCAGAGAAACAGAATGTCAACAAAATTAATTCATGGTAACACAAATATCCAACATTTTCTGACAAAATGTTCTCCTGTGTACATTGTGATTGATTCTATCGTGCTTTAAAAAAAATCCTTATTAGGTCTTCATTATGGGATTTCGAAAGGATTTCGGGGGATCCTAAAATTTGAGCGTTGTTTGATTTGGGGGAGTAATTACTACATGAATACGTGTTTATGATTAGCACTTCGTAGAAAAAACATCCACTTTCCCCTCTTGAAAATATTTTTACTTCCCCCCTCATGCAATCAAACAAACCAAAATGTCATAGGATTTAAATGAACATGACACTCTAATCTTCTACTCATGGTTAGCTATAGTTATGTTCTTAGAATCATGTTATTTAATGAAATCCTAACCTACTTGGAAAAGTTAGTAAGGCTTCTTAGGCAATAAAAAAGACATTTATATTGTGGTAGGTCATTTCTCTTTTTCGATAAAGGGCACCTTATTAAACTCATAAGTTAGGATCACACCGATACAATCCATAGAAGCTCCAACCATGTAGAGACCCGTGTAAACAGGTCTAAGTTATCTATACACTGAAAAGAAAATCATGAACGAAGCAAATGGTTACACTGGTAACTGATCTCTTAATGAGTAAATTATTACCATTAAAAGAGCGACCAAATAACGACAATCACTCCGACCCTAATAAGAAGATCTAGCCAATTGCCAAATATGCTTGGGACACTAAGTGAGCGTATAAGTTAGAAACCACTTAGTTGACAGAACATATAGAACTTACAAACTTGCAAAGAAAAAAGAAGTTCGTACTTGTCTCATCGCGGTTACAAAATATGTACTGTTAATCCCCATACTAGCTGCGATTTGCTAGGTTATCCTTGATAAGAATTATACCTTTACGAATGTACCACGTGAAATTATTTCGATGACACATTCCTTTTTTCATATTGTTTTGTTATTGACTCAAATTTCTGAACGAACAAGTGCTCTATACATAGAATCGATCAAAACTGAATATTTCATGTAAATTTTGATAAAATTCGCTATAAACCCCACGATAAGCGAACAATTGCCAACCATCTGAGACTGTGTGTTCCATTACGTAAGTCAGGGACCGATTAAATCTCGTGTGAAACTCACATTTAGTGGAGATGTCTGCATAAGTTTTAAACGATTATGTCGGTCTCGCCGCTGAAGATATTGTAAAAAGCTAGATATTGTCACAAAAACTGTGACCATACAATTCTGTGGTCCAATACCAGTATACCACCATCAAAACAGCGGGCATGTGCTGAATAAATACCATGGCCTACTCTATTTTTCAGGTGCCTAAGAAATGAGGTGTGGGTTCCCTGACTCCGAGTAGTAGCAGTACCCTTTTGTCCGATGGTAATTCCAGCGTCTAGCCGATGATCGAGCCTGCCAACAGCAACATCCAGCCTTGCACAGAGATTCCAGCCTGATCTCTTGGCTGCCTAGCTTGATCATTTGCATCTGCCTGCACAGCACAGCTGAAGCAGATGCAAATGGATGTGCAAAAACCAAGCAGATAACATTGCTGACAGGATAAAAACAGAGGTGTGTCCTTCAAAAGCCACACCGAACTCTCCCTCCTCTCTCCGTCCTTGGTTTCCTGTGGTGTGCTGGATCAAAATCATGCCCGCTGATTGATTTTCTCGCATGTGTGTGTGCGCGCGCATCTGCACTGTAGGCCGCTGTTGCTTCCTCCCCCACATGTACAACACCCTGCCTGCTGCATTTGGACACATCGCCTTGGCCTCTCCTCCCTGCCTCTGCTGCCATCGCCTGCGTGCTCTGCTTGCTTGCATTTGCTCAAACAATGGTGAAAGGCGAGCACTCACTGGCTACACTGTTGCAGCTTAACCACAATGGGCACCAGTGGCACTGTTGTAGTAGTACTCGAGAGCAAGTGGAGTCTGCTCGTGTTTGAAAAGAGGAATTGTTCCTTTGCTACAACTGCTTGAAGGCCACATGTATGATGTATCCACAGTGTATGTGAGAGAACGAATGAATGGATCAATGGATCATACACATATACTACCGGTATGATGATAGAGTAGCTAGGTGTATGTTGTTGCCTTGTTGGCTAGCTAACACACATTCTTGAGGTGATGCATTTTATATAGTACTTCACAGTTCATACACGGATGGAATTGGATTAATCTAGTGGTTCATGGTTTGTCCCGCAGGGGGGTTGAAACAGCAATCAATCATGAGGCGATAAACCCCATAAATAAACAGATAAACAAACAAGCTAAAGCTCTCCACATGTTCAATACACTATTCTTCTACACCCTTCGCTACATGATCCAGAGGAAAGGACCTTGTGCCCGGCCCCCATGCCCTGTCCTCTGCTTTGCTGCGTATGGGCATTAGCCACTTTCAGTTTTTGGTATGCAATAAACGCCACTGCCCCAGTAGGAGTAGGACCCGGCTTGGTTCTTGGTGGCTTGCGAGGAGAGAGATCTCTCATGATCAGTGCCAAAGATCACCAGAGGGGCCTGCTTGCTTCCCATCCAAGTGGGCATAGATCGATGCCTTGCGTTTTTCTTCCTCGTGTGCTTGTTCCTGCGCATGATAAAACCCCTCCCCTGACCTCCTCTCCCAATTGCTCCCCTCCTCCGTGTAGTAGTACTGGTAAAAGGGAGAGATCGCCTCAAGGTCGCCGTCTCAAAGCCATTCGCATTGTAGGCGTTCTATTAGGAAATGGTCTTCTTGCCATTTTAGGTTGCATGCGCTAATTCTTCCAGCTGCTGCTGCTTCTTCTTCATCTCGCTCATTACCCTCTGCTGCTTTCGCTGTCCTACTCCCCCTTGCTAGCTCTTGACGTTCAGCTTGAAATCTTTCTAGGAGACTCTGTCTACTTATATAAGCTAGGACGCAGGAGTGGTTGGCTGGCAGTTCATAGGCCGTCGTCAGTGCTTTCTTCATGGTTCTATAAGGTTTGCCTACTGATTCCTAGATCCTCTAGCTCTGGAAAGCTTCCTCAGGAGCTTCTTCCACTTTGTTAATTTCTTCAAGATGGTTTCACTTCTCTTTCGTTTATTGTTTCTTTGTTTGGTTGGTGCGGTTCGGGATGGAAGATCTCTAGTGCTTGCACTGTTGATTCTCTTGTGCTATTTAGTATTTACTATTAGGAGCCTAGGACATGAGTGGATGAAAAATAGCTCAGGAGAATGTCGAAATGAACAGGTGGATAAGCACGATTTCTTATGGGAGTGGCTACTGTAACTGAATGTCCCTAACCTTTCTCCAATCATTCTGGCGCTTTTCTTGTGCCGCCCCGTTTGAAAAATTTCAGGACAAACATCCTGTTTTACTGTATGCTTTGGGTGACTTTTTTTAAGATCAGCTATGCTTGATATGACTGTATTTTTATGCATAGGCTAGCAGATAGGTGATGTTTTTCCCATGCCAGAAAATAGGTGAACCTTTTCCTCCTATGGTTGTTGGCCTCATGTATGAATGGGATTGACTCTGTGCAATTTGGTGTGCATTTGTGCTCTACAGTAGATTACCTTGCATTTTTCTACTTTGTAGGAGGAACAACCTGCTAACTGTGCCCCTGAGCAGCGCTAATGTCAGTCACCAATTATTTGGCTGAAATATACTACTGCTGCTTTGTTTCAGGTCTTTTTAAATTAGCACAAGATTTGGCCTTTGGCGACTTTGAAGCTAGACCTCAGTATGTCCGGTAATCCATCTTATCAGCAGCTGGGATTGGAAGCCATGAACACTTTTTTCTTCGGCAGCGGCATCATCAGTTCCGAGCCGCCATTCCTCTACCCGAGCATGGCGCACGAACTTGGCTTCGGCTACGGTGATCCAGCCGGAGGCGGTGGAGCAGACATAGCCGCGCATTTCACGGCGAACAATGCGATGATCACTTCGCCGGCAAACCAGCTCGTCTGGGCTGCCGCTGCTCCTTCGCAGGATAGCCACCACGCGAGCATGTCGACGGAGGAGATGAACGACGACACCTACGCCGTCGTCCCCGGTGAGAGCTGCAGCACCGTGCACTCCATGCTCCCTCCCGCTGCCAACGCCGGCAGCTCGCCGGACTTCTTCCAGTACGGCGCGTCAGATGTCACCATTGCTCAGCCGTCAAAGATGGCCAAGCTGATTACTGGAGAGCCACAGCGCAGCTGGTTCTACGATGGGCCAAGCGCTGCATCGATCCACGACCCGTATTACGTGACGGCGCTCTCCGCCGGCACCGGCTTTCGGGACCCGCTAGCCGCCGCAGCCAGCGGCCTTTCTCTCAGACTAGGTGCCCAGTCTTCCTCGGTGAACGTGGCGAGCCTGCCGGACCAGTCCTCGGAGGTGAGCTGCTCCAGCCTGACGCATGTCAACAGCGAAGGCTTTGGCTACCAGCAGCCCCTGACCGCGAGGGCTCACGCCGGCGCCGGACTGTTCCAGCTTCCTCATTACGGCGATGTTGGTGGTGCCGGCGACGTCGAGCTGCGTCACGTGTACCCACAGATGTACTCGAGGCCTGCTCACTTCTTGCAGGTGCTGCCGCGGTCGGGATACGCGCACATTGCCCAGGAGCTGCTGAATGGTTTCGCCGGCTGCCTGCTAAAAGATGTGGCCGGGAACATGTCTGACGATTCAGTCAGTGACATTGGCAGCGAGGCGAGCCTCTTGCTCTCGTCGAGCTGCTCGGCGAGGACGCCGTCTTCGGTGAGCTCCAACCACCTGACGCTCCCCTCCGACGAGCATCGGCAAGACGCTGTCGACGGCGGGAGGTGGACGGAGGCTCAAAGGACGAGGGATGATCTTCTGAAAATGTTACAGCTGGTGAGCTCACTGAATTTCCTCTGATATGCACTTGGCACTGTTACTGCGGTAAAATCTTATGGCAGAGCGTGATGGATGCAGATGGATCAGAGGTGCAACCGGTGCTTCGACGACATCCAGATGACGGCGACCAAGTTCAGCAGCATGGTGGTGAATCCAGGGGGTGGAGGCGGCATCATCGCCGCCCCGCCGTTCGCGCACCGCGCGGTCTCCGCGGTGTACCGAAGGCTCAGGAAGCGGATCACGACCATGATCATGGTGTGTGGGCGTGGGGAGACGTCGTCGATGGCCGATAAGGAGCGGAGTTGGGAGTCCTCGTTCATCCAGAAGCACTGGGCGCTGCAGCAGCTCCGGCGTGGCGACCAGCAGTCGTGGCGGCCACAGCGCGGCTTGCCGGAGAATTCCGTCGCCGTGCTAAAAGCCTGGATGTTTGAGAACTTTCTCCGTCCGTAAGTTTCAAGGCCAAAAACCTCTACTATGCACAATGACAATAGTCCTTAGTCTGAACTCTGAAGGAACTCAGATCCTCTTATTCTGAAGTCTGAACATTCAGATGCCAAATTTTGGTGACTCTTGATCTTGGGTGCCTTGTTAGTACATGACACGCACAATCTGATTTCTCGTTTCAGGTACCCAAAAGACAACGAGAAGGACATGCTGGCAGCTAGGAGCCGACTGAGCAGGAGCCAGGTACTATCTCAGGGGTTTTCACCATGGAACTCATGTTTAATAGATCGATCAACATGGAATGCGGAACAGAATCATACATTGTGACTTGTTAATGTTACTGAGCTGCTGAACTGTTGCTAGGTCTCCAACTGGTTCATAAACGCACGCGTCCGGTTGTGGAAGCCGATGATCGAGGAGATGTACGAGGAGCTCAAGAAGAGCTCGGGAGGCAATAAGGTTGAGCATCCGAGCAAAGATGTCGTCAGTTAGAAAGGGCCGGCTAAGTTTGAAACTGTTAGAATCTTAGCTCTGCCCTGAGATCTTGTGTATAAGCATTGCCTCTGTATAAAAACTTGCAATCATTGCAGCCCGTGAGTCATGTCTCTGGCTATTGTCTGGTCATCCTTCGTTTCAAAAAATATTGTCTGTTCATCCGATCATTATCTAAGTAACCTTGTAAATTTCTCACGTCTATATACAGTTGACAGCCGGTGCCTGCAAGTTGCAACTAATTGGTAAATCTCTTGTTCCTGCAACAGTTGTGTTCACCAGAGAAGCAATCTCTGCACATTTCCATGCCGATAGTTCAAAGTTCAGTTTGACGAGCTGTATGCTGACTCAAATCTGGGATGCATCCGTGCTGGTCACTCTGAAAATCAGACTGGGATGAGCAGAGTAGTCAAGCAGCCATGTTCAGTGCTGTCACATGATCGTTAATCGTTCATGATAGTGCGAGGTTTGAAAGATTGCGAGTTGCCCAGAAGTGCAAGCATGCTGATGTTGCTGCCACGGATCATACCCTTTTCACAATTGCACTGTTCCATGCTGCAATCATTCCCCCTCATTTGTTCTTCATGGATCTCATCGGCGCATGAAATGTTCGGCGTCATTTTGGCTCTATATAGGTATGTCTCGATGGTTGGGAGGCAATTTACTTGGGCTAATAGCCTCCCAGAGCCAACATACGAGAAGCTGGACCGTGTATTGATGGACTCGGATTGGGAAATTAAGTATCCACTAGTCTCAGTACGGGTCCTCGAACGTATAGAGTCATTGTCGGATCATGGTCCCATACTCCTAACCACGGGAACACCTAACCCATTGTGCAAACGCCAATTCAAATTTGAATTGGGTTGGTTGCATAGGGATGGGTTTTTCGATATGGTTAAAAGGGTATGGGAAAGGCCGGTGCCTGGTCTAACTCCAATCCAAAGGTGGAATAATAAAATAAGCGCATTGCGCAAACACCTGAAAGGTTGGGCGAGACATATGGTTGGGCAATTAAAAAATGAGAAGCTCCGGTTGTCATCTATTATAGATGAACTAGAGGCTGCTGCGGAAGTTAGACCCCTATCAACGCAAGAGATTAAATTAAAAAATCGTTCTAATGCCGAGATGGCGGGTCTTCTTCGTGAAGAGGAGATCAAATGGTACCAACGATCAAAGCCCAATTTATCCTGGAAGGAGATGCGAATACGAGATACTTTCATAGTCTTGCTAATGGAAGACATAGAAAGAAACTCATTCATTCTTTAAACCAGGAAGGGGTACGATTGAAGGCCATGAGCAATTGAAATCCTACATCACGAAGTACTATAAAAATCTTTTGGAGAGCCGGACACAGATAATTTCTCGCTGGACGAAACCCAAACTGATGATATCCGCAGGTTTCCGATCAGGAAAACGCCCATCTGACTGCTCCTTTCTCTATGGAGGAGGTGAAGAAGGCGGTATTCCAAATGGAACACAACAAAGCACCGGGTCCGGATGGTTTTCCCCAGAGTTTTATCAAACTTTCTGGGACATAATCCAATCGGACTTGCTCGAGATGTTTCAGGATTTACATGCTGGACATCTTGATGTTTTGCCTAAATTTCGGTGAGATAATTTTGTTGCCAAAGGTTAATGGAGCAGAAAGGATTCAGCAATATAGACCTATCTGCCTTCTTAACGTTAGCTTCAAGATTTTCACTAAAACCGCTACTATTAGGCTTAACTCGGTGGCTGATCATGTTGTGAGACCCACTCAGACGGCGTTTATGCAAGGTCGCAATATTCTTGATGGAGTTGTGATTTTACATGAAACAGTTCATGAGATGCATCGGAAAAAACTTAATGGAGTCATCCTAAAAATTGACTTTGAAAAGGCTTATGATAAAGTCAAGTGGTCTTTCTTGCAACAAACACTCAGAATGAAAGGTTTTTCAGCTGAGTGGCGCGCAATGATTCATAATTTCGTTTCCGGAGGAAGTGTCGCCATCAAAGTCAATGACGATGTTGGTAGAAACTTCCAGACGAAAAAGGGATTACGGCAAGGCGATCCATTATCACCTATATTGTTTAATATAGTTGCTGATATGTTAGCCATAATCATTGAGCGGGCAAAATCCGATGGGCAAATTGTCGGCGTGGTACCGCATCTAGTGGATGGCGGATTATCCATTCTACAATACGCCGACGATACAATTCTTTTTATGGAACATGATATGGAGAAGGCAAGAAACCTGAAATTAATATTATCAGCGTTCGAGCAACTTTCCGGTCTAAAAATCAATTTCCATAAAAGTGAAGTGTTTTGTTTTGGCGACGCCCAAGAGGAGGCTGCCCAATATGCCGAATTATTCGGTTGTGGGCTTGGCCAGTTTCCAATTAACTATCTCGGCATCCCAATTCACTTTAGGAGGCTAACGATAGCTCAATGGAAACATGTTGAGGAAAGACTACAAAAAGCTAAGTAGCTGGAAAGGAAAATTATTATCCTTAGGGGGAGATTGGTGCTCATAAATTCAGTCCTAACTAATATGGTACTGTATATGATATCTTTCTTTCAACTACCAAAGGGAGTCTTGCATCGATTGGATTACTTTCGATCCAGATTCTTTTGGCAAGGGGAGTGAAAAAAAAAGTACCGGCTGGCAAAATGGGATGTAGTGTGCCGCCCTAAGGACCATGGTGGTCTTGGGATTCATGATCTTCAGGTCAAGAATAGAGCTCTTCTTGGTAAGTGGTTGTTTAAGCTGCTGACGGAAGAGGGGGTGTGGCAAACCCTCCTTAGGAAGAAATACATAGGCTCAAGTGCGTTATCACAGGTTTCTTGGAAATCAGGTGATTCCCATTTTTGGGCGGGCTAATGGCGACGAAAAAATTCTTCTTCCCATATGGCTTTTTCTCCATTAAGGATGGTCTGAGATAAGATTCTGGGAGGATACATGGTTGGGTACTACCCCACTCAGCGTTATATGGTATAGTCCAAGGACGTCACAAGAGCGATACGCTTGCTCAGGTATTGGTTGATAATCATCCCACTGTGACGTTTCGTAGAGATCTTGTTGGACCCAGGCTGGCATCTTGTCATGAGTTGCTCCAGCGACTTGTCACTGTCAATTTGACTCAAGGGTCTGATTAGTTTCGGTGGAATTTACGCAATTGTGGTAAATTCTCCGTGGATTCCATGTATACAACATTCGTTAGCCGGAGGTGCCAGTAGATAATAATAAGAAAATTTGGAAGATGAAAATTCCACTTAAAAACAAAGTTTTTGCGTGGTATCTTCGTCGAGGAGTAATTTCTTACAAAAGACAACCTTGCGAAACGCAATTGGCATGGGAGTAAACAGTGTGTCTTTTGTCATAAAGACGAGACAATCAAACACCTGTTTTTCGAGTGCAAGTTTGCTAGTTCTACATGGTCCATCATCCAGATAGGTTCTACTATTTACCCACCTACAAACATTGCTAATATTTTTGGTAATTGGCTGAATGGAGTGGATAATAGGTTCAAACAACTTATTAGGGTGGCAGCGTTGGCCGTAATATGGTCGCTTTGGCTATGTAGAAATGACAAGATTTTTAATGATAAAAATTGTTCTCTTATGCAGGTTATCTACAGGACTACTGCTACACTCTGGCCGTGGTCTCAGTTGCAACGTGTGGGGCATCGAGACCTTTTATGAAGGCGTGTACAATACTGGAGGATACGGCGAGAGACTTTTTATCCCTACATGGATGACAGCATGATTTGCGGATCGGCCCTCCACCACCATATGCGTTTTTACAATTTCTCATTTTGATATGTAATTCGCCTAGTTATTTGTTTCGTATTTCAGACTTGTTTCGGCTGTGTGCATCTTTGTTATGCAGAGGCTGGATGTAATGATTAAACATCTTAAGTAATAAAAACTCCCTTTATCTAAAAAATGCACACAAGTTGCACTTGAAATGCTACTGTTTATTTCATTCACAAAAAATAAAGGAAAACACAATACATGTGTAGTTTTGGCTCTCGCATAAAATATCCGTGCACAGTTGAGCTCCACGTACTAGAGGCATCGACAAAAGACTTGCAGTGTTTGGCCTTGTGTTGATGACTAGTTGAATTGGCGCGGCGACACGCCGCGTCCTTTAAGAGAAATTTCATGTATGAAATGTTTTGTTATAATGACATAGTAAATGTTGAAGGACATTCAAATTTTTGACAAAATTTGTGGAATGTTTGTGCGAATTTGGATCCAAAATCGAGAAGTTAGAGTCGACCAAACTCGAAACCGTTCACGGGGATGGAATCTACTCGTCGACGCGCAGATATTTCGTGTATATAATTTTTTGGAAATGTGGGGGCTTTTCTGCAAAAAATTGGACAAAATGCGTCAAATGTTTGTGCGAATTTGGATCCAAAACTGAGGAGTTAGAGTCGACAAAACTCGAAACCGTTCACGGAGATGGAATCTACCCGTCGACGCGCAGATATTTCGTGTATATGATTCTTTGGAACGCGGGGGCTTTTCTGCAAAAAATTAGACAAAATGCGTCAAATATTTGTGCGAATTTGGATCCAAAACTGAGGAGTTAGCTCGAAACCGTTCACGGGGATGAAATCTACCCGCCGACGCGCATATATTTCGTGTACATAATTTGTTGGAAAAGCGGGGGATTTTCTGCAAAAAAATTGGACAAAATTCGTGAAATGTTTGCGCGAATTCGGATACAAAATCGAGAAGGTAGAGTCGACAGAACTCGAAACCGTTCACGGGTACTGTTCATAACTACCCGTCGACGCGCATATATTTCGTGTATATTTTTTTTTAAACGTGGGGACTTTTCTGCAAAAAATTGGACAAAATGCGTCAAATGTTTGTGCGAATTTGGATACAGAACTGAGGAGTTAGCTCGAAACCGTTCACGGGGATGGAAGCTACCCGTCGTCGCGCATCTACTTCATGCATATAAATTTTTTGAAACACAGGGGCTTTTCTGCAAAAAATTGGACAAAATGCGTCAAATGTTTGCGCATATACGTCGTGCATATAATTTTTTTGAAACACAGGGGCTTTTCTGCAAAAAATTGGACAAAATGCGTCAAATGTTTGTGCAAATTTGGATCCAAAAATGAAGAGTTAGAGTCGGTAGTACTCGAAACCGTTTACGGGAATGGAGCCTACCCGTGGACGCGCATGCGTTTCGTGTATATAATTTTTGGGGAAAAATGTTAAAAAGATTTGTAGGAAAAAAATTTGCAAAAAAAAAAAACACTGTACCCCGGGTACTGTTCATAACTGTTCACGTGAACAGTACCCGGGGTGATCTCAGCGCGGCATTCTCTCCCGCCTTTATATATAGGTAGATTTTTGGGAAAAATGTTAAAAAGATTTCTAGGAAAAAAATTTGCAAAAAAAAAAAAAACACTGTACCCCGGGCACTGTTCATAACTGTTCACGTGAACAGTATCCGGGGTGATCTCAGCGCGGCATTCTCTCCCGCCTTTATATATAGGCATATACGTCGTGCGTATAATTTTTTTGAAACACAGGGGCTTTTCTGCAAAAAATTGGACAAAATGCGTCAAATGTTTGTGCAAATTTGGATCAAAAAATGAAGAGTTAGAGTCGGTAGTACTCGAAACCGTTTACGGGAATGGAGCCTACCTGTGGACGCGCATGCGTTTCGTGTATATAATTTTTGGGGAAAAATGTTAAAAAGATTTGTAGGAAAAAAATTTGCAAAAAAAAAAAAAAGCACTGTACCCGGGTACTGTTCATAACTGTTCACGTGAACAGTACCCGGGGTGATCTCAGCGCAGCATTCTCTCCCGCCTCACGTGAACAGTACCCAGGGTGATCTCAGCGCGGCATTCTCTCCCGCCTTTATATATAGGCATATACGTCGTGCGTATAATTTTTTTGAAACACAGGGTCTTTTCTGCAAAAAATTGGACAAAATGCGTCAAATGTTTGTGCAAATTTGGATCAAAAAATGAAGAGTTAGAGTCGGTAGTACTCGAAACCGTTTACGGGAATGGAGCCTACCCGTGGACGCGCATGCGTTTCGTGTATATAATTTTTGGGGAAAAATGTTAAAAAGATTTGTAGGAAAAAAATTTGCAAAAAAAAAAAAAACACTGTACCCCGGGTACTGTTCATAACTGTTCACGTGAACAGTACCCGGGGTGATCTCAGCGCGGCATTCTCTCCCGCCTTTATATATAGGTAGATTTGGATCCAAAATTGAGGAGTTAGAGTCGGCAGGACTCGAAACCGTTAACGTGGATGGAGTCTACCCGCCGACGCGCATATATTTCGTGTATATAATTTGTTGGAAAAGCGGGGGATTTTCTGCAAAAAAATTGGACAAAATTCATGAAATGTTTGCGCGAATTCGGATACAAAATCGAGAAGTTAGAGTCGACAGAACTCGAAACCGTTCACGGGTACTGTTCATAACTACCCGTCGACGCGCATATATTTCGTGTATATATTTTTTTTAAACGTGGGGACTTTTCTGCAAAAAATTGGACAAAATGCGTCAAATGTTTGTGCGAATTTGGATACAGAACTGAGGAGTTAGCTCGAAACCGTTCACGGGGATGGAAGCTACCCGTCGTCGCGCATCTACTTCGTGCATATAAATTTTTTGAAACATAGGGGCTTTTCTGCAAAAAATTGGACAAAATGCGTCAAATGTTTGCGCATATACGTCGTGCATATAATTTTTTTGAAACACAGGGGCTTTTCTGCAAAAAATTGGACAAAATGCGTCAAATGTTTGTGCAAATTTGGATCAAAAAATGAAGAGTTAGAGTCGGTAGTACTCGAAACCGTTTACGGGAATGGAGCCTACCCGTGGACGCGCATGCGTTTCGTGTATATAATTTTTGGGGAAAAATGTTAAAAAGATTTCTAGGAAAAAAATTTGCAAAAAAAAAAAAGCACCGTACCCCGGGTACTGTTCATAACTGTTCACGTGAACAGTACCCGGGGTGATCTCAGCGCGGCATTCTCTCCCGCCTTTATATATAGGCATATACGTCGTGCGTATAATTTTTTTGAAACACAGGGGTTTTTCTGCAAAAAATTGGACAAAATGCGTCAAATGTTTGTGCAAATTTGGATCCAAAAATGAAGAGTTAGAGTCGGTAGTACTCGAAACCGTTTACGGGAATGGAGCCTACCCGTGGACGCGCATGCGTTTCGTGTATATAATTTTTGGGGAAAAATGTTAAAAAGATTTGTAGGAAAAAAATTTGCAAGAAAAAAAAAAGCACTGTACCCCGGGTACTGTTCAGTACTGTTCACGTGAACAGTACCCGGGGTGATCTCGGCGCGGCATTCTCTCCCGCCTTTATATATAGGTAGATTTTTGGGGAAAAATGTTAAAAGGATTTCTAGGAAAAAAATTTGCAAAAAAAAAAAAAACACTGTACCCCGGGTACTGTTCATAACTGTTCACGTGAACAGTACCCCGGGGTGATCTCAGCGCTGCATTCTCTCCCGCCTTTATATATAGGCATATACGTCGTGCGTATAATTTTTTTGAAACACAGGGGCTTTTCTGAAAAAAATTGAACAAAATGCGTCAAATGTTTGTGCAAATTTGGATCCAAAAATGAAGAGTTAGAGTCGGTAGTACTCGAAACCGTTTACGGAATGGAGACTACCCGTGGACGCGCATGCGTTTCGTGTATATAATTTTTGGGAAAAAATGTTAAAAAGATTTGTAGGAAAAAAATTTGCAAAAAAAAAAGCACTGTACCCTAGGTACTGTTCATAACTGTTCACGTGAACAGTACCCGGGGTGATCTCAGCGCGGCATTCTCTCCCGCCTTTATATATAGGTAGATTCAGATCCGATCAAGAGATGGAGACTGAAAAGGGAAGGGAGAATGTTTTTTCTACAGAGAAAAAGGTGAGGAGACTTGGGCTGCCCTTGCAGGTGCTTCCGTAAAAATCACATTTCTGCATTCTCGCGAACAATCAAGGTCCATTTGTGAAATGGGCTTGGCCCAGATGTTAAAGTGGAAATGTAGGACCCAAGAAACATATAGGCGCATTGACGCTTTCAGTGGTAAATCTTCTATGTTAGGGAATGCGCAGTAATTTCAAAAAAAAAAAAACTTCAGCCTTCACAACCCTTTCAAAAAAAAAAAAAACTCCAGCTTCAAATGTATGTGTCCGAAGGGCTAGGGCTTTGTGGGAGGGCTGAAAGGTGAAGTTGGAGTCGCTCGCTCGTGGATCAGTGATGACAATGATGCTCGATGAAAATCTGGATGATGGTCCTTTTCGTCGTGTGTTTCGTGTGGATAGCCAGGTCGGTCAATATTGTGACGGTTTTAGTCGGGTCGGCTAATTATCCTGACATTGTGTTATTCTTAATTAATGATATGAAGCAATTTTTTTGCCTATTTTATAAAAAAATATATGTGGATCGTAGAAACTAGCTTTTACAACATCTGCCCAAGCATGCCGTACAATTATGCAAAATCTCGACAACATTGAAGATCGAACCTAAGCACGGTTGGTAAAATTCTCTCCTAGAAACACAGCGTATAATGTAAACGTGCATAAACATGCAACCAATACACAACCAAAAATACAAGGCTGGAGTTACGTAGCTTCAGATTGATGAAATACAGAGGCATAACAAATAGAGATTCCGATGTAAAGCTGAAGGATAGGAGGAACACAAAAGACGTAGGAATATAGAGTTTGAAAACTATAAAGGTAATGTGTATAAAAGAGTAAAAGAACGTAGAGGGGTAAAGTACCGCAACTTGTAAGTAAGTTTTCTAACTGTGTTTGTGGGATCTCATTGTACTCATGTACTCATGTGGTAAAGTGACAAGATTTTCGACGTTGCCGGGCTTTGCTCCTTTATTTGGAGGTTCACTTTTATTAAGAGATCATTCTGTTATTTATGTTTTGTTTGCCAAATTAATGGTCAAATTTACACCTACAAAAACACATGTGCCACCTAAATGGGGTGGATCGAGTAAATGCATACACATGTTGGGGGCAAGAGCAACAACACAAATAATAGGTCCAACATCACGATGCATATCCTAGCGAACATATTTATCATGCTAGTACGGCATGCTCTGACTTACGCGGTGGCGCAGCGGTACTGTTGTTATCTGAACAGTTGGGAAATTGACTGTGTGTGTGGGCAAGAGACTCTCGGTGGAGCTATCAGTTGCGTGCTCCTGCTGCTGGGCATGCATGGACTATGCGTGTGGGCATGGTCAACGAGCTTTCTTAAGCACCGGCCACCAGCACTCTCCGCCGGAAATAGCTGCCGGTGGTGGCCACCTCCGGTGGAATCCGATGCAGTTGTGGGCGGTTTGATCTGTCGCCTGTCGCCGTGTATGTTTGAAAAGGTTTGTTTGACTTTCACGTCGGAATTTGATACGTCGCCGACATCCTCGCGCATGTGTGAGCCCACGAGGGTCCCCTTAGGCCGCCGCCGCCGCTCGGTATATTCGTTCTCTCCCAAATTTGTGCGTTTTATTTTTTTCTAGATAAAGAATATATATTGGTCACAATATTAATTATACTCAGCTTTTGCAATAAAGCAATATCGTAATAACATTAAGGATGCACACAGACGAAAAAAAGAAGAATTATAAAAAAACTGCTACAACGAACAGATCCTTGTAGCAGCGACGCTAACACACTACAACAAAAGTGTCATGTAGAGACGCTGACTATACATCTCCAACGTATTCATAATTTCTGATGTTCCATGCTTATATTATACCAATTGCTACATATTTTATTTATACTTTATAGCATTTTTATGCATTTTCTGGGACTAACCTATTAACAAGATGGCACAGTGCCAGTTCCTGTTTTCTGCTGTTTTTGTATTCCAGAAAAGTTGTTCTAGAAATATTCTCGGAACTGGACGAAACAAAAGCCATGTCCCTATTTTTCTGTCACGTACACGGAGTCCGGAGGAGAAACGAAGACGGGTACCGAGGCGGCCTCACCACGTGGCGGCGTGGCCCCACCTTCTGCCGCGCCGTGATGTGGTGAGGGGCCCACGGGTGCCCACCGACGTCGGCCCTTCGCCTATATATTCATCTGTTCGGGAAAACCCTATACACCCGAGTCATATTTCACGAAAAGTTCCAGAGCCGCCGCCGCCGTCAACCCTAACTCGGGAGGGTTCTGAAGCTCTTCCCGGCACCCTGTCAGAGAGGGGAATCATCACCGAAGGGCTCTACATCGCCATGCCTGCCTCCGGAGTGATGTGTGAGTAGTTCATCCTTGGACTATGGGTCCATAGCAGTAGCTAGATGGTTGTCTTCTCCTCTTGTGCCATCATGTTTAGATCTTGTGAGCTGCCTATCATGATCAAGATCATATTATTGTATTGATACATGTTGTGTTTGCTGGGATCCGATGAATATTGAGTACTATGTCAAGTTGATTATTGAATTATCATATATATGTTATTTATGATCTTACATACTCTCCGTTACTAGTAGATGTTCTGGCCAAGTTAATGCTTGTAACTCCAAGAGGGAGTATTTATGCTAGATAGTGGGTTCAGTCTCCATTTAATCTGGGGGAGTGACAGCAACCTCTAAGGTTGTGGATGTGCTGTTGCCACCAGGGGTAAAACAGTGATGCTTTGTCTAAGGATATTTGTATTGCTTACATTATGCACTTTACTTAATGCAATAATCTGTTACTTGCAACTTAATACTGAAAGGGTGCGGATGCTAACCTGAAGGTGGATTATTAGTCATAGATGCAGTTGGATTACGGTCTATGAATCATGTTGTAATGCCCAAAGAAATCTCATAGTAGTCATCATGACTTGTACATGCATTGTTATGCACTTCTCTATTTTGTTAATTGTCCAGCTGTAATTTGTTTACCCAGCATGTTAGTTATTTATTATGGAGAGACACCACTAGTGAACTGTTGATGCATGTAAAATGCATACATGAACTTTGCACTATATTACTTGTATTCCAATCATATTTGCATCATATAAGGGTTATATTAATGTTTTATAATGTTTTTTGGGAATATTATTTTTATTTCCTATTTTTATGGAATTAACCATGCGCATGCAGAAAACCCTATTTCTTTCCTTTAATGTTTCAGGAACTCAAACGACGTCCAAATGACCTGCAAATTTACGAGCGTTAATATTTGGAAGGAAGAAGACTTGGCGGCGAAGTAAGCGAACAAGCGGAGACCTGAGGGACAAAAGAGGTTGCCCACGCGACCCCTGTACCTGGCCGCGTGGGACCCCTCAACTTGGGCCTCGACGCTCCGTTGTCGTCGATCATTTCTCCAATGACTAGGTTTTGACCTAAAACCGACTATAAAAATAGTCCCCGACGCCCTCTGGAAAGGAGCGCCGCCGAAACACAGAAACACCGAAACAGAGACCTGGAGCTGCAGATTGGAGGGGGAAAACTCCGGCGGGGCGCTGCCGGCGTGGTCTCCATCTTCTCCATCGACTTCTCCATCGTCTCCATGATGAAGAGGGAGTAGTCCACCTCTGGACTATGGGTTTGTGGAAGTAACTTATGTATCTCTCCTCTCTTTGAGCTTCACTAATTAGCACCGTATGAGCTGCTGAACATGATTACGGTCATCTTTGTAATACCTATGCGGTGGATCTTTTTATGAGTTAATATATGTTTGAGATTGCAAATGTTTTGTTTCAGTTATGAATATAGATGCATATTATGTACCCCGTTCTTATTCACTTGTTATGATCAAGCATGTTTGTGAGAGCGTGTGTAGGGTGATGTGTGCATTACTTGGAGTAACGGGGGGTGGCTAGTGCAGTGAACGTGAGTGAAAGTTCTGCGATCCACTTGGTATCTTTACCTTACTTTGTTGCCTCATTAGGGATAAAGAAAAATACCATGTTACCGGAGATGTCGGTGTGACCATTGCCACTACTCCATGACTAGATCTAGCATGTTCTTATTTTAACTTCATGTCATGATACTTAAAAAGCTATACTCTGAGTTATCTTAATTACTGAGGTGTTATGATTTAGTTCGTATTTTGGTGGAGTATAAGTGAGACTAATAAACAAAAGGTCTCTATGTTAGGACGTGATGCCCATATAATTAGTAACTTGTCACTAAACTTTTGTGTTGCAATCTCATATGTCAACTCTAGTGTTCCATTGTCTACCACTTTATTAAAGAGAGAGTGTATTTGTGAAACCATGAACCCCGGTCCATTTTAATCATAAGAAACACCTGTCCAACAACTTTTACCACTTTTACATTTTCTGCCATTATTAAATCCGAAAATACAAAAACACTTTTACATCTTGCATACATCATAAAAAACCCAAAAAAATATCATTTATCATTGTTATCATCATCTTTGCATATTTATTTACCATCATTGCATATTTATTCCTTGTTTGCATCACATACTATCTTGCTATCATTCTTACATCTTGTGCTTGACAACCACAGGTGAGGTTGAGTACCAACACATTTAACTTTGTTTTGTAGGTAACCAAAAGAAGGATAGGAAGATAAATCTTTCACTACTGATTCCCCGAGAGTTCGATATTAAACCCTCGAGTCACCCTCGTGGGGAAAAAAACGTCTTCCACTTACTACGCACTCTGCACTTGGAGTCTCATCCTAACCCCGTTTACTTTTTCATGCAGGTAGCTACCTGAGGGCTACCACATCTACGGGTATCAAGACAGTTTTCTGGCGCCGTTGCCGGGGAATCATGGCTGAAGAGATTTATATAAGGGTGTGCACCAACTTTTTCTTCTTGCGTCAATCTCACAATAAAGGCAACGTCATCACCAACTTGTGCTAACACCTAAGCTTAGGGAGGTTACAGCTACGTGAGCATCATCTTATCCATCTTTACCTTCAAAGCAAAAAAAAATCATTGTCTTGCATTTGTTAATTCGGTTTGCATCATTTAGTGTCATTTTATTTTCAGTTTTGCATAAAAAATTAAAAAAATACATAAAAACTTGCATAATGGAAAAGAGAACCTTTTGGCCATTTAGTGTTTAGAACTTTCCTCAAGATATCAATATCCCTGTTGAGAAATGTGCGATAGATTTTAATATCATGAAAGTGATTTATGAACACCGTTTTTATGGGAAGCCAAAAGAAGATCCTATACTTCATCTTAAGAAGTTTAATGAAAGGTGCAAAATGTTAAACTTGAGCCATGCTAATGTTAAAATTAAGCTTTTTTCCTTACTTATTAGGTGGAAAAGCCTTAGATTGGATATTAAGATGGCCACCTGGAAATTTTAGCACTTGGTTTAATTTAGAAGCTGCATTCATTGAAATATTTTGTCCCATTGAAAAGGTTTGTAATCTTAGACAAGTAATTATCACCTTTAAACAAGAAGAGGATGAACCTCTAGTGAAAACATGGGAAAGATTTAGAGGTATAGCTTTTGGAATGGAACATGGTCTTAGAGATTGGATGCTCATGCATGTATTTTATAGAGGATTGTCTGAAACCTCTAAAGTCTTTTTGGATAATGAATGTGAGGATCCTTTTATGAATACTGCTGCTAATGATGCTCACTATCTACTTGATGGCTTGCTTTTGGAAGTAAGAATTAAAGAAAGTTTAGAAAAAGCCCAAGTACCTGAAGATGTGTTTGATGACCGCTATGAAATATTTAACCTATACAATAGAGAGAAGAAAGTTGAGGAAGTTAAAATGCTTAGTGAAGTCAAGGATCCATTGCTTGACTTAGAGAATTGTAGCTTGCATGAATTAATATCTATCTTACAAAAGTTTGCAAGTGATCCTTCCTTCAACACTAACCAAGCTGGTTTTGGTTCTTATATTGCTAATCATGTCTTGAAAGAAAAGATTGCTAGGTACAACCAAGAGGCTATGATACCACCTAAGGTTAGGGATATATGGATTCCCAAGTTTCCACACAAGAAGTGCATGGAACACTTCCCAAGAAAGAGGGGCACATCAAAGTTCAAGCTCCCTCATGAGCTTCATCTTCAATAAGCAACAAGTAAGAGGCCTAGAAAGCGCTTTGCCGGAGGCAACCCGGTTATTTTTATGTGTGATTTTCTTTGTGTCCTCTTGCTGTAACAAGAGACTTTGTTTTTAATTTAGTTTCTGGAATTTTTAAAAAAGTTCCAAGTTTTACTCATTTTGGTTTGAACAAGTTTCTTATAGCATTCCTGCACGAATCTGTGCACGGTATGATTTTTAATTCTTATTCTGTAACTCCGAATGAGCTCATATTTGAACTGTAGTTGCAAATTTTCATCCTCTGTATGCATGAATGTTTTAGGAATTTTTCGACAAAGTTTAGTAGGGTAGAAAAATATGTTTTGCTGCTGCTGTTTTTCTGGACAGATTCTGTCCCATTTTGTTTGATGCATGCTTTGAACTTTTAACTTGAATCTTTTTTATCCTATTGAGTTTATGAGTAGGCATACAACATTATATACACTAGTACAGAACGACACATCGGAAACGGGCCAAAAACCCCTTCGGCAACGGAGAAATGGTCCGTGTCCCCGACCCTGTCACTGATGTGAAGGCCTTCATCGGTAACGGAGGCAAAAAACCGTCACCGATGAGGCCTAAGTTGGCTACGGTTGCCGACCAATCTCCGTTTCCGATGTATCGGTGCATCAGTAACGGAGATTCTATTTTACTCGTTTGCATTGAGATTTGTTCAGAAGCCTACATCAGCAATGCGGTTGCCAATTGACATTCAAAATCTCATAGCAGAAGCACAAAGTTGCTAGCAAATACATTCATAACGTATATAAGAATTGTCATTATTACATAGCATCAAAAGATGAGTTACACATGCCTCACTAATCCTATCATTCTCATGCCTCCCTAAACTTAACTTTTATGACACTCCACTCTTCTCCAGCTCCATCTTCTTCCTCAGATCTGAAGCGTTGAAAACGGAATTCGACCTAGCAAAAGACTCGAGTAGCGGTTTCATGCTTCTCCAAATCACATCTGCAGCCAAATTGCTACACACATACACAAAATAGATGGAGAAACTGACATAAAATACAATTTAAAATGAAAACAGTTTACACCTTAAGCGCCTATATCCGTGTGCTTGCTGTCCGATCGAAACGATTTGGAGGCAGAGCTTGAAGGTGATGTTACCTTCAATTGCCTCACCATTTTTATGCATTGTCGCCGAAATATACTATTATTTCATACACTAGCTACACAAAACCATAACGAGGATTAGCACATTGACAAAGGGTTGAAATTAATCTATTCATCATCGGTACTACTAGTAGTGAGGGATCTATTCATCATCGGTAGTACTACAAAGCGTTGAAATTAATTTACCCTAGTAGACTTAAAATAGTGCAAGATTTAGTATTGAGGGATGTATTCATCATCGGCAGTACTAAAAATAGACACAACACAATACTAGACTTTAAATACTAGACAAGTTTTCTATGCTACTTTAAATAAAATGTAAGATCTAGTGTTGAGGGGTGTATTCATCATCGGCAGTACTACAATACCAGACAGAACACAATACTACAATACTAGACAGTACTACAATACTAGATCGGTAGATGCTACTTTAAATAAAATGTAAGATATAGTGTCGAGGGGCGTATTCATCATCGGCAGTACTACAATACTAGACATAACACAATACTAGACTTCAAATACTAGACAAGTTTTCTGTGCTACTTTAAACAAAATGTAAGATCAAGTCGGCGGCATACCCGGGGAAGATGCACGGCAATAGACCAGTAGATCTGCGTCGGCGACATACTCGGGGAAGATGCGCGGCCGCTCGCCGACGAGCCGCTGGGGGGGATGCGCGGCGGCTCACGACGCGCCGCTGGGGGAAGATGCGCGGCAGCTCGCCGACGCGCCGCTGGGGGAAGATGAACGGCGGCGATGCCGGCCGGTCGCGCCGCTCAGATCTGCGAGATAAGGGTTAGATCTGGTGTGCTGCTTAAAGCCGCCGCCACACTGTGACTGTGGAGTGAGAGTGAGAGCGAGAGCGTTAGGGTTGCCGTAGAGGCACATATATAGCACTAACATCGCAAACGGAGGTAATAAACAACCGTTGCCTTTTATCTCTTCACTGACATACTGGACCTACTTACGAAGGATCGATACGGTAGAATTGAACTATCTATCTACTCTACTTGTTCTTCTCACGCCCTGCCTCCGTGTCATTGTCATCCTCGGCGCGGCGTCGCTTCTTGCCGGTTGCCTTCTCCTCAGGCGCGTACTCCTCCTCCTCCTCCGGCTCGTGCTCCTCCTTCTCCGACCGTGCGTCCTTCTCCGGCGAATCCTCCTCTCGCGCCTCCTTCTCCGGAGCGTGATCCTCCTTCTCCGGCGCATCCTCCTCCGGCGCCTCCTCCGATGCCTCCTCCTCCGGCGCCTCCTCCGATGCCTCCTCCTCCTCCTCGTCGTCGGCGTCGTATTCTTCCTGGCTAGAATACGGCTCCGGCGGGTCCTCCGGCTCCTCTTCCGCCGACGACTCGTCCTCTTCGGAGTCGTCTTCTCCTTCGCATGAAGACGGCGGGTCCGAGTCATCGGAGTCATCTTCTACAGAGCGTGAAGATGGCGGGTCCGAGTCGTCGGGGTCCAAGTCCGGTGGCCCGTCTTGATCACACCATGGATCTTCACCGCGGTCTTCAGCGCTCGCGTCGTCGCTCGGGACTTCCTCGTTCTGCAACCAGGGTTCCTCCATGGCGGTTGTGCTAGTGTGGTAGAGAACGTGGGAGAGAACGAAGGGGAGAGAACGAAGGGGAGAATGCGGGACCTGCCTGGCTTCGCGCGGTTCCTGTCACATTTTGTAAAAACTTGTTTCCAACACCTTCAACCAAAGTTAATCAAGTGAGTCCACCATATCTACCTATTAGCTTTATGCTATTCCAAGTATGTTTATCGTGTTATCTATACCTCTGAATGAAAATGTTTATGTTATTGATTGTTATGGGAAAAGTTGGTTATATAGCTCTCACGAACTTGATGCACACTTTACTTTTATTGCATAAATAAAACATGACCCATTGTGATTAAGATTATGATGTTAGTGGCTTGATAAATGTTCGAGGTTGGGATTTAGCCCATATGTGTTGTCACATGGCAAGCTTTCAGCATGCTCTCATTTCATTTAGTTGATATCATGTACTTTTGTTTATGGATGCCTATCATGGTGAAATAAATGTGGAGATGAAGTAGTTTAAATGGGTTTGTATAAATGGTTAGAGAGACGTCTGGGCCACTAATCTAAGCCATGCATCATTCATGGTGGAAATTTACTTACATACTATGGTGAACCGTCTGTGATACACCTTACAATAAAAATCTATTCCAATGGTAAATAAAAAAGGTGTTGAGGTTGTTCATTTTGTTTGTTTGTCTTGTCATTTTGATATGGGCTTGATCCATATCCTGGGACAAGAGGTACCCCAGTTGACGCTCTTGATGATACTATTATTACTTACAATGATATTTAACTTGAACTGGCTTTGTGTCCCATGTTGACTAACCCATGGTGTAGGTACTTGTATTCAAGGGGCATGAGACATCCAACCTTTACTTTGTCAAGCACACTACTCATATTTGATTTCACTTTAAACTTTAATCATTCAAGATGCTATGATAGGGGTAATGAGAGCTTGACACCAAGGATTACCACATTGCAATCATTAACTTAAGTAGAAGAGTTTGGAAGTTAGATGAAACTTATGCATGCTTTACCTCTACTCACTTATATATATCTTTTCCAAAGTGTCCCCCTTTTATTCAGATTTTCATCTACACTCTATGACCATTGTAGTATGTTCTTACTTATCATTATGCATACATGTGGTTCATATTATTTTCTCTCATGTTACACTTTGTGAATTATCATCGAACATCCTTGCATTGAATACTTGATATCACTTTATAAACTATCTTACATATTGCTACTCCTTTGAAGAATGAATCATTTGACTCTATGATGCAGTAGTAATCATCTTTGATATCCATTGTTAGTATTAAATTGTAAAGTCCATGTTAGTTTTATCACCTTCATATTCGAGGACGAGTATTGGTTAAGCTTGGGGATGTTGATGCATGTAAAATGCATACATGAACTTTGCACTATATTACTTGTATTCCAATCATATTTGCATCATATAAAGGTTATATTAATGTTTTATAATGATTTTTGGGAATATTATATTTATTTCCTATTTTTATGGAATTAACCCTGCGCAGGCAGAAAACCCTATTTCTTTCCTTTAATGTTTCAGGGACCCAAACGACGTCCAAATGACCTGCAAATTTACGATCGTTAATATTTGGAAGGAAGAAGACTTGGGGGGCGAAGGAAGCGAACAAGCGGAGACCCGAGGGACAAAAGAGGTGGGCCCACGCGGTCCCTGTACCTGGCCGCGTGGGACCCCTAAACTTGGGCCTCGACGCTCCGCTGCCGTCGATCTTTTCTCCACCGACTAGGTTTTGACCTAAAACTGACTATAAAAATAGTCCCCGACTCCCTCTGGAAAGGAGCGCCGCTGAAACACCGAAACAGAGACCTGGAGCTGCAGATTGGAGGGGGAAAACTCCAGCGGGGTGCTGCCGGTGTGGTCTCCGTCTTCTCCATCGACTTCTCCACCGTCTCCATGATGAAGAGGGAGTAGTCCACCTCTGGACTATGGGTTTGTGGAAGTAACTTATGTATCTCTCCTCTCTTTGAGCTTTACTAATTAGCACCGTATGAGCTGCTGAACATGATTATGGTCATCTTTGTAATACCTATGTGGTGGATCTTTTTATGATTTAATATATGTTTGAGATTGCAAATGTTTTGTTTCAGTTATGAATATAGATGCATATTATGTACCCCGTTCTTATTTACTTGTTATGATCAAGCATGTTTATGAGAGCGTGTGTGGGGTGATGTGTGCATTAGTTGGAGTAACAGGGGGTAGCTAGTGTAGTGAACGTGAGTGAAAGTTCTGCGATCCACTTGGTATCTTTACCTTACTTTGTTGCCTCACTAGGGATAAAGAAAAATACCATGTTACCGGAGATGTGGGTGTGACCATTGCGACTACTCCATGACTAGATCTAGCATGTTCTTATTTTAACTTCATGTCATGATACTTAAAGCTATACTCTGAGTTATCTTAATTACTGAGGTGTTATGATTTAGTTCGCATCTTGGTGGAGTATAAGTGAGACTAATAAACAAAAGGTCTCTATGTTAGGACGTGATGCCCATATAATTAGTAACTTGTCACTAAACTTTTGTGTTGCAATCTCATATGTCAACTCTAGTGTTCCATTGTCTACCACTTTATTAAAGAGAGAGTGCATTTGTGAATCCATGAACCCCGGTCCATTTTTAATCATAAGAAACACCTTTCCAACAACTTTTACCACTTTTATATTTTCTGCCATTATTAAATTCGAAAATACAAAAACACTTTTACATCTTGCATACATCATAAAAAACCCAAAAAATATCATTTATCATTGTTATCATCATCTTTGCATATTTATTTACCATCATTCATATTTATTTCTTGTTTGCATCACATACTATCTTGATATCATTCTTACACCTTGTGCTTGACAACCACATGTGAGGTTGAGGACCAAACATTTAACTTTGTTTTGTAGGTAACCAAAAGAAGGATAGGAAGATAAATCTTTCACTACTGATTCTCCGAGAGTTTGATATTAAACCCTCGAGTCACCCTCGTGGGGAAAACATGTCTTCCACTTAATACACACTCTGCACTTGGAGTCTCAACCTAACCCAGTTTACTTTTTCATGCAGGTAGCTACCTGAGGGCTATCACATCCGCATGTATCAACTATGGACCCGGTCCATTCTTTTACACAGATAATACAACCTACTGCAAACACTGTTTCCTTTCATTTTGTGCAAACAAACATCATTTTTCACACTATACGTCTAATCCTTTGTTTTCAGCAAGCCAGTGAGATTGACACCCTCACTGTTAAGTTGGGGCAAAGTATTTTGGTTGTGTTGTGTGCAGGTTCCATGTTGCTGTTGAATCCCTGGTAGTGTGCCCTGCCATATTCAGCCACCAACAACCTTCAAAGTTTCTTTGATCTCCTACTGGTTCGATTAAACCTTGGTTTCATACTGAGGGAAAACTTGCTGCTGCACTCATCATACCTTCCTCTTGGGGTTCCCAACGAACGTGTGTCTTTCACGTCATCACTGACCATGGAACATTTTTATTTTCATCGCTACATTCGTAGGCGAGTCGAGTGTTGAGACTTTGTTGAGACGCACCACAAATCGTCCTAAAATCTAGACTTTTTACATTTCTAAGTAAATAAATAATAATTCCCAAGTCCCCACTAACCCACGTTTACCTTTCTCTTCCCCCACCCTACGTAAAACCTAGGGCCGCCGCCAGCGCGCCTCCTGATCCGATCTCGGTGCTCTCAAGCAAACTCTCCCCTCCGTTGTCTTTGGAAACGCTAATTATTTATCTTTGTCTAGGCCCTGGCGGCGACGTACGATCGGAGAATCAATCCGCTCGCTCGACTCTTATTAACGTTGAACCTAGTGAGTTCTGTTACGCACCCCTTGCCGGCTAGCCGGTCCCAGGGCTGCGTAGCGTAGAGGAAGTAGTCGAAGGAGACACGGGATGTGGGCGCAAGTAGTCTTTATTGATCTATGTTGTGTTACAAGTACGTACAATGGTTCCCAGCTTATATAGAGGGGATGGATAAGGGGATAAGAACCCACTTGTCGTAAAGGGGTTGACTAAGCCCAACATGGGCTTGGCAGCACCACCGAAGTGGGCTGACTAGGAGGCCCAGTTTCCCAACACTCCCCCTTGGGTTTTATCCGTATATCCATGACTCAAAACTCTGAAAAACCCAATGGGAAAAATTGTGGAGAAAAGCGCATGGTATACCTTTTGCTATGTTGCATGAATTGCCTCATTAAAAACCTTATGTGAGAAACTTAATAAAACTCACTAAAGGGAAAAAGAGTACAACTCACTTAACTTCTAAGTCAAGTACTCAATCACCGGGATCGAGATTTCAGCGATGAGTTTGTGAAGATTCTCCCCCTAAACCTTGCATCTCTCTAAGTCTCATCATACCAATTCCACGAACACATCTCTCGAAGGAAGATGCCGGTAATGATTTAGTGAATATATTAGCAAGATTTTCACACGACTTAGTATGCAGGATTCTTACTTCATTCAACTTTTGCAATTCATGTGCATAGAAGAACTTGGGGTCGATATGCTTTGTGAGATTGCTCTTCACATAACCCGTCTGGACTTGTGCAACACAAGCGGCATTATCTTCATAGATAATGGTTGGGGTTTGGACGGTGTTCAGCCCACATGTCAGCTGGATGTGGCCAATCATCCGTCGAAGCCATACACACTATCGTGATGCTTCATACAATGCTATGATTTCCGAGTGGTTCGTCGAAGTTGTGACTAAAGTCTGCTTAGACGATTTCCATGAAACTGCAGTTCCACCACAAAGGAAAATGTATCCAGTCTGAGACTTGGCAGTATGTGGGTCTGACAAGTACCCATCATCAGCATAGCCTACAAGTGAAAGGTCTTGGTTCCTTTGATAAAACAAGCCAAGATCTTTGGTACCTTGTAGGTATCGGAAGACGTCCTTAATGCCTTTCCAATGTCTATTGGTAGGCTTGGAACTGTACCTTGCAAGCAAATTAACGGCAAAAGCAATATCCGGCCGTGTACAATTCGCGAGGTACATGAGTGCGCCAATTGCACTCAAGTAGGGGAATTCTGGTCCCAGAACTACCCCCCTCTTCCTTATGCCTGAACGGGTCCTTGTCCCGTTGTAAAGATCTTTCGATCATTGGGGTCTTAGAAGGATATGCCTTATCAAATCCAAATCTGTCTAACACCTTCTAGGTGTAGGCAGACTGGTGCATTAATATCCCAGCAGGGGAATGCTCAAGTTGGAGACCTAGGCAGAACTTGGTTTTGCCTAAGTCCTTCATTTCGAATTCCGACATCAGGTAGGAACTCGCTTCCTCAATATCCTTAGGTGTACCGAGTAAGTTCAAATCGTCCACGTACACCGAGATGATACAAAAACCATCTTGTGATCTCCGTATAAAAACACATGGGCAAGCTTCATTGCTAGTGTAGCCCTTCTGATGAAGGAAATCACTTAAACGATTATACCACATTCTACCCGACTGTTTGAGTCCATATAGTGACTTCTTAAGCTGAACACTGTATAAACTTCTATTTGCTCTATCTTGGTTCGGAACAGGGATACCTTCAGGTACCTTCATATATATGTTCGAATCCAAGTTACCATAAAGGTAAGCGGTGGAAACATCCATAAGTTTCATTTTAAGTCCAAGTTTACTACCATGGAGATCATGTATCTAAAGGTAATTCCATCCATGACAGGGGAGTAAGTTTCCTCAAAATCGACACCTGGTCGCTGAGAGAAACCTTGAGCAACGAGCCTTGCTTTGTACCATACTACCTCGTTATTTTTGTTTCTCTTTCGAACAAAAACCCATTTATGGCCAAGAGGGCATATGTGGGAAGGAGTTAGACAAACAGGTCCAAACACCTCTCTTTTGTTAAGAGATACTAACTCGGCAGTTATTGCCTTCTGCCAATATTTCCAATCCGACCTTTTCTTACAATCAGCGAGCGTGTTAGGCTCGGGGTCAAGATCTATGATTGAGGCAACTTTGATAGCAAAATATATGTCGACATTTGCCATGGCTCGATTAAATGACTCTCCTGAATTAACATAGTTAATGGCCATTTCGTCATGGTGTGCATCGGGCACATTCCCTTGCTCCACCGAATTTCCCAATCCGGGGGCTAGGCCCTTTAGCTTTCCCGCTCCAATGTGTGTGCACACATCTTTGCAGGGTATTTCTGATATAGGAAAATTCAAGTCCGGAATTTCGTGCACTGAAAGTTCCGTGCTTGTGCCAGGTCTCGACTGGCTCCCCACTTGAGCGACAGGCTATGATAAATCTCCCTTGTCCTTTTTCTTCGGGCGTCCCCGAGTACTTGGGATTTGAGAAGCCGGATTCCTCGTCCTCTTAGGCCTAAGGACGGGGCGGGCATACCATTATTTTTCTTTGGTATTTCAACCCTCTCCGGTGCATTGCGCGCAGGCACGTGCGACTTTGTCACAGTCTTTAGGTCACTAAAATGATCTGGCAGTTGATTCGCTAGAGAATGCAAATCTATTATCTTTTGGACTTCTTTATTAGACTCAGCAGTGCGCGGGTCATGAGCGTGGATCCCCGTGGCTTGCCACATGATTTTTCGACTTTCATCATCAAGGGGTTGATTATATCCCCCTAAAGTCGGGAAAAGATCCTCGTCAAAAATGCAATCAGCGAAACGGGCCGTATGACAGTCACCTGTCGCGGGGTCCAGGAATCTGATTATAGACATAGTCTCATAACCAACGTATATCCCCGACTTACGGAGCGGTCCCATCGCTGATCGCTGAGGGGGTGGTATCAGTACATATACCTGGCAACCGAACCTACGAAGGTGGGAAATTTTCGGTGCCGACCCTTGCGCAAGCTGGACTGGAGAGTGGATGTTGTAGGCCGATGGTCGAATATTGATGAGATTGGCCGCGTGTAACACTGCGTGGCCCCAACATGTAGTTGGTAAATTACAACCCTGAAGGAGCGGTCTGGCAATGAATTTAATTCTTTTAATCAATGCCTCCGCAAGTCCATTTTGTGTGTGGACGTGCGGTACAGAGTGCTCAAGTTTGATTCCCGTTGCCATGCAATAATCATCGAACGCCTTTGAAGTAAATTCACCGGCGTTGTCCATTCGAATAGACTTGATACGATAATCAGGGAATTTATTCCTCATTTGTATGATCTGTGAGATCAACTTTGCAAAAGCATGGTTCCTTGTAGACAACAGGCTAACATTGGACCATTTAGAGGAAGCATCGATGAGCACCATGAAGTACCTAAACGGCCCCGAGAGGGGCTGAATAGGACCGCATATGTCCCCTTGGATATGTTCCAAGAACGCGGGGATTTCATCCTTCACCTTTAGGGGGATGGTCTAATGATTAATTTCCCCGTAGCGCATGCGGCGCACACGAAATCATCAGGATTCAAAATTCTTTACATTAACACTATGACCATTCGAGTTGTTAATTATATTTCTCATCATTCTAAGACCGGGATGGCCTAACCTATCATGGCAGAGGCTGAAAAGTCCAGAGCTTCTAAAAACAGTTTTAAGGGTAGTATACATAGGGGGTGCTACTATCTTAGTGTTGTACAGCCCTGTAGCGAATGAAGGAAGCCTTTCGACAACATGTTTACCATTTTCATCGTGCTTTGTGATGAGTAGGTACTCCTTACCGGTGTCATCATCATAGGTCTCTATATGAAAACCATTTGCACGAATGTCTTTGAAACTTAAGAGAGTACGAGTCGATTCTGGGTACAACAATGCCTCATTAATTATCAAAGTTATTCCCATGGGGAGTATAATAGTGGCTCGTCCGGAGCCAACTATATGCGGAACGCATCCGGCGATTGTGGTAATATTCCCCTCAATTCTAGTAATGGACTCAAAGTACTTTGTTTCTCTCAAGATGGTATTGGTGATACCGCTATCGGCAAGGCACGTTTCCTCCATTCGGGCGCCACACTTGTTCTAGAATATGACATTTAATTAATAAAATGAAGCGAGGAAGGTGCTACATTAATACATAAACGCACAAGTATTTTAGAACATAACACAATCATCTCTATTAAATATGGAATAAGTGAATGAAATCAAAGTCATCCAATCGCCGATAACAAATAAATGTTGGTGAAACAAATATTCTTGCTCTCATAGAGCTTACAACCAAATCGAAATAATTGTATCAAATTTATTGCCATAAAAGGGAAACATGAAGAAACTCTAGGTGGATTCCACAAAGTAACCACTCACTTCAGCTGAAATCTCAAGCTGACTGATCTTCTCTTCATTGGCTATCATCGCCGCGGCAGAGTCAATGTCTAGCTGTGGAGTTGGAGGGGGCACAGTGTGCTCAACCTCCATGGACATGGTGGCGTTCGTGGGAACCACCACATGTGCCTCCACATGCGCCTCACTCGGCGCCACAACGGGGGCGATGGTGGGTGTGGGGATCATCACGGGCCCTGCTGCAGGTGTCGGTGGTGCCTCCACCTGGACAAGGTGCGTCTCGCGCGCCTTCTTGGCCTTGTACGCGTCCACGACGTGCTTTGGGGCCCGACACTGCCTTGAGAAATGGGTCTTCATGCCGCAACGGAAGCAATCCTGGGGCCTTGCCTCCCCCTGACCGGCCTGATGTTGCTTGGCTGGGTGGGGAGGGTTAGGTCCCTTCTTGCCTTTCTTGCCACACTTCTTGAGGATGGGCTTGCGCACCTTGTAGGCACCGGCGTGAGCTTCCTGACTTGGACCCCCTTCGAAAGGCTGCGAGTTGAAGTTCTTCTTGAGAACCTCATCCTGCGCCTCAGCCACCCGGAGGGCGTCGATAAGCATAGCATACTGCTTGAAGTTCTCCTGGCGGTAGTTCCGCGCACTCTGGAGAGCTGATGGATGGAATGTGGAGAGAGTCTTCTCAATCTTCTGACTCTCCGTGATAATGGTACCACAGATCTGAAGTTGAGTACAAATCTTGTGTAAAGCAGAATTGTAATCTCCCACCATCTTGAAGTCCGCAAACCTCAGACGCAGCCATTCCGCCTCCGCCAGTGGCTTAATGGTGTACTTCAACCTAGCGAACCGTGCCTCAAGGGCGGTCCACAGGGCTGAAGCACTCCTTTCAGCCATGTACTCTTGTTTCAGGGTAGTACACATGTGATGGCGGAGGAAATGCAGTGCTTGGGCGTTCTCCGCCGGAGTAGTGGTGCTGGGGGCCGCTGGGGCCCCCGCATCCAGTGCTCCCCTAAGCTTTCGGCCGAGAGGACGAGGTCCACGTCCGAGGCCCAAGTCAAGTAGTTCAACCCGGTTTGGGCGAGCTCCTCGAATTCCCGGTTCATGATCCCGGCCATCTGCGATTTATGCAAAAGGATGTCAGATTACAGCAGGTAATCGATTGCATAAATCGATGTTGATACAAAATTTCAATAGGACGGCGTTCCAAAATTTAAAAGACATGCTAAAAATGCTCTACTAAGTATAAAAAACAATTAATTACTGTAGTAAAACATGATATAAAAGCATGTAAATAGAGATATTATGCTAAGCGTGATCTTAACGTGAAGATTGGCCCTAAATTGACTTTCCGAAGTTATTTTATTCCCAGAAATACAATTTCAGCAAAAACAAACTATTCCGGGGACTTACGAAGAATTATTCAGCAGGAATAAATTTACGTAAAATTGGAAAAGTGGAGATGCTAAAATATAAATGTCGCGCGCAGCCCTGTATTCCGTCCGGCCCGTATCGGCAGCAGGCCAAAACGAACGGGCCGAAACACCTGGCCAAAGCCCACCAGCAGCCCAACCTGCCCGCTGCATTTTTTCTTTCTTTAAAGCTGGACGTTAATGGGCCGAAATTAGCCCACAGCTGGGCTGCCGATCAGCTGGCCTAGCCGATCGATCGATCGAGCTAGGTTTGATCGTTTCCAGCGCAGGTTCCAGCGCGGGTGGTGGCGGGCGTGCGGGCGCAGCGCGTGGCGGCCAGCGGGGCCGGGCGCGGCGACCAGCGGCTGATGCGGCGGCGGCGGCGGGCGTGCAGGCGCAGCGCATGGCGGCCAGCGGGGCCGGGCGTGGCGACCAGCGGCTGATGCGGCGGCGGCCAGCGGGGCCGGGCGCGAGCCGGCGGCGAGCGCGCGTCGCGGCCGGGCACCGGTATGGGTGCGGCGACTTGCGGCCAGCAGGGCTCGTAGCGGCCGATTTGCGACGAGCGCGTGCGAAAGTGCGACGACGGTGCCACGTAGTATGAGGCTCGGTGTGTTGCGTGGCGGCTTGCCGACCTATGCAACACACGACGAGCAGCTCTACAGCAGCCAGCCGACGACGTCCTTACGCCGACGCTTGGATGTCAATTTTCATCGTCCGTTCATCTGGAATCGAGACGGTGTGTCGCACAACAGGTGCGCCGCGGCGGTACCGTGATCATCCGGATCGCGTCCGTACCGACTCCCTACATTGCCGTCATCAAATCCCCGTGAATCCGAGAGCATCAACATTGGTCGGCGACGTCCTCGTCAGCTTGCTCTCGGGAGGGAAATCGACACCGTAGGTATCATCTAAACAGTACGGTAGACGCAAAAACGGAAAGGAAAAGGCGAGGCGAATCCATTTTTGCGATCAGATCGGAGTTATACCTTCGCGATCGGTGCAGGGAGCCTGCTTGATGTAGGCTCGACGGAGGCTCGACGGAGAGGCGGTGCTGATAACGTGTTACGCACCCCTTGCCAGCTGGCCGGTCCCAGGGCTACGTAGCGTAGAGGAAGTCGTCGAAGGAGACACAGGATGTGAGCGCAAGTAGTCTTTATTGATCTCTGTTGTCTTACAAGTAGGTACAATGGTGCCCAGGGATGGATAAGGGATAAGAACCCACTTATCGTAAAGGGGTTGACTAAGCCCAACATGAGCTTGGCAGCACCACCGAAGTGGGCTGACTAGGAGGCCCAGTTTCCCAACAATTTCCTTGCCAACTCGATTAACTATTCTTTGCTGCTGGAGTGCTGGACTCGATTAACTGTTCCTTCCCGCTAGACTAGATCAATTGTTCCTTGCCCTTTCCTTCTTATTCGTATATGCAAGTCGGTACGTCTTCCGTCGCTCCCCTATAAAATTTCTGAAACCTTTCTTTTTATGGTGCAGATTAGTGTTCGTCCTTGTATTTGCCTGCTGGCATGGATATTTGTGGTATATTTTGTGCAGAAGAAAATCAAAGAGCCAAGGCTTAGAGCTGATATTTCCAGCGGAGCGAAACAATTGCATCGACCAGTAGAAAGTAAATTACTGTCGAATTATTTTTATTTCCTCTTGCTTTGAATTATGTCTGGAACTATGCTTCGGTGGTGTTTATTTATCTACAAGCAGGACCAGGTTTTGCTAGAATCATCTAGTACATTTATGTATGTCTCCTATCAGACTGAAACTCTGGATATAAACTTTCTGCCGCACACGTCTGAGATCACAAGCTAATTTAGTTGTGGTCAAATTGTTAAATAGTTTACCGAGTGATTTTTGTTCACATAGTTGTCCGTCCCTCTGCGTGCAGGAAACTTTTGTGAAGATTTTTGAGGCAGAGTATTACCGAGAGCAAGAAAGTCTGTCGAAGAAGTGAACCTGACATATAGCAGATGAATTCGAGACCTAACAGATCAATTCCCATTAGTTTGGAAATCACATACATACATTCTATGAATTATTCCGTCTTGCAAATAAATTTTGTAAGGATGTACAATTCGCTTGTAAAGTATTTGCCACCAAATGATATAATAGAAAATTTTGTGCAGTGCAATGTATTTTGTAATGCTTTTTGTTTAATATGGCTGGAATTGATTTGAGTCATATATATGTGCAATGGTGCTAATTTAATGCAAAGATTTAAAGAATAAATTAATTCGTATTTAAAAATCCACACAAGGATGTAAAGATAGAGACAATGTGTTGGGGATCTGCAAAGCATGTCTATCAGCATAAACACGCTTTTGAAATCCTCTCATTTAATTTTAGAGATGCTCACAATGCGTCTTTATGGTACTTGAGACGGTGGAGGAGAGGACGTTCCTGGAGTAGGAGATAGTCAGAGACCAAAGAATGAGGGTCCAGCTTGGAGGCCGAATCAAGCTGCCTGGGCATCATCGCATCCAGGCGGAAGGTCAAGAGGGTCACCACATAGAGGTGCTCCTAGATCGAATTTCAGGCCGAATACGCCTTTATCCGGAGCCAATGCAACCCCGGTGAACGCAGGAGCTCCAAGGCCGGCAGCCACAAAGCTGGTTAACCTGGTAGATACGGGAGGCAACCACAACAATGCTGGTCCGAGTCGGCAAGGTGGATACCCTGGAAATGATTACAAGGAGGCTCATCAAAGTTATGTGGTTTTTGTGACCGAGCCAACTGACAAGAAAAGTCAGCTGCGAAGGGCGAAGGAGGTGAATGCAGTCACACCAGCAGTCCCAAAATACCTGAACTGGTCCGAGCAGGAGATCATTTGGAGTAGGGCTGATAATCTCAGGATTATGCCAAGCCCAGGAAACTATGTGTCGGGGGAATACTTTCTGGATTAACCCGCGGCCCAGTGCGACTTAATCGCTCGGACGAAGGCCCACTTGGGAACAAGCCCAATATTGAACCGCCATAAGGGGAAAGATCTAGAAGACATATCCCGGAGGACGTGAAGACCAAGTAGTCTCCGAGTAGGCCTCTGTGGATGTATTCCTTATGGGGAAGTTTCCTTTTGTAACCTAGCGAGCCTCTGTGTATATAAAGAGGACTCGCAGGACTTAGAGCGGGTCAAGCTATCAAGCCCTAAACCCTAGCTCATACGGCGAGTACCAGATCGGATCGCCTCCATTGTAACACCTCGATTATCATATCAATACCAATCTAGGGTAGGCAGGAAGTAGGTCTTTTACCTCACATTGAGGGGGCCGAACCTGGGTAAATCTGTGTTGATCTTTGTTCCTGCGATCCCAAGCTCGGAGATGCTTGACTCGCATAATCCCACACCTACGAAGTCATCTATGACACCTGACGTGACAAACCCACGACAGTTGGCGCCCACCGTGGGGCCTGCGGTCAAGAGCGTCACGTTCCGCGCAGGATCCATGAAGGGAGCTGAAGATCTTGTTGTTGGCCGTATCATCACGGTCAATGGCACACCCCTCATCGACGATTCAAGCTGGGGGCCGGAAGCAGATTATTTGGAGACCGGCCACGTCATCCCGTTCGGATCCATCAACGTCTTCGTCGGCTTCATCGGTGGCAGGTCCGTTAGATCGGTCCAGAAGGCGATTCAGTAGAAGAAGTCGCCGATGACGGGGAAGAATCCGTGGAAAGCATGGACTCGCAAGAGTTTGGGTCCATCATACCTGCCTTTGAAGAAAGTTGCTGGGGTTACCCACCAGAAATCACATCATCACCAGATCAAGAGATGGCACAAGTCGCGGTTTACATGGCCGGAGGAGCAGGTGCATCAGGAACTGCTGGAGAAACCGAGGCATCGGCACCCCCAAGCAACCCACTTCTTGTCCCTGTGTCAGCCACGAACGCCGCCCTCCGTGCAACAGAAATTGAGGCCGCCAGGGCCGAGCTCCTGTATGAGGTTCGAAGGATGGAAGAAGAGCGCCGCAGGCTCGATCAGATAAACCAAGGAATCCAACAGGACGGCAGAGAGTAGCCGCGCTGGCTGCGACTCAACAACAGGTTGACCCGCAAACACAGCTGCGCGCGACTCAACCAACAGTGGAAATCCCGCTCACTCCAGCCGCAGGACGGGAATCCAGACGACTGCGGAAGGAAGGGTACCAACAAATCAAGAGACCCAGCAACAACCAAGGAGGTTTCACACCCCACAGGGCCATTACCAGAACCCTGTCGATAATATGTATGCTGCGGCTAATATCTTGACTCAGATGGTACCAACAGGCGATGACCCGGTCAATGCTGAGGCGCGGCGCGCGATTCAGATGTTAAGTACGGCAGTCCTGCAACAAGCCAATAGGGCGGAAGCCGAAGCACAGCTGCCCCTCGTACCAGCCAATCACAGGATTACAGAGAAAGAAGCGTCCAGAGCAGGCCACCAGAGGACGTGTCAGGAGTCGCACAGAGGCAGCAGGAGCAAGTCGCAGAAGCGCAGGCGAATGCACATTGATGCAAAAGCGGCCCGCAGATAACCCCGCAGGCGCGACCACAGCCCTGTCCTCGCGACTCAAGGGACCGGCGTGTTTCACTGAGAGATCAGATCGGAACCTTTTCCTGAAGATTTCAAAGGGCCACGCAAGGTGGCAAACTATAACGCCAGCATGGATCCAACCACTTGGCTCAACAATTACGAGATGGGCATGAGCATCCTAAACGCATCTGAAGAGATCTGCGCACGCTACCTAAACATGATGCTAGAAGGAGCAGCGCACATATGGCTGCAAAATTTGCCTCCCAACTCTATAAATACTTGGGAGGAACTGAAGGATGCCTTCATTAAAACTTCCAAGGAACTTGCAAGCGACTCTGCAATATAGAAGATTTAGAGCGTTGTGTCCAGAAGGAAGGCGAGTCAAGTCGCCATTGGATGAAAAGGGTGGCAGAAATAATACACTCCTCAGATAATATACCACCAAGCTCAGCCGTCCTGGTGATGGAGAAAAACTGCAAGTTTGAGCCGCTGATTCATAAGCTGGGTCGCATGAAGGATAAAGTCAAGAGCCTCAGCGAGGTGATGGCTGCGGCTAACAAATATGCCAGCTCAGATAAAACCAGAGACGCGTCAGACGGAGAAGAAGAGGAGGTTGCTGCAAAAGGAAAGAAAAACTCCAACAAGCCCCAGCAGCAGCAAACGAGCCACAACAACACGAGTCAAAACAAACGCAAAAGCGAAGATGGTCACTCAGGGCTCGTCGCCAATACGCGTGGAGGATTCAGAGGCCAGCGTGGAAGGGGTCGAGGATACGGCTCCCGTCCAATCAATATGCAAGAAGTTTTCAACCGGCCATGCGACCTTCATGCGACAGGTGATGGACGGCCAGCGGACCATACCAAGGCGCAATGCCATTATTACAAAAAGTGGAAAGAAGAGAGCCAACACAACGGGGGGAATTCCCATGAAGGAAACCCTAGTGCGGCTCATAACACAAACATTGGGCAGCACGGCGCGAGTAACCCCAGGCAGACGGGGCAGTATCACACAATAGTTATCGATACCTCCAAAAGAGAAGAGAAATTGAGCCGAGAAGTCAGCAGGTGAACGCCGTGATACCAGCAACACCCTTGGTTAAGGTGGTCAGAATACGCGGTAACCTGGAGTCGCGACGACCACCCGCCACAGTACGGGAACCTGGCAAGTTGGCACTGGTTGTGGCACCATACGTTGCAGGATACAAGCTGACCAAAGTGCTTATGGATGGAGGAAGCAGCATTAATATCTTGTACTACGATACTTTCCAGCGTCTAGGACTCAAGGATTCCAGCCTGCAGCCCACGTCAACAGTATTTCACGGCATTGTCCCAGGAAGGTCCGCACGCCAGTGGGGAAAATAACCCTAGGGGTAACTTTTGGAACAGAAGAGAACTTTAGAAGTGAATTCCTAAGCTTCGAAGTGGTAAAATTCCAAAGCCCATATCACGCCTTGTTTGGAAGAACGGCCTTTGCTAAGTTTATGGCCAGGCCATGCTACGTGTACCTACAGTTGAAGATACCAGGACCAAAAGGGGTCATCACAGTGTACGGAGATAGAGAAAAAGCAATAGAATGTGAGAAAGGAGATGCGGCTTTCGCAGAATCCGCCTGTGCCGCGGAAGAACTAAAAGGTTATAAGTCGCAGGTGGACCCAAACGATATGAGTGTGGTTACCACGCCATCTGCCGAGCCACCAATGAAATTCAAAGCGGCCCAGGACACTAAGCAGATAAATCTTGTTCCTGGCGACTCATCCAAGCAAACTAGCATTGGAGCACACATGGAAGAAGAGCAGGAGAAGGCCCTCGTCGCTTTTCTCCAGGAAAATAAAGACATCTTCGCATGGAAGCCGTCAGATATGCCAGGGGTACCAAGAGAATTAGCAGAACATAGCCTCAAAGTGAACCCTGCGGCTAAACCAGTGAAGCAGCCACTACGGCGTTTTCATGATGACAGGAGAAAGGCAATAGGAGAGGAAATAGCTCGCTTGCTGGCTGCAGGATTCATCACAGAGGTATACCATCCGGAGTGGGTGGCAAATCCAGTATTGGTTATGAAAAAGAACGGTACGTGGCGAATGTGCGTTGATTACACCAGTCTTAACAAAGCTTGTCCAAAGGATCCATTTGCTTTGCCAAGAATCGACCAAGTAATTGATTCAACTGCTGGGTGCGAGCTGTTATGCTTTTTGGACGCCTATTCAGGCTACCATCAAATCAAGATGAAGAGGAGGACCAAGAAAAGACGTCCTTCATCACACCCTTCGGAGCTTTTTGTTATGTCAGCATGCCCTTTGGGTTGAAGAACGCAGGTGCGACTTACCAAAGATGCATTCAGAATTGCCTACATGAGCAAATAGGTCGCAACGTTCACGCCTACGTGGATGATATTGTGATTAAGTCGCAAGTTAGCCAGGATCTTATTGGTGATCTGGCAGAGACATTCACAAATCTCAGAAAATACAACATGAAGCTCAACCCCACAAAGTGCGTCTTTCGGAGTACCAGCAGGAAAGCTATTGGGATTCATAGTATCAGAAAGAGGCATTGAGGCCAATCCTGACAAGATAAAGGCCGTGATGGATCTCCAAAAGCCAGAAAAGATAAAAGATGTGCAGCACTTACTGGTTGCGTAGCAGCTTTGAGTCGCTTTATATCAAGATTGGGAGAGAAAGCACTACCTTTGTACAGACTGTTGAAAAAATCAGACACCTTCGTTTGGGACGCAGAGGCCGACGAAGCTCTGACAGCCTTGAAACATCAATTGACAAATGCTCCAGTTCTGGCGGCTCCAAAGATAAAGAGCCAATGCTACTATACATAGCGGCAAATTCCCGCGCTGTGAGTGCTGTCATGGTTGTGGAGAGACAAGAAACAGGAAAGGAATACCCTGTCCAGAGACCAGTATTACGTGAGCGAAGTCCTCACAGCTTCCAAACAGCGTTACCCACAGTGGCAGAAGTTGGTGTTTGGAGTGTTCATGGCGAGTCGCAAGCTGAAGCACTACTTCCAAGAGCATCCAATAACTGTGGTGAGTTCAGCACCATTGGCAGATATCATTCGTAATCGAGAAGCTACTGGAAGAGTCGCTAAGTGGGCGATCGAGTTGGGACCACATCACATCAGCTACGAGCCGCGCACATCAATTAAGTCGCAAGCCCTTGCAGATTTTATTAACGATTGGACAGAAATCCAAGTTGCTCCTAGCATGGCAGAAACCAAATACTGGACCATGCATTTTGATGGGTCAAGACAGTTGCAAGGCTCGGGGGCTGGAGTTGTTCTAACATCTCCCAAGGGAGACAAGCTGCGGTATGTGTTACAGATACACTTCAACTGCACAAATAACGTGGCGGAGTACGAGGCACTGCTTCATGGTCTACGTATAGCAAAGGAGATGAACATCAGTCGCATACGCTGTTTTGGCGATTCAGACTTGGTGGCACAGCAGGTCTCGGAACGTGGGACAGCAAGGATGCGAACATGGCTGCATATAGAGAGAGGTGGACAGAATTGCTGGACATTTCACTGGATACCAAGTTGAACATATTGATCGGAGACAAAATGAAGCTGCGGATGCCCTGTCTCGGCTTGGATCCAACAGACAGTCAGTCCCACCCAATGTTTTCCTGGATGAACTGCACAATCCATCAGTCAAACCTCCAGCAGAATTGACATTGCAGAGCCAGAGGATGATTCAACTTTAGTCGCAGCCCTGCATGAACAGCCAGGATGGACAGAGCCATACATGGCATATTTAAGTCGCGGAGTGCTGCCGGACGATGAAATTGAGGCGCGCAAAATCATACGACGATCAAAGGCCTATACAATCATCAACAATGAATTATACAAGCGCAGCGTATCAGGAGCATTCCAAAGATGTGTCTCACCAGAAGAGGGACGAAAAATCTTGCACGAAATTCATTCAGGCGATTGTGGCCATCATGCTTCGTCAAGATCTTTGGTGGCAAAGGCGTTCCGACATGGATTCTTCTGGTTAACAGCATTAGCAGACGCAGAGCAAATTGTCAGAGTGTGCGATGGATGTCAAAGATACGCTAGGCAAGATCATATGCCAGCCCAAGCACTTCGCACAATACCCATCACATGGCCTTTTGCCGTATGGGGTTTTGACATGGTAGGGCCTTTCAGACGGTCTTCAAACGGAAAAACTCACCTCTTAGTCATGGTGGACAAATTCACAAAGTGGATAGAAGCAGAACCTGTGGGAGATTGCGAGGCTGAAACAGCAGTCAAGTTCTTGAAGAAGGTCATATTCCGCTTCGGTTACCCCCATAGTATCATTACAGACAATGGGAGCAACACCTCTGAAGGGGCTACACAGATATTTTGCGCAGACAATGGGATAAGATTGGACCTCACGTCAGTAGCACACCCGCAGAGCAATGGACAAGCTGAGCGAGCTAACCAGGAAATTCTCCATGGAATTAAGCCGCGCCTTATTGAAAAGGTCGAAGCATCTCCAGGATGTTGGGTGGAAGAACTGCCAGCAGTACTGTGGAGCTTGAGAACAACCCCTAACAGATCCACAGGATTTACACCATATTTCATGGTCTATGGAGCAGAAGCAGTCATGCCCAGCGATATCATACATGATTCACCAAGAGTTGCGGCTTACATCGAGACAGATAATGAGATAGCTCGGCAAGACTCGGTGGACACATTAGAAGAGGTTAGAGACTTGGCAGCATCAAGGTCAGCAGTATATCAACAAGACTTGCGACGCTATCATGCCAGACGCATCAAAACCCGCACCTTTCAAGAAGGCGACCTAGTACTGCGACTTAAACAAGATCACAAGGGAATGCATAAGCTGTCCTCTCCATGGGAAGGACCCTACATCATCAGCAAGAAGCTAAACAATGGGTCGTACTACCTGCTGGATGTAAGGGAAGAAAGCAGCGAACGCCATGATTTCGAGGATCGTCTCGAGGCACCTCGCCCTTGGAACGTCGCACACCTGCGACCGTACTATACATAAGAAAAGGCTAATCAGAGCCAAGCATCATCCTTTCCAGCTTTATAGCTGAGTATCATCACAGCCACTCAGGGCTAGAACTTCAACTTTGGTCGCCACCTAGGCGCGACCTATGCAACATCTGATCGCCACCCAGGCGCGATCGACCCTTGTATCAGAAACCGGCTGCCACCTAGGCGCGGCCGTAAACTTTGTATCATCTCTGGTCGCCACCTAGGCGCGACCGACCCCATGTATCACCATGGATCGCCACCTACGCGCGATCCAACCCTATGTATAACACTCGGTTGCCACCTAGGCGCGACCTTATGTGTCATCATAATCAAAGCTTATCATAGCTTAGCCTATCATGGCAATATCATTATGTTTCTTGGGGTCTTTGTTACCCTGAAACAGCCGATTTATTGGCAATTATCAAATTTACCTTAAGTTGGATTGCTACTCGCATTATGTGGCCAAAGTACTGGGGTGTGGCGTCAATCGAGCTTGATTGCCTATCATGGCCGCTCTCGACCCTGAACACACATGTTCCTAGGAAATACTGAGTCGCGCGAGTGCCCACTTAAGGATTCAGATGGCCTAACTAGAGGTCGATGTACTGCTTATAGTACGGCAACACCAATTACAATTACTTGTAACTTAACAATTGTTTTATTCATGATATCAAGTTACAGGTGATGACCTTCAGAGTTCTCTGAGAAGAATTGAGATGATTACCACATAACATCCTCTCAATCCTTGGGGGCTATATCATATTATCATCAAAAATTTGAAGATAGATCGTCATCAAGTTCTGAAGCTATCAGGATACTCTAACAAAGAAGCTCACGAAGTCAGATGATCTTCCAGGTGCGAGTCAAGGCCAAACTTGCACAATTATAAGCCGCGAAACAAGGAAAAGCGCGGCCTAAGCATTCAAGATCAAGAAATACTATGAAGTTCAGGCCACGCTTGGGGGCTAATGTCGGGGGAATACTTTCTGGATTAACCCGCGGCCCAGTGCGACTTAACTTACTCGCACGGACGAAGGCCCACTTGGGAGCAAGCCCAATATTGAACCGCCATAAGGGAAAGATCTAGAAGACATATCCCGGAGGACGTGAAGACCAAGTAGTCTCCGAGTAGGCCTCTGTGGATATTCCTTATGGGGAAGTTTCCTTTTGTAACCTAGCGAGCCTCTGTGTATATAAAGAGGACTCGCAGGACTTAGAGCGGGTCAAGCTATCAAGCCCAAACCCTAGCTCATACGGCGAGTACCAGATCGGATCGCCTCCATTGTAACACCTCGATTATCATATCAATACCAATCTAGGGTAGGCAGGAAGTAGGTCTTTTACCTCACATTGAGGGGGCCGAACCTGGGTAAATCTGTGTTGATCTTTGTTCCTGCGATCCCAAGCTCGGAGATGCTTGACTCGCATAATCCCACACCTACGAAGTCATCTATGACACCTGACGTGACAAACCCATGACAGTATGCACTGGTGGTGGATCCGACTTTGGTTGGACCCAAGATTAATGTGAGATTCAGTCGAGTCTTGATTGACAATGGCAGTGCTATAAACATCATGTATCGGGACACAATGGTCAAGTTGGGTTATTCGCCGAATCAGTTGCAGCAGAGCAGTTGTACCTTCCATGGTATAGTACCCGGGGTGTCTTGTTCCCCAATGGGTAAGATCTGGGTAGATGTGCTGTTTGGTACCAAGGACAATCACTGACTTGAGAGTCTCGAATTCGAGGTGGTAGACTTGGAGAGCCCATACCATGCTCTGCTCGGCAGGCCGGCATTAGCCAAGTTCATGATATCCACTCATGTGGCCTACCTCAAGATGAAGATGCCTGGCCTGAATGGTATCATCACCATTGCGGGAGATTACAAGAAGGCCATATAGTGTGCCACTATCGGTTCCACCTTAGCCGAGTCGTTGGTGATCCAAGCTGAGAAGAGCAAGATGCATGAAGTAGTGGCGATGGCGAAGTCAGCTCAGCTCGGCGTGCTGGCTATGACCAATCCGGATGCAGGTGCAACATTTGAGGTGCCCAAGGAGACAAAGAAGATCCCCATTGACCCGGAGAATCTGGAGCGCATGGCCATCATTGGTGCCGGATTGGGCGAGAAATAGGAAAGCGCGCTCTGTCACTTTCTCCGTGAGAATCGGGATATCTTTGCATGGTCGGCTAAGGACCTGCCTGGGGTTCCGAGGGAGTTGGCAGAGCACTCTTTATTTGTCAGGCCGGATGTGAAGCCGGTGAGGCAACCGACTCGTCGTCTTTCAGACGATCGAAGACAAGTGGTGCTTGATGAGCTGGCTAAGCTACTTGCAGCCGGATTCATTATGGAGGTGTTGCATCCAGACTGGATATCCAATCCGGTTCTGGTAGAGAAGAAGAAGGACGAACCAGCGGTGATCAAGGTGTGGCGCATGTGCATCGACTTCACCAACCTAAACAAGGCGTGCCCGAAGGATCCGTTTCCTTTACCTCGAATTGATCAAGTGATCGATTCTACTGCTGGGTGTGAGTTGTTGTCTTTTATTGATGCGTACTCTGGTTTTCACCAGATAGCACTGAACCCCAAAGATCAAATAAAGACTGCTTTTATTACCCCATATGGGGCGTATTGCTATCGTGTCATGTGTTTCGGTTGAGAAAAGCCGGTGCAACTTATCAGAGATGTATGCAGAAATGCTTACATTCTCAAATAGGCAAAAATGTGCAGGTGTATGTCGATGATATCGTCATCAAAACTAAAGAAAAACGCACTCTCCTCGAGGATCTCGAGGAAACATTTGTGAACTTGAGAAAATATCGGTTAAAATTGAATCCGGATAAATGCACCTTTGGTGTCCCGGCTGGAAAGTTGCTCGGTTTCCTTGTATCGAGCCAAGGTATTGAGGTGAATCCGGCTAAGATCCGAGCCATAGAAAACATGAAATTGCCTAAATGTCTAAAAGATGTGCAAAAGTTCACCGGGTGTCTAGCCTCATTGAGTCGGTTTGTGAGTCGGCTAGGAGAAAAAGCCTTGCCCTTGTATCAGTTGATGAAAAAGAGCACCGGGTTCACATGGACCCCGCAGGCAGACTCGGCTTTCAATGAATTAAAAAAGATGTTGTCCACTGCACCAATCTTGGCATCACCTTTGCCGAATGAGCCAATGCTACTTTACATTGCGGCCACTAACCGGGTCGTAAGTGTGGTGATAGTGGTAGAGCGAGAAGAAGAGGGTAAATCCGTGCAGAGACCGGTGTACTATTTAAGCGAGGTGATCTCAACCTCAAAGCAGAATTATCCTCACTACCAGAAGATGACATATGGTGTATACCTGGCGGCCAAGAAGTTGAAACATTACTTCCAGGAGCACCCGATCACCGTAGTATGTGAAGCTCCAATCTCGGAGATCATTGGGTGCAAAGATGCGACTGGCCGAGTTGCCAAATGGGCAATAGAAGTGTCTCCTTACACCCCGCATTATGAGAGAAGAGATGCTATCAAGTCTCAGGCTTTACCGGATTTCCTTTGTGACTGGGCCGAGATGCAGTATGAGCCACCCAAGCCGGATTACAATTACTGGAAGTTGCACTTTGATGGCTCCAAAACCAAAATCGGACTAGGTGCTGGGATAGTACTCACATCACCGAAGCAAATCAGTTGCGATATGTGTTGCAGATTCATTTCTCAGCATCAAACAATGTGGCCGAATATGAGGCACTGATCCATGGGCTTAATGTGGCTAAGGACATCGGCATCCGCCGGATAGAATGTTTTGGTGATTCAGATTTAGTGGTGCAGCAGTCTTCTGGAAATTGGGATGCCATTGATGCCAATATGGCACTATATCGGTTTCATGTCCAGAAAATTTCAGGATTTTTTGAAGGCTGCGAGTACAAGCACATACCTCGGCTGGAGAACGAAGCTGCTGATATCCTGTCAAAGCTCGGGTCGTCTAGGGATGCAATCCCACCCGGATATCCTTGAATCACCTAAGGATCCCTTCAATTAAGCCTTCGCCTGATTCCGAGTCAATTTTTATCCCAAAGCAAGAATCTGAAGCTGTTCCTATGAATGTTGATGTCGGGTACATTTGGGAAGACCCGGGGACTGCATGGCGAGACTCGGGGACTGCGCACCGAGACTCGGGGAATGCTAACCAAATCTTAGGGAAGAGGAGAAGATGGTGCTAACCGAATCTTAGGGAATGGACAGAGACTGATAGAAGAAATAATGGCGGCCGAACCAGTGGAAATAGATGAGCACTTATTCCCTTTGCATCCAGTACCGGAGTGGGCTAAAGAAATCATGAAGTTCATGTCGGAGGGGAGTTTGCCGAATGATGAAACCGAAGCTAGGCGAGTGCAGAGGAGGTCCAAGGGTTACACCATCATCAACAAGGAGTTATACAAAAGGAGTGCAACCGAGGTGCTACAGCTTTGTGTGGAGCCAGCCGAGGGCAAGGAGATGCTCCTGGAGATACATCAAGGAGAATGTGGGCATCATTGCAGTACAAGAGCCCTGGTGGCTAAGGTATTCCGGCATGGGTTTTATTGGCCCACTGCTCATGCAGATGCAGAGGACATAGTCCGGAAAATGAAGGATGCCAAAGGTTTGCCAAGCAGACACACCTACCCGCATCGGCGCTCAAAACAATTCCTATCACTTGGCCATTTGCTGTGTGGTGTTTGGATATGGTGGGAGAATTCAAGCCGGCTAGAGGTAACATGACACATATGCTGGTGATGGTGGATAAGTTCACCAAGTGGATAGAGGTGAAACCAATCCGGAAAGTGGATGGTCATTCGGCGGTAACTTTCCTGAAAGAAATCATTTTGAGATACGGTTACCCCATAGCATCATCTCGGATAATGGCACGAACTTTGCTGTGGGAGTTTGCCCGATTCTGCATGGATAAGGGGATCCGGTTAGACATAGCCTCAGTGGCACACCCAGAGTCCAATGGACAGGTGGAAAGATCAAATGCTTTGGTATTAGCGGGATAAAAGCGGTTAACGGAACCTCTGGTAAAGACTCCGGGGTGCTGGATAGATGAGATACCATCAGTACTATGGGGTTAAGGACCACGCCGAATCGGTCAACTGGCTATACGCCATTTTTTCTGGTCTATGGGGCAGAAGCAGTGCTACCCACTGACATAGAATATGATGCACCAAGGGTGACAATGTATACCGAAACCGAGGCAAAAGAGGCCCGGGAAGATGCAGTGGATCTGCTAGAGGAAGCAAGAGAATTGGCCCTATCTCGGACAGCAGTATACCAGCAGGTCTCCGACGTTATCATAGTCGGAAAATCAGCCCTCGAGTGTTTCATGAGGGAGATCTAGTACTAAGGCTGGTGCAGCGCAGCAAAGGCCGACACAAGTTATCACCTCCATGGGAGGGACCATTCATTGTGAGCAAGGCTATGCACAATGACTCGTACTACCTTGTAGACGCACAGGAACCAAGGAAGGATGGCCTGGACAGACCCGGAGAAGAAACCAAGCGACCCTGGAATGTAGCTCTGCTTCGACCCTTTTACTCTTAAGGGGCGCAATGTATGTATCTCAGTTTATCATAAATGAAATTTCGGCAATCCGAGTCTGGACTCGGGGACTGCCTCCCTTATGCATGTGTTTTTTATTACTGTTTTGTCCATACCGTTCATGTGTCGGATTGCTTTGAACCTCGTCCCAAAATTCAAGTAATGTATGCTGTGTTGTTGATCTCGTGACTCGACTGACAAACACCAAAATGGTAGTCAAGAGCAGAGGTTGGGGAATATGGGAAACATGAAAATGGACTCGGGGACTCGGTCCAAAACCGATTCGGCACATGTCGTTTACTAACCCCTGTTATTTCTTTTTTTGTTTATGTTAGATGATTCTAAACCACAACTCGCATGTTTCAAGTATTGTATGCTATGATTCCTATCTTGTGACTCGACTGTCAACACCTAAAAGGTAGACAAGAGCAAAGATTCGGCAAAAATAGTGAACAAGAAAACAGACTCGGGGACTCGGTTTAAGATGATCCAACATAAACCTAGTCCGGATCACATTAAGCAAAATAAAAGTAGTCTCGGAAGAACTTAAATTGTATATTACATCTGCTCCCGGCATACCGGGGATTTAATGTTTTTCATTAAGATAATTCAGGAAGAAGGAGCCATGGTTGCAGGAGACTCGGTTGCAGGGATGAACTCGGATGATGGAGGAACCTCGGTTGAAGAGGACCCTCACTTGCAGGAATGACCTTGGACGGAGAGCTTGAAGGCTTGGCAGACTCGGAAGCATCCGGATCAACGGAAGTCTTGGCGGTCTTGACTAAAGCTTGTTCGGCAGTCTCAGCCGAGTCAGTGGCTGGCATCTTGGAAGTCTTGGCCGGAGATTGTTCGGCAGTCTTGGCCGAGTCGGAAGCTGGCACTTGGTGGACTTGATACGAGGTTGTTCGGCAAAGTTAGCCGAATCACCAGACTCGCCCTCAGACTCGGCGTATTCGTCAAGGGAGGCATCGTCCGATTCCTCTTCTTCAGTTTCTTCCCCATCCGAGTAGACCGGAGCGTCCAGATCAAGATGCTTTGTGTTTGCAAATTCGGCCATAAAGTTGGCAGCTTCTTCGCGGATCTTGATCCGGTTCGGATCTGTAGCCCATGAAGAACCCTCGCGAAGTGAGCGCACTTTGTCGAGCTCAATCAGCTCATACCAAGACATGATAAATAGCAAAGCTGCGTCAGCACCAGCGCGGGCGGACGAAGATCTCCACTGCTTTAACCGGGTCTTCGCCTGATCCAGGTCTTTGATTAGCTCGTCCGCAGACCGGACTTGCCAGACTTCAGGAAACAAGACTCGGTGAGCTTTGAGACTTGCATTGAACAGATCAATGTGGGACTCCTTCAAAGGAGCAATCCGAGCTTTAAGTGCAGTAATGTGATCTTCGATATCCCACGTCTCTGGTAGGGGAGCTCCAGCTAACTTAGCTCTCTCAGCTCGGGCATCTCTCACAGCTTTGGCGGCTTGAAGCCGGATGCTGGTAAACTCTCCTACATTCAGATAAGCTAACACCGAATTAAACGAGAAGGAACACGAAATTATGTGTCGGATAAGAGCAGAGGAGGAAGAGGAGATTCGGCAAACTTACGGTCCATGTCTTCATTGAGGCTAGCAAGATCAGCCAGCCATTTCGTGCTGACCGCCTTGTGAGCAGCCAGATCATCTTTCGCCGCTTTAGCTTCGGCTTCAGCGTCTGCAACGACCGTTTGGATTTTCTTGTCCAATTCGGCCCGCTTCGCAAGCCCGGCTTTGAAAGCATCTCGCTCCTTCTGGATCGAATCTTTCTCACTTTGCAGCGAATCCCGGTCTTTCTTGAGCTTGGCCTTCACTTTTCCAACCCGGTCAAGCTCCCGCTGGAGCCGAGTCACTTCTGACTTTTCCTCCGCTAAAGCGCGCTTGTGCTCCTGATCTTTCTTTTTCATCTCCTCACCTTGCGCCTCGAAGGAAGTTTGGAGGGCCTGGTGTTGCAGGACTAGCTGCTTAAAGATCCGGCTGCGAGCAGTCGTGGTTTCCTGAAAGAAAAAGGTTAATGGCGTAAAAAGAGTCTCGGGGACTGGCACCCGAGACTATTAAAAAACTAGCAAGATGGAGCCAAAACGAATCTCGGGGACTGGAGGCCCGAGATTGATAAAAAAAAGTTGACCGACTCAATTAAAAATAGACTCGGGGACTGGGAGTCCACGATTTTTTCGGCTAAAACAAAATTCATGATCAAGTTTTTAGAGATTCAAGCCGAATGACTTTCTTACTCGAAGGAGTATCAGTCGTTCGACCCGAATCTCGGGGACTGGGAATATATAGATTGATCATGATGAAATAAAAGCAGGATTCGGCAAAGTTACCTCGAGGACCCGGTTAGCTTCAACGAGGCCTGCACAGAGTGTAAGATTGAAACATCCGGCTAGGGCCAGCCGGATGTGGCGACGCTGAAGTAGAGGAGCCTTCGGCAAGGTCCGCAGTATTCCAAGCTTTAACGAATTGCTCTGCGGAGCCGAGGTTGTCGCCGCTCGGAGTGCGGAGATTCGGCAGAACCTGGCCACTAAGTCGGGCGCGAGTGATCGCCTCAGAGAGTTAATCATGCACCCGAGTCGCTGATGGAGTGGCGGAAACCTGTCTGCTAGCAACCACCTGCTTATCCGAGGTGGTTGGAGTCGTGCCAGAGGCGGCTTGAGTCGGCTTAGGTAGAGGCGATGCGCCCGGGGTCTTGGCCGGATCTGGCTGCCTCGATTGGTTCTGGGCTTGTTGTGGTGGTTTAAGTACTTCCTGTTGCTGCTTCTGCTGCTTCTCGAAAGTTTGTTGCTGTTGCTTTTTCTTCTTCTGCTGCTCTTGATTCAGCAGGGCTTGAGCCTTGGGGGTAGGGCGAGGATCCGGCTTAGGAAAGACTTAGCCGAACTCTTAGTTTTCTCCTTCTCCAACTCCTTCAGAGGGCGTGGCCAAGTTGAATCTCATATAGGAGCCGAGATTTCCTCGTTCTCCAGGTTGGCGGAGGAGTCTTGGCAGTTGTGGCATGCGCGGGAGAGGTGACACCCTTTTAGGATATTGGCTCTCCATGGCCGTATCCAGTGGAGGAATGGGAGAAAGAATGGATGAATGAGTTTGCTCGGTGACGACGACGTCACTGCATAGAGCAAAGTAAACAGTTAACTCGGATAATAGAGGAAGAAAGCAAATGAAGTTAAGTTGGCATTACCCTTGGTGGTAGGCATGGGCTTGAGCCGATTCGGCTTAAAGGCAGGTTTCTTCATTCTCTTGGCTTGAGGGCATCTGATCCGAACGCGTCATCGCGTTTCCGAGATGTCCCTTGAGCATCCTGTTTGGCTGGAACACAAGGTGGTGACCATGAAATCGGAATAGCATCAATGGGATCTAGGATCCAGCAATCATCATCCTCATCGTCGGAAATGTTGTAAATAGTCAATTGCTTACCCTTGCGGATGGGCTTGGCGCGCGGAATCGGCAAATAATCATCCGTATCCGCATCCTCTTCGCCCTCGCGCAGCGGGGTGCGATCCGGTCCCCACACTTTGGTGGAGAGATCTCCATCTTCGGTGATTTGGCGGTCGAACAGCTGCAGTAGAGTCAAGGCAAATCTGGATTAGTCCGATGGTATTTTGATGAAGTATGGATTAATTCGGAGAATGGTGAACTAACCTGTGGTGGAAGTGCATCTCGGTGGAACGGCTCCACGCCCCACTGCCACTTGTCCGACATCTCGGTGTAGGCAATGGCATTTACCCGTCTCTTGACGGAAGCTCTGGTGAGGTCATGTTTGCTGATCCGGGTAGGATCTAGCAGACCACTCATATGGCAAATCTTGTGTTTACGTTGTTGAAGAGGACTGACCCGGCGACAGACGAAGGCCAGAGGAGATCGTCCGAGAGCAGGCCTTCTCCAGAAAATCCTCCAGAGTTTGATGTATGATTTGAAGCTCCGCAAGAGTGTCAGCCGGATCGTATCTGAAGTTTAATTCGGCTGTGGGGGGCTCGATCCTGAACTCGGGCAAGTTGAGAGCATCATAGCCTTCAACGCTCTTCACGTAGAAGAAGGACCTTTGCCATTTCTTGCAAGTATCCAAGCCAGTGATCCGGGGAAAGATGGAGCCCGTCCTCGGAGTAATGCTAGCCGAACCACAAGCGGTCATCACCTTCAGGTCACTGCCCGGGATAGTCTGTTTCCGGAGGTGGAAGTACTTCGCCCAGGTTTGGACAGTTGGCCAGAGACCGAGATATCCCTCGGTAAAGGAGGTAAAAGCCGACAGGGAGACAAAGGCGTTAGCCGAAAGGTGGTGAGGCTGCAGGCCAAAGAAGTCTAGGAAAGCTCGGAAGAAGTCACTCGCCGGGAGTCCGAATCCGCGCTCGAAGTGCGCTAGAAATACAACGCGTTCACCCGGTTGGGTGACCGGTTCGAGTTCCTTCCCCGGTTTTCGGCATATAACTTTAGGTGTTATACGCCGGGTGCTCAGCAGCCATTCCAGGTCATCATTTGTAACATCGGAACCCTCCCAACTGCCGGGGGGGGGGGGGCAGCTTCGGCATATCCAAATCAGTCCTGCAAGAAAAAGGAGATAGCCGAGTTAGGAGATTCAGAATGTCTAAGTCCAGAAGAAATCAGATAATGGTGTAACCGAATCGGTAGAAGTTATCCCGGTTGGAATTACCTAGTTGTTTCGGAAAAGTAACTCAGATGGTAACTACAAACAAGTTTTCATGTGAATCTAGGGTTCCGCAAGATCTACCGCGGTGGTAAAATAGAAACTAAATCCTAACTCAATAGCATGGCGGAACTGCCCAAGCGGTTGCAAGTGAAACTAGGGCAATCTAGTGCAAAACCGGGAAATATCGGGGAGATGCACTAAGGCTTGGCAATGGATTCGTTTGCTAGTGAATCTAAAAAAAAGTGGACACAAGTTCATGGCAGAAGGTGAACTCGCTCGAGGAAAGCATGGCCGGGGATGAAGAACTTACGGTTACAGTACGGCGGGGAAGAGGCCTGGTGAAGAAACGGCGGCGCAGGGCGCGGTGGGCGGCTCTGGTGTGAGGTCTCTGGCGTTGTCGACGTCTCCGGCGCGGCAAGATCGCAAGGGCGAGGTCGCAGCGGCGGCAATGGCGCAGACGGAGTTTTCAGAGTGGAGAGTGCGGGGAAGAAGAAGAGAAACCCTATGCACCCCTATTTATAGCCGCTCGCAGGTAACTGGCGCACTACCGCACGGTTTTCGGGGCGTTGCCGGATCAAGTGTGGCCTGAAACTCTGTGGTCGCAATTGTGGCCGTGCATTTAAGCACGAGGAGTGCTACGGAATTGGAAGCGGTCACGCTGGATCGGGTGTGCCGGTCAACGAAGAAACCGAGGAGGCGTGGTCATTTAGTCAAATGCACTCAAGTACCTGGTGGATCCGGATAATGTGCTGTCAGTGGCATGTCAAATCAAAGACCCGGATTACGGGGCTTTACGCAGAGATTCCCTGCCAAGTGTCCCGGGAAATCCTGAGAAAAGTTTGTGTAATATGAGATTCGGTTAATGGCGTTAGTTTTTAACCTGCTACGGCCCTTCAGCCAAGGCTGTAGGACCGCACCAGCTTCGGGGACTACTGTCGGGGGGCTGCCCCCGGGTAGGGCAAAGAGGTGGTATTAAGAGCTGTAAAGAGTGGGCCGGATCAAGGTCAAGCCGGATCTCTTGGGCCGGATCCCTTGGACCGGATCACTTGGGAAAGTCGGTTGGCTCTCAATCATGCTAAAGTATAGGGAGAGACTGAAGGGGATCCGGCAAAGTCTTGCCAGATCAGAGGAAGGAATACCGGCTTAACTTAGCCGGGTTGATCAGGAATGATCCGGCATAAGGCAATGTCGGATAATGCACAAATGCCAAGTAATGTCAGTAAGTTCACGGGTCCTGCAGACCTCCTGCCGAGGCTCAGAAGACAGCCAGGTCGAGCCACGGGTTTTCCGGGTCGCTAGGCCCTAGGCGCTGACGCGGCTAATTCGGGAAAGGGCAGTGGCCTAGGCTCCAGAGGGCTACGCTGGCTTAAGCTCAAAGAGGAAAAGATAGACCTGCCGTTGGACTCACAATGAGCTGGACTGAGTGACAGTAGCCAGAGCTTGTCGTGTTCCTCTTGTCCATGCCATTATCATCTCCGACCAGGGGCAGAATGGTAATCCGGTTAGTATATAAATAGACCAGCACATCCTCCAGGGCAAAGGAGGATGAAGAAGAAGCCTCATTTCCCCCCTAGCTCCATCTTCTTCATAGAGCTCTCACCATTGTTGCTTCATACAGCTCAAAGAGCACTTTGTACTTGTCATCATTGAGATATAAAGAGAGTAGGCTAGTGCTGCAGTAGGGGTGTTACCTCCACAAGAGGGCCCCAAAGCAGGGTACATCTTGGTGTGTTTTGGTTGTTCTTGGTTTTGCTCGTTCTTGCGTGTTCTTCGTGGTTCTTCATGCGTGCTTCTTGAGCACGCACACCCTCCCCGGATCCCCCAGCGTCCTAGCGAGCCCCCAACTTAAGCCATCCCATGGCATCTGCCGTGACACCACCATGACATATGACGCTTTATGATTGCGTCTTTAAGACCACGTAGGGATGAAATTTCGCGTATCTATCCTATAATTTGACGTCTCTACATGAATGTTCTGTTGTAGTGACACCACCAAGATAACATCAGAAAACTAACCCCTTCAAAAGCGAGGTATTTAAGAAGGAAACAATGCATATGTGTCGTTGTTTCCCGATTAAAGATCCTAGGTTTTAGAACGTAGGCTCAAGATGAGCCCCAAACACATCAAGCTAATTTCCCATCGCCGCAAAGACTCCAACCACAATCGATGGTCCTCACGTCTTGACTTTCATGCACTTGTTGACACCTGACTTCACCATGAATCAAGAAGACAAATCACATGGTGGTAACAGACAGTAGAGTGGTCACATGGTGCATTTCGTATTGTTGCGGACCGGTGGAAATTTTGAGCCTCTTGCTAGTACTAGCTTTTGATGACTTTCTCTTTGAAATGTTTCCTATAATACTGTTTGATTTATTTGATAAAACCATACACATTTTTCTTTTGGCATTTTGTATTCCGCTTAAAACGAAATTTCGATTGAGACCAACCCCATGGATTCATATACTTTAGAATAATCTTGTGTCTCTGATACGTCTCCAACGTATCTATAATTTCTTATGTTCCATGCTAGTTTTATACCAATAGCTACATATTTTATTCACACTTCATAGCATTTTATGCATTTTCTGGAAAATAACCTATTAACAAGATGCCACAGTGTCAGTTCCTGTTTTCTGCTGTTTTTGGTTTCAGAAAAGCTGTTCTGAAATATTCTCGGAATTGGACGAAACAAAATCCCAGATGCTTATTTTTCCCGACACGTTCCAGAAGTCCGAAGGAGAGACGAATGGGGCAGCAGGGCGCCCTCCCCACATGGCGGCACGGGTGGGGCCCCTGCCGTGCCACCCTATGGGGAGCGGGCCCCACGCCTCCACCGATGTCGCCCCTTCGCCTATTTATTCCTCCCGACGCAAAAACCCTAAAACACCGAGCCATTATTCCAGAAAACATCCTCTGCCGCCGCCGTCAACCCTAACTCGGGGGGTTCAGAAGTTCTCTTCCGGCACCCTGCCGGAGAGGGGAATCATCACCGGAGGGCTCTACATCACCATGCCTGCCTCCGGAGTGATGCGTGAGTAGTTCATCCCTGGACTACGGGTCCATAGCAGTAGCTAGATGGTTGTCTTCTCCTTTTGTGCCATCATGTTTAGATCTTGTGAGCTGCCTATCATGATCAAGATCATCTTATTGTAATGCTACATGTTGTGCTTGTTGGGATCCGATGGATATTGAATACTATGTCAAGTTGATTATTGATCTATCATATATGTGTTGTTTATTATCTTGCATGCTCTCCGTTATTAGTGTAGGCTCTGGCCAAGTTTATGCTTGTAACTCCAAGAGGGAGTATTTATGCTAGATAGTGGGTTCATGCCTCCATTTAATCTGGGACAGTGACAGAAAGTTCTAAGGTTGTGGATGTGCTGTTGCTACTAGGGGTAAAACAGCAATGCTTTATCTAGGGATATTAGTGTTGTTTACATTATGCACCATACTTAATGCAATTGTCTGTTGCTTGCAACTTAATACTGGAAGGGGTGCGGATGCTAACCTGAAGGTGGACTATTTAGACACAGATGCATGCTGGATGGCGGTCTGTGTACTTTGTCGTAATTCCCAAGTAAATATCATAGTGATCATCATGACATGTATGTGCATTGTTATGCCCTCTCTATTTGTCAATTGTCCAACTATAATTTGTTTACCCAGCATGTTAGTATTTTATTATGGAGAGACACCACTAGTGAACTGTGGACCCCGGTCCATTCTTTTACACCTGAAATACAACCTACTGCAATCATTGTTCTTTTACATTCTCTGCAAGCAAACATCATTTTCCACACTATACGTCTAATCCTTTGTTTTCAGCAAGCCGGTGAGATTGACACCCTCACTGTTTCGTTGGGGCAAAGTAGTTTGATTGTTGTGTGCAGGTTCCAAGTCGACGAGTCAGACCTCCCCTTCATCACCACACTTTTTCTGACGCCGTTGACACCTTCGAAGCAACTTCGATCTCCTACTGGTTCGATAACCTTGGTTTCATACTGAGGGAAAACTTGCTGCTGCACTCATCATACCTTCCTCTTGGGGTTTCCAACAGACGTGCGACTTTACACGCATCAGTCTCGAATGTCGATTTAAGTTGCTATGTTTTCAATTTCTGTGGATTTATACGTCATGACATACGATTAATATGTTTTAGTATTTCTATGTTTTAAGAACCATGCGAACCAAAGAAGCTCCCATAGTTGGAAACCATGGGTGGCTAAGCAACGGTTATCCGGTCGGGAAATTCCATCACGTTACTCACGAACAACCTCAAGGAGGATTTTGGAATGTTAGAATATTTGTGGAGCTTCAAAAAAAAAAAAGGAGCATTTAAAATAATTCCTCACGGTCTTATTTCAACCAAAACTCTTAACAAAATATGTGAAATGTCATTTTTTTTAGAAATATGCAAATTAAAAAATGGAACCTCAGCTAATTTTCTAGAGCCTTCGTTAGCAAATTTTTAACTCTCAACAAAATATATGGTTATTTCAATAATTCTCCTAGAACTTGCAACGTATTTTCTAGAGCTGTCATTTTTCTTTTCAAATTTCAATAAACTTTACGTGCATATAGTACTCTAGACTAAACATGATAACAAAATGCATCCGCACTGAAAATTATGTAATTTGAAGCAATAAAACATGGTATATGAGAGAGAACACTATAAGGTAAAATGGGATGACACATGGTGGCAATACGGAAGGAGTGCAAAAGGGAGTGGTGGCAACAAACCCTCTTTACAAACTTATCTTTTCTGAAAGATGTAAGCCACATCTATCTATACTTCTTATAAAACAAAACCCCACTAAGTGTAGTTATTATTTTTCTATCTCTACATGCAAGCTATCCACATCACTTGATGTTTTAGCCAATCAATTCTCCATGTCATCCCACTAACACTCATTAATTATTTTCTATCTCTACATGCAAGCATCCACATAATATTTTTTAGCCCATCAAATTGTCCACATCATTCTTTTTATATGCGATTGATAAGATCACACCATGTCGCTATGCAGTTACACAAGTAAATCATGTGCAATTAGAACAACGGAATTAGTTTCACCGTGAACTTTTTGCCAGTTATTTTCAATGATGAAACTCATACAACTATTATACAAAATTATGGGCTCTTCTATATGTATTCACTCAAAAAGATTCTAGAAATATTATGCGGAAATATGCATGTCATCTTCATGCAAGCCATTCACAATATCCATTTCTTCAAACCGTTTATATAACCTTAATTATATGTAGCAATCAGATACAACACTAAACCATAATAATCTTTAAATTATAAACCACACATACATTTGATGTCTAATTTTTTATCCATTTTATAAAAAAATTAAGGGATACCCGTTGCAACGCGCATGGTGTCGTTCTAGTATTAACTATGTCCAAGCCTTACAAGAACATCCCCGAGTGAAATAAATTACAAGCATGCAAGGGAAATACGTTGCAGTCTCCTATTTGCACAAAGCAATGGCCCGCCGTAAATCAGCTTGATGTTGTACCCGCTCTGCAACGCTAAACCTAGGGGCTCGTTCTAACTGTGACGAGGAAGTCACCAAACGCTGTGAGGAGAGACGCCGACAAGATTGTCCAAACTCCAAAGTATGAAACATCTACGTGAAGAGAACGAAACCGAATGAGCAGATCCAGTCCCCGTCGGCGCATAAAGCGCCGAGGGGAAAGGGTACTTATTAACAAGGCCACCCACACCATCACGAATCGAGCCAGAACATCTGCCCTGCGGTGATGCCGGAAGTAGTGCCACCACGAGCAAGCCTAGGCTGAAGGTACTTATTGTGCCATCACCCATGGCCCGGGCGAATGACATGGGAACATCAAGACACGACGAACTAGACCAAGACTTTTCACGAGCGTGATATCCATCCTCTGCATCGCCTCTCCTAGCGCCGAAACCAGTCGTCGAAGACAAGGGAGACAACATAATCAGTCTGCGAGGGTGAGCCTTATGTTGTGTCTAGAGTTTTCAATTGGAGGAGATGTATTTCTATTTACAAACTTGTGTAGCTTTCAAAGTTCACAACCAGAACTAAACTTAATAAATAAACTATTTTCGACCACAATAAAAGACTAGCACCTGAAGTAGTTGACACCAAAAATAGAAACGCGCACTAGCAATATATAATATCTCCAAATGGAATACTTCCACTTGTGTAAGTTTGCTTTTTGGAAAATAAAGTGTTGAAAAGAAGAAAGTGTGAGACCTATGAAGCCAACACAGTGACCCCACAGAGCAGCTTAGCCACCCAAAGCAATTATTAGTCAGCTGCTACAATATCCTTCTAAATACTAAGCTCCCTAGAATTGGAGTCATCTCCTTCTTCCACATGTCAACATCATGGTAGACCCCACTAGATCACATTATTTATTTATAGTTTATTATTTTAAATTCAGTTTGAAAAAAAAATATTGGATATATACATATGTTTGTACTTATCTGATAATTTTTTGGTGAAATAAAAAGGGATTCCCATCTATATAAAAACAAAATTGTGGCTGTAAAAAAAGAAAAATAACTCCATTTCCCCTCAAAATTACTCTTTGTGGATAGACCAAGATAAAAAAATCTTCCAGAGTGCATACAACTACGTGAAAAAATCTTATAGAGTGCATACAATACGTACACGTAGTTTTATGTTTTATTTCAAAAAATTGAAAGCTAAACATGTCGTTTCGATTTTTTTTACAAGGAGATGCGGTGAGTCTGGAGCTACTGGTGCTACCCGACAACTCTCTCTTTTATGTCTGCCGCATCGTCCACAATAGCGTCACACGACCTGGGCCACGCGACACCATTTCTCTCCCTCCGCCTCCCTCGAGCCGTATTTTGACGAAAGCAGCTGTCCCTATGCATAGTTTGCCCGTCTCTCCGCATACATATCCGGCTCAAGCGCTGTGACTACATGGCACCTCCAACCCTGATGGCGTGACTCAAGTCCATTGTTAACTTGCACGTCACGTGCGCTCCCCTCTGTTGGCCACCCAACGCAAGTGAGCTGAAAGACTTCGTACAACCTCGCAGTAGTTGCACATGAACACCCATGTCCCCTCTCACATCGGCCGCCGCTGTCACTGTTGTTGTTAGTAGTGCTTGACTCGGTGGTGGTGCCCGCTGTAGTCGAAACCGTGAACGACAAACCGATGTTGAATCGGATTGGAAGGATGAGTTATACGCATCTTTGTTGGATGCCACCTATTACTAATGAAAGATGATGTGGTCGTTTATCCATGAACTTTTCTACAGTATATTTTCTTATATTTCACTTGTATTCAGAGAATGATCTAGATTATGTAAGAAAATGCATGTGTATTTTGTAGATGATTGAATCATACACTAAAAAAGGACCTAGGTTTGCCTAGCCTCATTACAATCATTAGGGTCTAGAAAAGTCAAGACCACGATGGTACAATAATATATTTTGGTGAATTATTTAGTATTTCTTGGTGGAATGTTCCTTTATTTTTTATATATTATCAATCATATTCGATACAATTTATTTAAATATGTAAAATAATTATGCCAACTATTATTATTGATTTTGGGATAATTTATATAAGACTAGTTAGAGGGCACGTGCAACGCACGTCTGCACAATGAAACACATTTTTTTTGTAATTCTTTCATCTTATGAGTTTACTGATCTGTATATGGAGGAGGCGATTTGGGTAGTGGGTCTAGATACACCCATTAGGTAATTTATTTTTAGTTTTCTTTCAGAATGTCAAAAAATTCCAGAAAAAAATTCGAATGTACATTACAGCGTGATGTGTTAGCACAAAAATTGGAATGGTGAAAAAACTTTTTGAGCAACCTGTACAAAAAAGACAAAATTCTGACATGTATATATACATTTTGGTATGTCCGAATTTGTCTTTTTTGCACAGGTTGGAAAAAAAGTTTTTTCTTCACGTAACTTTTTGTGCTGACTTGAAATGTGTTGGACTACATGCAAAAAAATTATTTTGAATTTTTTGACATTTGGAAAATTGTTTTTTGGGTAATGGGTGCATCTGCACCTACTACCCGTTTTGAATATCCGTCTTAATATCTTATTTGTATCGACCTTAATTTGAAGCCAAAATGCTATATTTTATCCTAAAGATGTCCATATTTTATTGAATCAAGTTCATCTCCTAAACTCTATACATGCAATAAGCCATATGTAATGATGACCCTAATGCAATTGGACATGCCTCTTACATATATGTCTTTGAAGTCAAAGCAATTGCTACAGAACATAATATTTAGAGCGAAAAACATAGCAGTTATTTCCCAAGTTGGATCCATGTAGACTACATATTTTGTGCATTGTACTGAACCTCCAACCTTATTATATAGCTTTGTATTATGAAAAATTATCCGTTCAAGGTGTATCTGCAAGCCGAAATCAAATTAAGATGGCAATGAAGAATATAAATCAACCTATACCTATGGAAGAAACCATTGAGCGACTGAAGCTTTAAGATTAATTTTATTCATCTGTACATGATGGTGTTGTGCAGTTTGAACAACATCTCAAAGTATTGTACTTTAGCTCCGTATAGTGAAAACCAACCCACGCACAAAAAAGGGCAGGCATTCATGAGATGCGTCAGTAAGTATTGTCGATCAGTAGGATTACAGTAGATGAATACCGAACCTGAGAGTTTGAGGGACTCTGAGTTCACCACAACCATCCTGGGTTGCAGGCGTTGGTAACGGTGGCGAGTCTGTCCGAACCTAGATCTCTGTCGCTAAATCCATTCTGCTCCAGGGAGGGATCCGGCCTGGGAAGAGGTGGCTCCAAAGGATGTGAGAGGCTGGCGATCTCAACCTCGGCAGCGGTTTTTGGGCGAGGCTGTTACGGTGGACAGAAGAGGACGGCAGCTGCAGTTTATTCGGTCCAGGTTGTTGTACATTGAACAAGCACCAAGACCACAATGCCGAAGGTCGGACAGGCTCTCATCCGAGACGGCATCGGGCAGGTCACTGTGCTGGCGGACAGGCTCGACTGGCAGGACGACGTTTGCTGTAGCGCAGCCTGAGAGCTATTGCGCTACCCGGCGACATGCACAGCTGTACTGGCGGAAGCCGTGGTAGTGGCGCGGATGGCAGCGCTGACAGCGTCGTCTGCTACTCATCACGCTCGCGGGCGGTAGCTCCTCACCGGTAAACGACTCCTTCAGATCCTTCACCACCTGCGACAACATCTACCACACCTCTCGCCGGCCATCAAGTAGCTACCCTCATTGCAATTCCCCTCGGCGTCGCGATCGCCGGTGCCCGCGACTGCGCGTTGTGCCTCCTGCGTTCGCCTAGGGCGACGAGCTCCCCGCGCTACTCGCTCGCTCAGAGCAGGCTGACGGACCTCGACCGCTCGTCTCACCGCCCGGCGCTTCCATCCCTGTCGGCGATGGCCACGCATATGGCCAACTTCTATCTGACCGGCCGTGCCCGTCACCCTGCCTGGACGCTGCTTCCCGGCCACCCGCGCTCGCCCGTGCCATCGATCGCTCACCTCGCCGGCCGACCACGCCCTTCCCCGTGGTTGTCGCCAAGACTGCGCATCCAGCCAGCTCATGTATAGCTGGCGCCTGGCGTCGTCCATTGCGCCGCAGAAGTCGCCCTGGAGAGGTGTTGACGGGGACACGGCAGGCGCCTCTCGAGGTCGGGGAATCGCGGCCCGGCGGCGCGGGGGGTGTAAGGCGGCGTCGCGGCGGGACGCGACGCGTTTTCTTTTCTTTTTATCGGTGACAATCTTTTGTAATTAACGGCAAAATGAAAAGGTGGTGGCAATTTGGTCGTATTATGTGATTTGGTGGGAGGGCAAAACGGTCCAAAACGGACAATGTTGAGTTGTCAAACATTGGGACGATCTGAGCCGTTTGATCGGATATTGAAGGGCTCAGATTTAAAGCCAACAAGACAAGTTTGCTCTTTTAATAGTAGTATAGAAAAGTCTACTTGATTTCATTATATTAATATCAATTATCTTCATTGTAGGATCTCGATGGCCAATCACATCTTGGCTATTCAATCTCTTTTAGTTTACAATTTTCATCATATCATACCGTGTCTACACATTGTTGGAACTTTGATTAATTTATTGTTTGAATCATTATGGAATCATGTACACAATTTAAATTTAATGACATTTCATAATTGTTGTATCCTAAAAGTCTAACTGAGTGTAATTTTTAATGGGGCGTCATGCTCTTTCTGTCGAGTGGTGTACTCCTAACCTTACTACAACTGAATAACCGTGTCCCTTATCTACTTCTCTATGTTTATGTGAGGATGTTTGAGTAATTGTGTCATAAATAGTGAGCCATTAATACTAATTTTTATTTATTTCTCGCTAAATTTCTTTTTGTTCATCTATCATTATTAATACTAGGGAACATGCCCGTGCGTTGCAACGGGGGAGAAAAACTATGTCGTGGAGACACCCAAACACAATCAATGCATGCATATTTTGATTACTTTTATGCTCCATTCAGTGTAAATTTCCAAGCATTTTTCTATGAATTTCATGGGTACTTCTAATATATCTCATAATCTAGCCAACATGCCCCTGCGTCGCGACGGGAGAACACAATTACGAGCCTTAAAAAAGAGCAAAATCATAAAGAAATCATTCTTGTCTAATGAGAACCCACCAATATTTTAGCATGCAACTACGGTAACAAAGAATCAAAACAATAATACCTAGTAATAATATCTAAAACTTAAAATCAGGGTATCAAAATTTTAAAGTAAAACGATGCTAATCCTAAATTGTAAAATGATGGCAGTAAATGTAGAGTTTGATATTTGGCACTTCATATAACAATAAGAAAATAAACATGGATGAAGCAACTCAAATAATTTGACAGGATCGTCCTCACTGTGGTTGAAAGGAGTGAAAGAAAAGAAAAAACATTTAAGCAAAAATTGTTAGTCAATAACTATTGGCTTTCAGTTTTATAAAGTAGAGTAGTTCATTTTGCATACATCAAGAGGGCACCATTCTAGGAACAGATGTCTCAGCGTTCAACTGAAGTCCAATTGACATAAAGTCATGTAAGAGCTACTTATGTTCATACTTTTGCTCAGAACATTTTTAAATTGCAAGTAAAATCCTAGTAGAAAGTAGGACTACTTTTCCTTCAAGGTGTACATGTAAGAGCTGGTAAACCTGATCAAATACATGCCTACTGATTTCATATATCTTTTTCGAAGAAGCACAATACTTCTCCTTCTCTCCCTGCATATAGAACAGAAAGAGAGAAGGCCACGATCTCCCAGGCTCTGCATCAAAGAAAATGAACTGGACGAACTATAGCTTGCGGAGCCCTAACTTTAAATTCTTCATCATCCTCCATTTTTGTGTGTGGATTCTTTATAGAAAAGCTGCATAAACTAACCAAATTCAAACGCGGCAGGGTGGATGCCTCCTCTGCTTCAGGGCTAGGTAACGCGTTCGAAGAGCACCATCGACCCCATGATTCCTCCTCTGCTTCAAGGCTGATAATCTTTAATACTTCTTTCAGAGAAAATCACTGGTAAGTCACCCTGGCAAACGGCAATCACAATCTTCACCGTATGTGCTACGCAGCTGGCAGCTGCATCGAGGCACCGGCGACCAGACGCGGCCATAGTCCTCGCCACTTCCCCCTGTCTTTGTGTTCGATGGCGCGGTGAAGAGCAGAGCGGCGGCGTGCTGTGGTCGACATCGCGGCAAAGAGCAGATCGACGACAATGATCGACAACACGACTAACTGAACCCAGGCCCTTGTAGCACCCTGACACAGGCCGGCTAGCTCGCCTTCCTCCGGCCGGCGCCATGGCCGCCGTGTGCACCTGCAGCACCTACGCAGCGGAGCGCGGGAAGATGGCCCCGGAAGGCCACGCGAGTGATCTGCTGACGGCCGCCGTCTTGACCGACGAATCAGGCGGCCGCCGCAGCCCACAGGCACTCGTATGCCTTGGCATCATCCGTGAAACCACACCCATGTTGTTCCAGGCGGCGACGGTAGGCCTAGGCTTCAGTAGAAGGCACGACGGCGCCCATCCCGATGGAGTGGGGAGTGCCCGTGCGCCCTTCGTCGTCGCGGGTGCAGGCCATGTACGAGCTCTGCAAGCGCACCTTCCCCTCCCATTCCTCCGCCGCCCCGTCCTCCCGTCCTCTGCCTAACGCCGTGCCGCGGTGGGCGAGCAGCTTGCAGAGTTGCAGGTCGTGAACGTCCTACCCAACCGGCCTTCCGATCCACGGCCTCCTTGCCGACGTCGATGGAGCTCGGCCATGGCGGGCTGCTCCAGGAGGCACCAGGGAAGTTGCCCGACGAGTCTGCATCTGGGCGGCGAGTCTGCATGCTCCTCCCTGCTCAACCTCTCCAATAGCCGCCCAGCCATCCACCTCTTCCTTGTGCCTCCCCTCCCTTCCATCGATCTACCACGGCGGAGCACAGGGATAGCCGCCGGCGGCCGCTGCATCCCTGTCGGTCGCCGCCGCCACCGCTCAAAGGAGAAATGATGGAGGGGTTCTGTTGGCGGTGGGTGGGTGGGTTTGGCTAAGGGTGAAAACGCAAAATTTCCGATTATTTGTACTGCGGGTTTATTATCGTGTTTGTGAGGGGCTAAATTGCAAAACGCCGCGACGTAGGCAACATACGGTCGTTAGGCCGCATTATAGTTTAGATTAAGACAGACGCGGCAACGCGCGTCTTTTCCTTCTACTCTCCAGCTATACCTGACCACCACCACCATGACTCGGACAGACTCCTCTCCTGGAATTTCTTTGCTGTAGGAGTGACTTGTCCTAATCCATGCCGGTTCCTCTCGCTGCCTCTTTTATAAGTGGTGCTCTGCTTTGGCCTTCGGTTTATCGAGCTATCTCAGCCACTGCTTTTTCAACAACTGATCTGATTGGTTCCATTGATTGGGTCAAAATGCGCTCACCTACGATTAACGATTGTTTAGTGGGTCCGCTCGGAGTTATTTGGAATGGCACCAAGATCGAAAAAGGGAAATATGAGATGGCTTTCTTAGTTTTGTTCTGACGTTGCGAAAATAAGAAATACCTCTATGGTATACAATTATTGAGCTAGTTCTCAGCCGTGTATTTCACAGATTGATCACAATGACAATGTGAACATCATTGGAAGGTATGATACAAAGATTTGTTGTTTTGTTTTCCCAATTCAATGACGCTACATTAATTGATCGTGAAACTTACATTCATTCAAAAGAGTGCCAGCGAGAAAGTCTAGGTTATAATTGATCCACAAACATCTTCTCCTATCATCACTAGCTTGTTGAGCACATAAACACGAGAACTAGCAACATGATCGTACCAAAGGGCCGGGGCTCTTCTCAAGCCTCATGGTAGTCCCTCGCCACCAGTATGGTATTCGCGAGAGTTTCTAAAGAAGTATGCAACCATATCGATATTCACCTCGCCTTGCTGCGAAGGTCTCCATCTGGTCTTCTTGGTAGGACATCTCTTCATGTTCTCTTTTCCAACGTGAACCAGATCGTGGCTACAACACTAATCATGGCGAGCTTGAAAATCCTCTAGATCAATAAGCTTACGCTCAACAAAGTTACTCATGATTCTCGAAAGTTAGCACAAACATGGAACGAGAGGAGAATGGTTCAAATCGGACTCTGTACAAACATGGAACTCAGTCACCCGTCCTACAGGAAGACACAAAAACCCTAGGGGTGCTCATTGAGTTGGTATGGCACAAAGATGAAGGACACCTTTGATATAAATAAATTGCACATCATTTGTGAAGAATTCAATCCTATAGGAGTTTCTATAGCAAATCTAGCACCCACTCCAAGCTCTTTTTAGAGCATCTCCACCGGGGGCCTCCAAACGACCCTCCAAAGGCCCTTTGGGGGGGCCGGACACGAAAAACTGCCACCAGCGGCACCCCCCAAAGTCTCGCCCTGAGCGATTTTGTGTCCGGCACCCCAATAGGGCCTCCAAACTTGGAGGCCCTATTGGAGGTGCCGGACATTGACCGGACATGGCCTCCGACAGGTGCGCCCCACCCGTCATAGACGTAGGGCGCGAGGAGGTGCTGTAAATTGCGCCGTGCAGGAGGTCTTTTCGCCCGCGTTAATGGCGACGCGTTTCTGCAGGCGACGGGACGGCGAGGCGTCTGCGGCACGCCTTGCAATTACGCCGCGCTCACCCTCTGGGGCAGGAGCAGGAGCCGGAGCAGGCCCTCCAGCCTATCGTCGACGAGGCGCCCTTCGATTGGGCGAACGTCGACGACATCGACGTGGAGGAGAAGGAGGTGCAGGAGCCGGCCCAGGATCCTTACCCTGGGCAGGAGCCGGAGCCGGCGCCGGAGCAGGAGCTGCCGCCGCCGTTGTGGCCCGACCAGGTGGTCGCCGTGAACTCTTTCGACACCTGGCGCGCCGAGCAGGCGGCCAACCATCTCAGGCTCGACTACGAGGCGGTTGGCAACGCCGTCGAGGCCGCCATCCTGAAGGCCTCCATCGCGACCGCGGAGCGAGACGTTCGCTGCCGCGCCTTCATGGTCGCCGAGCGCGCGGCGTACGCGGACCTCAACGCCGTGGCCGCGGAGCGGGAGAATCCAGCCTCGATGGAGGCCACCCAGCAGGCGGCTCACGAGGAGCTGAACCGGATGCGCGCGGCGAGGCAGGCAGCAGCTGCGAGGGATGCCGAGCGCGAGAGGGCTGCCAGGGATGGCATGCGTCGAGCGGCGAGCGCGCTCCGGCAGGAGAGGCGTGTCCGCTCGCGCCTAGCCCAGGAGAGCCGGACAGGCGCCCCGCTATGACGACGAGGCAGGCCAGGGCAGCGGAGTTTAGATTAGGTTTTAGATTAGGGTTTAAATTTTAATCGTTTAGTTTAAATTTGAATCGTTTAAATGAATCGCTTAAATTTCATGTCGCTCGCAAGGTGTTTGAATCGTGGCCGACACCTCGGACCGTTTGAGGGGTGGGCCTTTGGGGAGTGCCGCTGTGGGCGGCCTCCAAATGTTGCCCGGAGACATGTCCGGCACCCCCAAAGGAGGCCTAATTGGGGGGTGCCGGACACACATTTGGTAAATGCAAAATCATGTAGGACGGGAACATGCATTTGGAATCCCCTTTTCCTATTTTTATGTTTTTTCTATCCTACAAATCAAATAGGTCCGAAATGTAAAAAAATAACATCACCATCTTGTCTTTGTTAAAAGCAACAACAGCTAGCTATTTGAGTTTTCCCCTGTTCAGCGTCGCTGTCACTAGCCAGCAGCCAGCCATCAGAAACCGATAATTGCACAAACGGCAGGGAGAGAAAAGAACAAAATGATACACAACAAAAGCAGGCTTCCTTACGCCACAACAACGACGGCCCTTTTCTACACCAACGGAAAAAGAGAGGGAAAATGACAAAAAGAAAAGAGAAAAATGAAAAGGAGACGGGAGAAAGAACAAAGCAGAGTAACAGCTAACGACCACGACGGCGCCGTCCGGCCGCCGCCACCACCAGCACGCAAAGTCGCAGGGGACCGTCCCTGTGCTTCCTAGCCCCGCCGCCGCGAGCCGGACGCAGGCGCTGCGGCGGAGTCCTCGGCGACGGAGGCGAGCTTCTGGAGGTTGAGCTTGACGACGGTGTCGGTGAACATCCTGGTGTCGTCCTCGGTGTTCCCCTCAGGCACGTCGACGACGTAGGACTCGACGACGACGCAGTACGGCCCCGGCTGGAACTCGGTGACGGAGGTGACGGAGCGGTAGTTGCGCAGGCGGTGCTCCCCGCCGACGACGCTGAAGCTGAGGATGTGGCGGTCGTCGTCGAGGATCTCGAGCCGCTCCGTGCTGGTGGACGCCGGGAGGCCGGACACGACGGTGACCTCGCGGACGCTGCCGACGCTGGCGCCGTCCCCGGCGGCGAGCGCGCAGGTGCGCACGAAGTGCTTGTACCGCTGCGGGTTGCCGAAGCTGCGCACGATGGGCCACACCGCGCGCACGGGGGCCGCCACCCGCTGCGCCACCAGCGACGTGCAGGTGGCCCCCGGCGTGCGCCCGGGGAAGGTGTGGTGCGCGCGGACCGTGCCCTCCAGCGCCGCGCGCTCCGCCTCCGTCACACCCTCCCGCAGCGCCCGCTCCATGTGCGCCTCCATCGCATGCACTCCCTCTGTCTCTGTCTACCTGCGTGTGCGTTTCTTGATGGGGTCCGGATGGATGGTTATATATTGTGGTAGCAGGCCGGAGGAAGGGAGGATGCGGGGGGAAGAAGAAGAAGGTCCGGTAATTGGGGGTGGCTTCTCGATCGATCGATATCCATGCACGGGTTACGAGGAAGCCGACAGGCAGCAACTTTTTCACTGGAGGATGGTGCAGACTCTGAATTGGCACCAGCGGGCGTTTCGTGCAAACAACGACAAATATAACGCCTTGGAACTTCAGCAATCAATAATCTCTATCCCTAAAACATTTTCCAAATAAAAATGAGCCGGTGACTCCGAATTTTGACGGAACCCCCCAAAAATATCTGCTACGGGTGCCCCCGATAGTTTTTTTCTTCAAATTTGAACACTCTCAAATTTAACCAAATGACTCAAATTTCATTGAAATTTGACGAACTACAAGAAAAAATAAACTAAACAATTTGGCGGATCATCTAGGCAAACATGTGGGTCTCTCACGATAGATAATCTGCAACACTAATGTCTTATTACAAAATCTAAACACATATATCATCAGTCAAGAGTGGACACCGGGCATCGACTGACAGGCAGGTGCAAGTCTGCCTCCCCCACGAATCAAGCCCTGTTGTTCTCCAATTCCCTGCTCAGGTACTTCCTCTTTCTTCTTCACAAACTTTTGGTTGGCAATTTGATATAGGACGGAAGGTTGATTACCGATCTATTTTTTCTATCTTGCATGTCATGGGAAGTTCAGCTCAAAGAAGAATTGATTTTACCTTGAAAATAAAAGGAGATGACATTAGTGAAGTTTGGTTGTAATTGGAGTATACTAATTGGAGTAATGACTAATAGAGTACTAATATCCAATAAGTGTTATGGTTTAGAACATTTTTTTTTGTAGTGTTTTCTCATTTGTTGGCCCGCCCATGAATTTGTTTCAAGCTCCTTCACTAAACATATATCTATCTATACTTTTTATAAAGTAAAACCCCACTAAGTGTATTAATTATTTTTCTATCTTAACATGCAAGCTATCCACCTCATACATCTTTTTAGCCAATCAATTGTCCATGTCATCCCTCCAATAATATTTACTATTAATTATAGTATATTGTACATGCAATCTATCCACGTCATCTTTTTTAGTCGTACGTCCTCGTCACATTATTTATCGTCAAATACACAATAATTACGCAAATCAACTATTGCGAGAATTTTTTTATTTCCAGAAGTAATTTCATATTTGATGTGTCTTATACATGTTTATTTACACAAAGTTTTATAAAATTCCCGCCGCAACGCGCGGGGTATTTTCTAGTATCATCTTACAAAGAAGCCGTCTGTGTTGAAGGGAAGCGTCTAGATTTGAGAGTTTGAATGATCTGGAAACAATCGGACTGCAAAATAACTTTTGATCATCCACTCATTTGCCAAAGATAAGCCCCCACTAATAGTTTTAGTTTTCAGGCATCTATGACATGTCTGATAGATTATTGCAAGCTGCAATAAATCTGCCCAGGTCATCTCTGTTGAACGCGCCAATACCTCCAGAAGAGCTCTCCGGATTGAAGCTTGCATCCACACATTAATCCGCACAAAACCCTCTCTAGGTTTGACCCATTTACACTTCCTAGAAGCGATTTTCCCCCTCAAAACCAGGCCGTTTCTTGCCGTCCTGGTAGACCTCAAGTGGTGTGTTGATGCTGCCTTTAGCTTAGCTCGTTCTGCTGAAAATCTAAAGTGTAGAGTTATGTAGTTTTTTTTTTTTGAGAATTTTCTGTAGTGTTTCTGGAGTGTTACTTTGCTCCTAGAAAAATTGTTTAGCTTGGTTATGTTTTGTAGTACGCCCTCAGGCAGGGGTGATGGGGTTTGTCCCTGCCTCTGGTTTCCTAATGTCTGTGAGCATATGGCGGGTTTAGAGCATCTCCAACCGCACCCTCCAAAATCGGACCTCAAACTGCGCCCGGACGCATCCGGACGCGTCCGCGGAGGGTGACCGGACAACCCCTAAAAACATGCTTCTACAACCACAACCCCTAAAATCTAGATGCCAAATTATTACAAAGCATGCAACGTCCACATATGCTACACTACGATGTGGACTTGCTGCCGCCTTGCTACCTCCGGTTATCCTATCTCCCTACTCGTCATCGGATAGGACGATGACCGTTCCCACTGGGCCGGGGGAGCCGCCCGCACTGGCGGCCGGAGCCGGACAAGAACCCTGCTCGGAGTCGGAGAAGAGCCCGAATGAAGACGAGGAGGAGGCCCCGGCGTATGGTCGGCCTTCACGAATCGCCGCTTCCGCCTCGATATGCTTGTCGAGGAACCCGGAGCGGTTCCTCATCTGCCTCATGAAGAGGCGGTCCACCGCCTCCGCCTTCAGCTGTGCCTCCGCCGCATGGTGCTCCGACGCCTCCTCCTTGAGCTGCGCCTCCTCGCGGATCGTTCCCTCTTCCGCCTCCGCCTGAGCTCTCCACTGGTCCGTCACAGCTCGCACCCGGGCGCGATGCGCTTCGGCCGCCGCCTCCGCCCGGCTGTGAAGCGCTTCGGCCGCCACGGCCGCCGCCTGCGCTTCGACCGCCGCCTCCGCCCGGGCGCGCCGGGCTTCATGCGCCGCCTCCGCCCGGGCGCGCTGGGCTTCATCCGCCTGCCGGATGTACTCCGAGCCCGTCAGCTCGACGATGTCGGAGTCCTCACGGACCACGAAATATCCGACGCTCGACGACTCCGACGCAGCCACCTCCGCCGCCGCCTCCTCCTCCCGTGCCCTGGCTCGGAGTTGGGCCTGCTGCGCCGCCTTCTCCGCCGTCATCTTGGCGAAAATGGAGGGGAGGCGGCGAGGCATGGTGGAGAAGAAGCGCTCCGGGCGGTGGATGTAGATGAACTAGGGTTACGGCGGCGGCGGCGCCGGTACATATAGTGGTGTCCGGACGGCCATGAATGCTAGCAGTTGGGCGTTGGCCGCTGGCCGCTCCGCCATGAATGCCGACGCCGGTCAAAGGTTAGATCCTCCCTCCGGTAGGCTCGGGTAGGCCGGTCAAGGGAGGGTCCGCGCTGTCAGCGACCAGAGGACGGATGCGTCCGGGCGGCCCCAAACCCGCCCCAGATTTGGGCTGGGTTTGGGGTGTGCCGGACCGCCTGGTCGTTTGGGGCCGGTTTGGGGACCTCGGTTGGGTAGAGTATTTTGGCCCAAAGGCCGTCCGGGCAGTCCGCCCGGACGTTTGGGTTGACTACGAGGGGTGTGGTTGGAGATGCACTTAAACGCCATTTTGTGGAGTTTGCTGCGGAAACTAACCATTGACATATGTGTCTTTGGAGACTGACCGATGTCACACCCGTGGTTTCATGTTGAATGAAACTGGGAGTCGCGAGACTCCCTATATCGAAAAAACAATTCTGGAACAAAATACGACATCCACTGTATTGATGGAGCCAAGGCCGCCGCTGCCCGGCATCCCTACCGGCGGCCGTCATGGCCGCTGGCCGTAGCTGATGGTACAGCGAAGAAGGAACTCGCCGGCGACCGCCCCTGCTGCTTCTTCTCGATTCCTGCCGGCGTTTGCTTCGTGGTCGTCTTCCCCATCGCCATGACGCCATCCATCTCCAGGCGTACTGAATCTTGAACCACCAGCGTGGTGTTGATTCGGCCCAATTCTTTCAATCCAAACGAGTACCTTGCATTTTTCGTTTTTATTAGGGGATCAAGTTAAATCCCTGGTACTGGTAATATACTCCTAAACGGGCCCTAAGATGCATGTGCCGTATGATCCTGAGAAAACAAAAGGACCGGGGTGGCATGTGCGGCGGCAGGGACAGGGCGGGCCAGCCGGCTGCTGGCTGCCCGCCGAAAAGCCTATTCCCAAAGCTCCGGCACAGCCGCCACTTGTTCGTCGTCCCACACGAGCGCCATGGACGATCGACCGATTCCTCCTGCAAAAATCTGGCCGCGCGCGCGCATGCATGCATGCGCACAACTGCATGCGCTTGGTAGGTAGCTTCGCTCGCCGTCGCCCCCCACACCCTATCCTCGCAACTTGCCGGCGGGGAGGTCCTATCGGGGAGGGACAAGCGTGCAGGGCTGATTTGGACGCAGCTGGGTAAGGGATGAACAAGATCAGGTGTCCCGCGTGCCCGCCGCATGCGTCGGAGGGAAGCGGACAATGAGGTGGTTCCAGCTCCGCGCCACCTGAGCGGCACTTGGATGGATGGCGTTCTCGACGGATCCATGGATCTCTCCCTCTCTCTCCTTCGTTTTTCCCCGCGCGCCGTTGCGGAGTTTGGCGCCACGCGAGTCATGGCGCCCCCTCGTCGGATCCTTTTCCTATGGCGCGCGTGTGTATGCATGGGACTTCATGCAGAAGGTCCTCCGTTGCGTAGGCAGCCGCCTGCCTCTTTTGGCTCTGCCCGCAGCCCCATCACCTCCGGCGCGCGTCCGCCCCCGTTTCTGCTTTCCAGCTTTCGGATATTGTGTTGGATATTTTAGTTCGACTTCTAGGACGTTCGGTCCATGTTCGGTTTTATTTTACTGAATATATGAGGGGAAACTAGAAAGAGAAAAACACAAACATACACACCACAAATTGCAAAACCGCCAAGCCTTCAATTTTTCCAAAATAAAAACGCTTCTTATGTGCAATATAATCTAATATGAACACATGTTTGTTTACGCGCACGGTAACAATATTTCTGACCGGTGGACCCCTATGCCAGGCATACGTGGAGAGGGTAATGGTTTCGACAAGATGCCCGTCGAAAACGCCTTGATTGTTGACTAAGGGCTAAGAGATACGTCACTACCCAATCTCTTTCCGTGTTTGGTCTCTCGCTCCCTCCATGGAACCTTGAAACACAGGTGTGGACGTTCTGCCACTGGTCAGGAAGAAAGTGGCCCGGAGTCGGGGGCTGGTGAAGACAACGGGGTGTAGAACTTCTTCCCCTTCTTCAGCTCATCCTCCATTTCTCTGCCTTTTTCCTCAACAATTTGTAAGGAGTCAAAAGATTCTTAAAATATTATCTTGTGTTGCTTAGTTTTATCTGCAATTTTTAAATTCCTTCGATTTGTTTCTTTACTTGTGAAAGGCTTGTAACTCATCCAACACCTTCATAACCCTCCTTGATTAAAGAATTTCCCTTTTTTAAATCTCTAAACCTTGTCTTTTTGGTCCCTAAACCGTTTTAAAGGTCATCTTATTCTTATGGAGATGCTCTAATATTTTGCTACCGGTAGAGAATTGTCAAAAGACCATTTTTGTGGAGGGATAACACTTGGCGCAGACTTGGTACGAAATGGTGACCCGTTTTAGGGATTCTTTTTTTTTTTTTTGAATTTTCCATACTTGTATTCATACTAGAGGATCAAATACAAGGTCGGATACAAGCAAGAAAAAGAAGAATACGAAGGACGGCACCGCAGCGCCACGCCGTCTTCACCACAAGCAGCTCCAACGCGCGCGACCTCCACCGCCGGAGGCGAGGAAGGAAGCAGACGCCTGGAGCCCTCTCCACGGAGCGGAAGAGCTTCTTGCCACCGCAGTGGCTTTGACGAACCACAAGAGCCGCCAGCTCCGACGAGCTGGAACTTGAATCGATGAACGCCCAGAGGTCGGGGCCGCACCCGAGCACCTCCCGCCCCAGATCCATGGCCGGCGCCACAGATCTTCCCCCAGCACCCCACACTCCACCGCCGCAGTCGCCTCGCACCTCCTCCACCACCGGCCTTGCATCCACTCGACACCGGGCTGCCGCCGAAGCCGGAGAAACACGCAGCAGCTCGGGGACGAAACCTGCAGCTCGAGGGCGCCGTCGTCGACGTCGCAGCGGAGGGGGAGCCGCAGATCTCCAAAACGGCAGCGCCGGCTTCCCCACCGCAGCCGCGCCGCCCGAACACCTTCTATCTACACGCCGGAGCGCGGATCCGGAGATCCCCCACCCTCCCGCCGCCGGAGCGGCAGGCGGAGGGTGAGGAATCCACCGGATGCGCCGGCGGCCGCCGGTCGCCTCGAAGTCGCCTCCCAAGCTCCTCTGTGCACTGTAGAAAGAGATGAGGTTCCAAAAAGAGTGAGGAATGCGTTGTCTCGTCAGTCCGTTTTAGGGATTCTGACTAGCCCGTCCAATGGGACTATGGGAGTACGTGGTTTTTTTTATTACGTGAAGTACCTTTTCTTCCTACTAGTTGGGCCTATCAGGACCGAATATAATGAGACTAGGGAAACCCTTACAAGATTCAGAAAAGGCCCAAAACCACATGAGACTTTTCGGTCTTCTTCAACCCGTTCCTCATTCCCTGTTTTTTTCTCGGAAGAAGATTTGATTTGCGGCAGGTGGCTTTCTCCCCTCCCGCCTCCATGGCCGCTACTGCGACCCTCTTCGCGTATCTTGAAACCCGGAGGTCGCGCGGTTTCGAAGCTAGTCGGTAATATCCCAATCCCATACTAGATTCCCCTCCTGTTTTTGCTTGGGGAACTTTTGCTCCTGAGTCCTGACATTTCCCTGCTCGCTACAAAATGGTAGGATTGTTGCTGCTATTTTGAGAGAAGTATAGATAACCCCCACAAGTTTAGGAAAAGGGACAGAGAACCCCCTCAAGTCTAAATCGGCTCAAGTAATCCCCTGAAGTTTGCAAAACCAGACAAAACACCCCCCGGGCCAATTTTAAGCTGTATTCGTTGGTGGTATTGCCTACGTGGCATGTGTTGTCAAAGGAAAACCGGATTGACTGGTTCCTCCTCTCCCTATCTTGTCGTGCACAGCAGTTTAGTCGCCACCGTGTCTGGCTGCCTGCGAAGGATGGCGGCCATGCCCGCCGCTTCCCCTAATCCCCTCTTGGTCGTGCACCACCGCTCCCCGCCCTTGTGTCGTGCTCCTCCGCTCCCCACCCTCCTCTTCTCATGCCCGCGGCCATCGGCCTGGGTGCTTAGTCGACCTCGTCCGGCGGCCGGCGCCGTCTCCGGAGCAGCAGGAGCATGTCGCTTTCTCCAGCGACTTCGTGCTGGGCATCACGGGCTTGGAGAGGGAGGACTGCAGCGTCATCAAGCCAATGGCGAAGGGCGCCGTCTCTGCACCTCCGGCTTGGCAAGGGCGCGAGATGCCGAAGCAGTGTGCCCCTGGTGCTGACTCGCGGGTGCGGCCTGCGGGCACGACGGGGCGGGCACGAGGCGGTGGTTCCGCGCGCAGCTGGTGTTCACCGGCGCGCGGCTGGTCAGTGGCAACGAACAGCGAGGCCGGCCAAGGATGCTCCTCCGCAGGTGCGTGCTCCGGCCGCCGCTACTCCTGTGCTAGATCAGGGCGCCGTCGTCGCTTGCCTCCCCTCCGCGCTCCAACTCTACCCAGGCCTCTGTTCCTCGGCAGGCCGCTGCGAAGCTCCTGGATGACGAAGGCGGCGGGTTGGCCGGGGGCGAAGAAGACGGCTCGGTGCCGGAGATTACAGACGTCCCGGCTCGATTCCGTGTGGGGTCCTCATCCACGCAGGCGGCGGAAGCGGCGCACAGAAGAGAGGAGGACAGAGACTCGACTGACCGGCGGCGGGCCGAAGGTGGAGGGGAAGAGGAGGTGCGGGCCGTGCGGCTCTATGCCATCAAGGAAGAGAGGTACTCTGTGGTGACCCAGAGTCCCTGACATATGGGTCCTGCAATGATGTGGCAGTTTGAGTCAACGCCCTTATTGCCACGTTGCAAAACCACCTCCACAAACCGTTCCAACTGGGTCCAGGGGGTTCTTTGTCTGGTTTTAGAAACTCGTGGGGATTATGTACTCCAGTTTAAACTTGAGGGAGTTCTCTGTTCTTTTTCCAGAAGTTGTGGGGGGTATGTATACTTCTCTCCTGCTATTTTCGCATGTTTTGCGCTTTTGTTAGATCTGGCACCGTTGTTAATCCACGGGATGCTGTTGCGGTTGTCGAAATCAGTAGTTGTTTATCAGTGAAATGCCACTCACCTTGTGCAAGGAACCTGTTCGATTGGTTGTTGAATCGACACAATTAGGTTTGGAGCGACCCCCTCGACTGTGTGGCCCGTTTGATTGTACTCCAACTGAAAGGTCTTTAGTTGATGGATTAAAAATACAACCGATGATTGTGTATCATTCTACTGAGCTCTACTGCATAAGCTGCAGTATAAAGTTTCGCCTCAACTTTCGACTCTGTAGCCTTGGCAAAATATATGACTATAAAGTCAGCACATGGCTAAATCATTTTTTAACAGTTTGGTTTCATCCCCTCCCCTACTTTCTCCTAAGTAATATTCATCAGCCTGGGATGCAAAATTATAACCGTTCTCTTCTATCTATTCTGTGGATATCGGCCACTTTGACCTCAAAAATATAAAATAACCGTAGCTAATATCAGTATTTGCGATGGTTTTAACCAGGGAGTTGCATTGTTGGTTTGAGTGTTGGTTGATGAAAACAACTGCATGGTTGCTACTGACACAATGTTGATCGCGCCTAACAATTCATCCTAATCATGCATTAATTGTAAATAATAATGTTTATTTCCTGGTAAGGGCAGAACTCTAATCCTCCACGTACTTAAGAACTATCTCTATATCACATTGTCAAGCTATCAGAAATTAAGAGGATGGTGGGACTTGTTCCCAGGACCCAGGGTCCTGTCAAGCTCTGATAGTTCAGTGCTCTACACTGAAGCAGGACTAGCTTGTTTCCTGACATGATTACTCTTGCATTAACTGGAGTAACTTTTGTAGATCAGTATTAACCTACAGGTCACTGATTTTGCCTTAACTTTCATACTTCGAATTCTGTCTCAGTTTCATAGCTTTGATATATACCAAGACAGTTCGACTAACCTTTTGTTTAATATATTTCACATGCACAACTTGTCAGAATAAATATACTGTTCCTTCCTAGGTTTTGAAATTCCAAACTTCAGAAACTTGTGCTGTTGAACATTATTCGAAGTGCTGAAGAATTTGAAAGGCAAAACGTCATGCTATATACTATCTGTCTTAAGCATATCAGTTAAGTTAAGGTGTCCAAACCACTAAGACTATTTGCGAAATCAATAAGTACGCACATAATAAACTGGTTTGGTAGCATGCTCTTTTATCTAGGCGCGTGCCTAGATATGATGTGGCTATGCTCTAAGGCACTGAAAAAGGGATTCTAAGAAGAAACACTGCATATCCTCGTGATCATGTTAGGCATGGACAGATTTATTCGGACCGAGGAAACTATGGATGATACCTATTATTTAGGAACATCCAGGAAAGCACAACTTGAATGCATAAATCCTTAAATTTCTTGGCAATATCTTCCCTTTGGACTACAATGCACTTTTTTTTGAAGCTTGACTACCATGCACTTCCACGCGGTTCAACCAATATCTGGAATTTTCTCATTATTTAGCACAAAAACTACACGGGTAATTTTGCGTGGCATGCCTTGGGCAAAGATCGTATTTACTGGGATCTAGACACTTCTTATTTGCTTTTATTCAAAATTACTTACATCTGAAGTGTACCATTTATCATGCTAGAAGTGGATCCTCTGTTCCATTTTGCAATGAATGCCCTATATCCGTATATTGGCCTGCTTAGTTTGGAGGACTCCACTCAATGCATCTCGAGCTAGCTCTCCCCATCAACCTTATCTCCAAAGATTTGCCTTCACTGATCAAAATTTCATTGTTGTTGATGTCTTCTTTGTTTCAGTAATTCACTAACCAACAAGCAAAGAGGATAATATTAGTTATAGATGCAATTCAAGAAGCTGTGATATCGATATTTCAGTACCTTAGATCTTAATTGAATTGCTCATGTCGTTATAATGCACTGGCAGAAATGATATAATCATGTTGAGTTCCGCTTGCAATTAGCCCAATACTCCGCCACAAGTTTAGCAAAGGCTGATTGTTTATCTTCCAACAGCTTGGCGGTGTGTCATATTCTAGAAGCTTACCTGTGCACATCATGAGCACTCATCATCAAATAGTAAGTATCCTTATAACTAGATCAGGTTTGATGTTACTGCCAGTTTGCCACTAGAGAGACTCTGGGGAAGGGTCATAAACTTTATTAATTGTGCATGAACGAATTCTTTTCCACAACGTACCGTAGGAAAGTACCATGACCCTGTCACTGTCGGTCACAGTTGGGACCCTGTGAGCAATGGTTATCACAGTGCAACTAGTGAACTGCTGCCTGATGACACTTTGCAGAATTGCATCAGTTGCTGAGTCGATGGACGCCGTTGCTTCATCAAGCACTAGAATTTTGTTCCTACGGAGGAGAACTCTACCAAGACAGAAGAGCTGGCGTTGTCCAACACTCCAGTTATCGCCATCATCACTCACTGCCATAGGTCAGAGGAAGAAATCATTTCAACCTTCTGTACTCAAACTGCTCTCGGTATTTTGTTTGTTCTAATGAATATTAATACTTCTGTATACTTACCTACTGTGTCGAGAAGAGCAGCAGTGCTGCTAATTGATCTCTTTAATTGACACTTTTCCAAGGCCTGAAATGTTCAATGTATGTAGTCTAATCAGAATCAGATACATCAAACTTTAACTGTTCATATAGCAATTAGTAAAGTTAAACATGATCAGATCTACAACATTTTATTTCCATTTTTCTTTGTTTAAGAAAAAGTCAGATCTTCTATTGCTTATGAACTATAAGAGAAACCTCATTTAACATGGTTCTTTCAGGAACTATGCTGTGTAAGATTTATGGCCTTTCATAAATTGTATCCTTTTGCAGGAAGAACATCTATTTCTCACCTCCCATATCTCATCATCGGAATGCAGGCCAAGGGGATCCAAGTTATTGCGCACAGTTCCTCTGAAAAGTGTAGGTTCTTGGGGGATAATACTCAGTTTAGTTCTTAGATCCTTGAGACCCACAGAGCAGATGTCCAACTTGTCAATAAGTATCCTCCCACCCACAGGATCAACGACGGAACAGTGAGCTGATAAGTGTTGATTTCCCGCTTCCTGTCCTCCCAACAACCCCAATTCTGTTTCCAGCAGGGAAGGTGCAACTGATTCCTTTGAGAACAAGCGGTGTGTTCGGGCGGTATTTAACCTGCTCAGAAGTGTAAGTTACTGCAACCTTTTCTTATTTTCAATGATTATCTGCATAGAGGATTCTATTTACCTTCAAATCTTGCAGGTCTATTCTTCCCTCCTGTGGCCATGAATTTGGAGGCCTATTATCTGGTATTACGGCGGGAGGCTCTGATGGAAGGTGCATATACTGCTTGATTCTCTCAACTGAAATGATATAATTCTCTAGGTAGGAATAGAACCTTGTCAGGAAAACCTGCGCCGAAGTCAGGGTCAAAGCATAGGAGAGGCAAAGACCCGCAAAGCCTGTAAATTCACTTAGGAAATGTTCATCAAATCTGCGGATACAGGTAAAAAAGGGCGATGTTCACTGTAATGGCTATGTAGATACCTGGTGAAATTACTCCTGGAGGAATCAAAATAAGAAACAAGGATGACGTAGTATTGTCAAGCTTTGCAGTGCTTCCACTCTTATAAGCACCCACTCTTGTGCGGCAACCGTGTGGAAGAACATTGTTGCATCATTGTCTATAAGTTGCAGATTGTTGTGGATGAATCTGTCTGTTGCTGCAAAAGCCCTGATTGTCACCACACCAAGAATTGATTCTGCTGCATAGTTCATGACAGGTGCCTTTGTTGTTCCATTAATTCTGACAACTCTCTGGCTGAGGCACATAGTACCTCTTCAAAATTTTGAAAACAAAAGCTCAGCTATGTTTCATTTATAATTTCCCATGATATAATTGCTTGCATCAAGGTAAAAAATAGACTTACCTGAACATATACCATGGTGATTGCAACTGGGACTGCTACAATTAAGACCTGCCAAGTTACAGTAGCCATGACCAGTACTGTTGTGACCACCTCGATACCACCAGTCGCCACAAAAGCCATGGAGTAAGGTATGTCAAAGTCAAGAATGCTTAAATCTGAAGATGCCTGCAGAGGTAAACATTTAGTCATCATTACTTGAATGCTCAATCTTATCATTTGAGTAGTTACAATTAGCCTAATATGGCTATCTTATTTGAAGCAAACATAAAGAAACCATACCCGTGTCAATATTCTTCCAACTGGTGTTGAATCAAAGAATGACATGGGGGCCTTGAATACAGAATCCATTAGACCAGAAAGAATGCTTTGGAGGCTTTGAGTCCCAGAGTAGCAGCAAAGAGGCTTCTAAGGTAGGCAAAGCAACAGCTGAAGATGGAGAGCCCTGAATATGCCCCAACCAGAAGAGCACTACTGACATTGATCTGAATAGCCACAGCCAACCAATATGTGGACATGATCTGAAAACCTGTAAAAAGCATCTGAGCTATACACATCGCACAGAAAGGAAACATTCCCTTCGAGACCTCTATGTAGTCTTTATATGGCTTCCATCCAAGGTTCCCGATCCCCTTTGCCTCCTCTTCCGTGAGCTGGCCACTGAAGGAACCTTTGCTGAGACTTCGATGTCGCTAGGCTGCCGTGTCGACAGCAATGCACTTGGCATTATACTGTCATCAAGCACCTGTGTTCTTGGACTTGGTTTTGTTGGCTGGCAGTATCCAGTGCTGTGATAGAGGACTGGTGAGCAGAAACCAGCTTCTCAAATGCTGTCCCAGATTCCAGCAGTTCTGCATATTTCCCTTGTTGTTTAACTTGGCCGCCTTCCATCACCTGTTGAAACAATGACTGAGCGTTTGATACAAGTATCATCGATTTATGAATCATGAGCAGTCATGTTATAAAGATCAGCTTACCAGGATCCTATCAGTTTCGGTCAGAAATTCAACTTGGTGCGTCACAAGAACAACAGTCTTCTTTGAAAGTGCTGTCATTACACAATCCTGCAAGAACATTGACATCAGAACTTCGTGTGGTCAAAAACAGCTTATGTATGGATACTGAAGAGCAATCTCTTACATAGAAAAGAACTGCAGCAGTGTGTGCGTCGACCGCACTGAAAGGGTCGTCTAGGAGGTAGATATCTGCATCATTGTAGACAGCTCTAGCAAGTTGGATCCTTTGCTTCTGACCCCCACTCATGTTCAGTCCTCTCTGTCCGATCTCTGTCAGGTCTCCATGTTGAAATTTTCTATATCTTTGTCCAAAGCACAAGATTTGATTGCCTTCTCATACAGTTCCTTGTTGTAAGGCTTTCCGAAGAGTATATTATCGCGAACAGTCCCACTCTGTATCCAAGAGTTCTGTGACACATATGCCAGTGAGCCAAATACCTCAACCTGCAAAATACAAATTTAACATGTTTTCAGATATGAACGTGATTTAATCTTTCCATCTTCATAAAGATATGTCACTTACTGATCCTGATGTTCTAGGTATCTCCCTTAGTAATGCATAAAGGAGTGAAGATTTTCCTGAGCCAACTGCGCCACAAACAGCCACCTTCTCTCCTTGACGTATGCTAAGGTTAACATTTCTTAGCGCTAGATCGGCTGCACTTGCATTCCAGCTGAAATTCCCATCTTGTACATGAACTCGGATATCAGAGTTGTCGGACGAAACCCTCTCCACAGCCTCTTTGATCTCATCTTCGATGAGAAATTTCTCGATACGGTCCAGCGACACCTTGTACTGGATCATCATTGTGAGGATCTCAGGAAGCATCCTCACCGGCTCAGCCATGACCCTCAGGGTGGCCAAGACCGTGAAGAGAGTACTGGCATTCAAGGGTGCGCTCCCCAAAATCGCCGTCGCGGTGTACATCACCGCAGAGACAACCGTGGGGACATCCAGTACATGACGGCTCCGTAAGCCTTCTTCATCTGGGTCTCCCTCAACCATTCGAACTCGGCGTCTCTGAGGGACTCCACCATGGTCCGGAATTTCTCCTCCCATGACTGCAGCTTGATGATCTTCATGCTGTTCAGTACCTCGGACGTGGACCGGAGCCTCTCATCCTGTGCAACCATGAACTTGGCCTGGTACCCTTGCAAAAGCTTTGCGAATGGCACGTTGAGGAAGCCGAAGATGATCAGAGGGACTAGACCGGGAGAGCCCCAAGCCTGAGTGCCCAGAAGAGTGTACCCACTGCGAAGGTCAACTGAAGTGGCGAGCTCCATGCCATGTGCAACCAGCTGAGAGCATCGCCGAGCCGGTAAGCGTCCACTGCAATGTAGTTGACGATTTCCCCGGTGGAGTGGTTCTTCCTCCCCTGGCTGGACAGCTTGAGCTGCTTCTGAAGATGACCGCCATAAGTGCGGACCGGATGCGCATCCCGGTCCTCCTCGAATCGAAGAACCAATGCCGCTGGGACAGCGACTCGACGAGCTTGATCAGGAGCAGGCAGCCGACGAGCGACAGGCCAAAACGGTGATCCCTCTCTCTTGGTTGCTGTACCTCACGAACGCGAAGAGCAATGCGGGGAGACGGCTATGGCCAGCGTTCTCATGAAGGCGTAGAAGCCGGCGATCATGATCTCCCTGAGGAAGCACTTGCACAGGACGAGGCGAGGCGGTTGGCGCGCCCGCTCTGCGCCTTGTCCTGCCGGTGGCGGCTCCATGCCTCGGAGAACTTGCGGAGGCTTGCTGCGCGCAGTCCTCGGAGGCGATGAGCGGGATGTCGGCGATGTCCAGCGCTCTGGAGCGGCCGACGCGGAGCAGAGGGTTGAGCCACGAGAAGGCAAGCTGCCGAACAGGCCAGCTCGGTACAGCTCCGAGTCGTGCACTGCCGCCTTGTCGATCAAAGGCTCCGACAGGCCGTCGTCGTGCTGGCGGCCATGGCTCCGCCGGAGCAGCGAGCCGAGGGTGCAGAAGGAGGAGCAAGTTCACCGCCCACGCGACAGCCTCCGTGACGTCGAGCCGGTAGCCCATGGCAAGGATCTCGCATTGTACGCGGTGATGAGCACCGCGAAGAGCGCCCACCAGAGCACCGCCACGTTCTCGCAGGCCTCGTGGGCTGGACGTGCAATGAAGCCGCCAAAGCCGCCCAGACGAGACCCCTGAAGACAGAAGCCGCCGCGGTGGCCGTCGTTGCTTCCGTGAACCCGGCGACGGCGTACGCGGTCGTGACCGCCACACAGCACAGCGAGGTCGCGGCCGCCACCCACCTCCGCTTCCCGCCGCCGCTCCTTCCCCGTCTGTCCCACTGCCCCCTGGCGCAGGCCACGAGCAGCGCAGAGACGTAGGCGACGAGGAGCACCACATTGACGCAATCGATCAGGCTCCTCTGCACGCACGGCGACGCGAGGTCGAACTCGCCGCCGCCCTCCTCCCCGCAGATCCAATAGGATGACCAATCTGCTATACATCCAAGCAAGCAAGGAATCGAGAATCAGGGAGGGTTTACAAGGAGAGGACGAAACTTCATCTGCTCGATCGTGCTCCTTACCGAGAAAGGCGGCCATGGCCGGATTGCCCAGCTTATCGTCGGCCATCGTCCCTGGCCTGTCGCATGCAGCCGCCGACGCGTCGCCTATTCTTGGGCAGGAGGACGAGGAGGAGCCGCTGGTTTATACCACACGAATAGTATGCGCGGGGTACGTACATACGCGCGCGCGTATTACAGATGGAGGCCGGAGGCGCTGGCTGCAGCCTGTGGTGCACCGTGGACGCCCTGCAAAACTCGGATTACTCCTCCGTCGCTTTCTGATCGCGCGCGGCGCAGTGACGATCGAACTCGTGGGGGAGGAAGAAGATCAAGTCGCACGCTGGCGGCTTCTGTCGGGATTTTCTTTGTCGCTGTCCTCAATCCTCATCCAGGCCCTGCGTGGCTGATGATGCCGTATGGCGTGACGTGGCTGGCAGACGAGAGACGGCAGGTGGTTGCCGATCGATCGCCGCCGTAGCTGGAGCAGCAATGCATGTAGACGCGCGCACGAGAGGCATTCTTAACCATGATATCGTTACCTAGCTATCGTTGTCATGAGAGGAGAGATCTTGTTTTGTATTTCTTGTATGATTAACTAGGAACAATTATACAGCTAGGGACAATTATACACATCGACATGAGGCGACACTTGTCTGTACAGAATTGAAGGAGCCAGGTCCATAATTCATGGAGTGTGTCCTCCTACTGTACGCTGATATATCATATCACCAGCGACCAAAATGAGCGGGGGCTCTCAAATTCAATGCAAACATGAAGCAATCATGATTGCACTCGCCTGGAGTCCTGGACTCACTACCTTGTGAGGATCAATTACTGGCGCTGGCATTTGAAGCCGATTCGACAGCCAGCTCGTTCTTCACGAGATACGGTACTAACAAATTTTCTCAAACAAGCTAGAACCGCTTCTCATTACACTAATGAATTAATAAAAGAGGTTGGAGTCGCCAAACTCGAAGTAGAGTTGATGTGAACGCCGTCATTCAAGTGTTGAACTGTTGATAGGTCTGTGTAGCTACCGACGATGTTTCCGTTGTCTGACATGCGTTGTTGCGACAGTTTGATTAAGCCTAGGCTCTATACTCTGATTCCGCATAAAGTATTAGCCGACTGTGACACTTGTAGAAAATTGTGTCTTGCAACATTTTATATATCTACTACATTGTCCGGAATTAAAATTCAGTGTGGAAGTGTCACGGAAATAACAGGGAATTATTTATGTGAAGTACTTAAAGAAATATACTTAAGGAAGCCGGTACGTCTATACTGGAACACAGTGTATATTAATATGCTGGAATTATACCCGGGAACAGTATAGAGTGGAATGTCAGGTTGTCCGTAGGATTGGCTCTATGGATTGTTAAAGCCTGCGAGTTTGATTGTGTATTCAAACTCGGCGCATGACTCACACATGTGTGCTGAGACCTAATTGTTTAACAGTAATAGGCTCGATAACTGGCTGTTAGGTATTGTGGTTGTTCTAACATGTCACGAGTTCTATCTGGAAACAGATTGAGTTATCTGAAATTTGGAGTCTATATATAAAGGTCCCACCCTCTAGCCTCAATATGCATTGTGAGCGGCACCACCGATAAGGCAGAGGAATAGAGGGCAGGCCGAATGAGCTCCAACCCTAATTTCTTACATTGGTATCAGAGCCGGCACCGTCGCCGCCGGCAATCGCTGGCTGGCTGGCGCTCCGCTGCGTACTCTCCTTGTCGAATGGATTGGTCGTGATCGCTAGTGCTGATCCGCCTCGGGCCTCGGTCAGATTCGGCGCGATCGACGGAAGTCCGGAAACCTAATCCGCTGCGAAGTTCACGTCGCCGCCGATCAACGCCGCTCGTAACTCTGTCGTGAAGACCTGCTACTACCCGCATGTGCTGCGCCTTAACTCACCCTGGAATCCGCCGACTGCGTACGGTCGCCAAACTCAAACCGTGAGGAATCGTTTTGATTACTCGGGGAACAACTCGATTCAATCGAGGAAGGAATTAACAGGGTCGGAGGTACGAGAGCTACGAGGATTGGGTAGCAGTGGTCGTGCGCAGAGGTATCACGGATTGTTGCAAAGCTACGAGGGCTTCCACATCATGATTCTGATGCATGCGGATTGGAGAAACCAGGTGCTACCTTTCTTATTTTTTTTTGTTTTTTTTTGCATACTTTGTAATTTCCCCAAGAATTTTTTATTCCGGCTTGTACTACTTTGTGATGGTAGGAAATTCGTTGGAATCAATGGGACGCTACTTTTGTTGACGCTGCACACTTTCTGTCTCGCACGAGGATCGAGCCGAGATAAACACTTGATCTGGAAATTTATTTGCACGCACAGATCAAGGAAATTTATTAGACAGTTGCAGATCAATTTTACTTCCGTGGTGGATCGGTTGCTGTTTCTACCATACCCAATCTGGAAAGAAATTCACATTGATCGAGAGTAAGCATGGAATCGCTGCAAACTTCCGTTCATCGGTAACATTTATTCTCTCGATGGTATCAAATATTGTATACTAGCTCTGAGTCTGTAGTCTGATGGTTCTAGTTACACGGTTTGAAACGGAAAACCGTGTATTTATTTTCATGTGAGAGTCATGATTAGCTTATTGATACGTCTAAACCGGAAAAGCTAAAGGGAAAGGAAAACTATGGAATTAGGACAAAGGAAAATAGACTAGTCCACATGGTTATATCAATTTTTGATCATTTAGCTTATTAATATGAGATCGTACAGATTACGGAATATTTTACGTAACCTGTAATTTTATTTATTGTGGACTTCCCTTATTGGACACCACTCACTTTTAGAGGAAGTTGGAATGCAGTGTGAAGGAATTTATTAAACTCTTTATCGGATTTATTTATTTATTTATTTTCACCTTGATCTATTAATTGCTACGGTGTAAACTTTGTCACCGGAATATATTGGTACTTCTCGGAATACTCTAAAAGCTCTCGGAGTACTTAATAATTTCACTGGAGTTTTCTGGCGTAACGACAAGGGGAAGACATCAAGCTTATTTATAGTGAAATTGGCATCACTTATATTTGGAGGAAAATGGAAAATGCTTTATGTGCGGAAACTTTGATCTTCACTTAAGGAAGATGGACAACGCTTTGAGGGCGGAAATTTTTTCTTCGCTTAAGGTATGTCCAATTTATTGTTTCGTACAAATATTTGTTTATCACCACTTTTCCATATAGTTGGATTCTCGACTTAGCATGTACGTCATAATTTGATGGAATACAATAGCAAATCTATTGACATGTGAACAATCCCAAAGAAAAAAATAAGTGGGCTTAATTAGTCACTAGTGATAAATTATGTATACTTTGGAATTGGTATTCGGTAATCAAACTCTGTTTACGGAGGAATATTATTACTGTTCTTATATTCACCTACGATGAGAAGGAATTTAATGTACACTTCTCTATCGGAAATTTTGGTTATGTATGCTATTTGGAAAAGGAAGGGTGGAATTATTGCTCAACGAAAATGGTAGCGTATTATGGAATTTAACACAACAGTCTCATGCTCTATTGATAATCCGTTGGAAGTTGGTTGAGAAGATAACTCCATTGGAGGAATACTGATAATAGGAACACATGCTCGGAATTTTATCGTTGATGGTATTTACGACTTGGTCACATATCAAGGAACACAATTAGTGGATTTTTTTAAATCTGGAATTCTTGACTTAAGTGGGAGGATTATGATACTTCATCGACATATATTTACGGTATTTTTGGATACTCCTACTTGAGGTGATTATATTTGTTTTATTTCATGATTGCACTTGATATGGTTATTTATATGTTTAACAATACAAGTCGGAAGGTATTGGTTGTGTTAACATCTCATACTGAAGTGGAAAATCAGTTTATCAAAGGATTTAAATGTTTGAAAACTGATTGGTGGGGGAAGTACACTTCAGGAACTGAAACTAATATAATGAGCATGAAATTATTCACCGTTGTCTTATGTCATATAATCCATGGTTTTATGGAGGAATACAACTATTGGTTATTCCCACTATTGGTTATTCCCTTGATTATGTGGAAAAGCATTACATACTACTATTGGTTGAGTAAGTCATTTCTTATCACAGTCACTGTTTATATTTCGTGAACTGGAAGGAAGTATTATATTTATATTTTGGTAGTATGGAATTGGAATAATTGTTTACTACAAAGCACACCAAGATTTATTTTTAATGTTTATATTCTAGTGGATCAAATGATATTTTGTTTGTGATCTGGAAAAGGGAAAATTGGTGGAAAGTAGGAATATGATATTTTCTCATGAAGGGTGTGTTTATTAATGGTCACACCGAAATATATGTGTTAAACTCAAAACACCAAGTTACACTCCCAACACTAACATGCTTAGGAAAAGTGGGAGGGATTAAATTAGGCCGTCATATCTTGGCTACTATTGTGTGTTATTTGAGGAAGTTACTCTATATTTTAGAGGAAAGAAAAATACTAAACTTGTTGCTTATGTTAACTATGGGTGGAAACATTGCGGGGAGGAATAAACTCAATGATGAATAATAAAAGTTTGGGAACTTGTTATTTTACCAAACAACCGCATGCCTATAGGATGTTATTGGATTTATTTACAAGGAAGTTTAATGCAACATTCTTAGTGGAAGTTACAATTCTAAGCTTTTTGTTTAATTCTTTACACAAAGGAAATATTTATACTTTGTGAAAACTCTGTAATTTAGAGGAGGTGTTGTTGTTTAATTATTTACACAAAGTAAATGTTATACTTTGTGGAAACTCTGGAATTTAGAGGAGGTGGGAACAATGACAATGTTTGCTAATTGAATTGACCAATTCATGTTTTTTGGAACAAGCTTCACATCAATGGTATGTCAGGCCATATGGATTTATTTATGATGGAAGATAATGGTTTTATTTATGATGGAAGACAATCATATATAAAGGTTAGTGTTAATTGTTTTGTGTTATTGCTACATGTGCTAACTATGTTCTTATTGTTTTTGAAATATCACATTGATGGAAGTGAAGCTTGGTTCGGTTCTAACTTTCATATGAAAGGTATGTTGAAGCTTCCAATCTTATGGGAGTGGAATTACATAGAGAATGTTTTGATACTTTTTTCTATGGAAAAGTGCAAACATGTCATATACCTTTTGATTAAGGGAATGATACTCTGCGAGGAATTATATTTAAACTCGTGAGGAAAAAGGAAGAATAATTGTCATCCTCAGTTATTGTGGGACATTATTCGTGCGACCTGAACTTTGTCATGCCGTTGTAATTGTTGCTATTTTGATTAGCACACAAACGATTTGCTGGAATTATTAGCAAACGGAATATGAATCTTATTGAAATTTTTGGAATCACATAATGGACTTGTCGCGCAATGTCAAGGAAACATGGATTATTCATTCTTTGATGGTTTCAACCTTCAGCTGGGTGGATCTATTGACACTAATTTTGGAAATAGGATCTTCATGAAAGGTAATCTATTTTTATGTTATCTGCTAATATTTACATTTGTAGGTATTTATTGTTTACAATGGAAACATGGATATTATTTGTTTAAGGAATATGAATACTTTGATGCATGTCAAGCATTGAAGGAAGGTATATGGCTAAGGAAATTTCTTCGTGAACTTAAGGTCATGGAAAGGTGCATCATAACCTGTTACTTTGTGATAATATGACTCCAAAAGTCACTAAGTTTATATGCAACGTGAGTGCACTGAAGGAAAGGAATTAACCACTCACCATGTTAATTGCATGGGAATTCACTTAGCTGAAATAAAATGTTTTCAGTCAAGTGGGAGATGTAGGAAATTGTGTCTTGCAACATTTTATATATCTACTACATTGTCCGGAATTAAAATTCAGTGTGGAAGTGTCACGGAAATAACAGGGAATTATTGATGTGAAGTATTTAAGGAAATATACTTAAGGAAGCCGGTACGTCTATACTGGAACACAGTGTATATTAATATGCTGGAATTATACCCGGAAACAGTATAGAGTGGAATGCCAGGTTGTCCGTAGGATTGACTCTATGGATTGTTAAAGCCTGCGAGTTTGATTGTGTATTCAAACTCGGCGCATGACTCACACATGTGTGCTGGGACCTAATTGTTTAACAGTAATAGGCTCGATAACTGGCTGTTAGGTATTGTGATTGTTCTAACATGTCACGAGTCCTATCTGGAAACAGATTGAGTTATCTGGAATTTGGAGTCTATATATAAAGGTCCCACCCTCTAGTCTCAATATGCATTGTGAGCGGCACCACCGATAAGGCAGAGGAATAAAGGGTAGGCCGAATTAGCTCCAACCCTAATTTCTTACAACACTCGGTTTGAGAACTGACTAGCAGCAGTGGCCCATGCAGCAATGGACAGTAGATGAAGCTATTCAATCTTTCTTAGGGTTTTCCTGTGTGTGTTTGACCGCAAACACACCACACAACAAGAGTACTTTAGAGAGCAGTGCCTAACCAGAACCAACCCTTCCCTGAACATTTATGCAACTCATACGTGTCATTGCCTATGTGACGGTACATAGTATATGATATTTTTTGGCTTATTTTATTTGCCTTTCAGATCCTTCCATGAACAATGCCACCATAATTTTCTATGCACACTTGTTGAGATGCAATTTTCATCAGCCAGAATCAATACCATGTACGTCGATCGATAGGCCAGTTTTCAACATCCAGGGATGTTACTTAATGATATCCGTGATGGGTATGTGCAGAAGCAATTCAAAATGCCCAGTCAGGCAGTCACTGACTCAAACTGGGTATAGCCAATCTCGTCTTGGCTTTGTATACTTGAGTTTGTATGTGGTGACAAATGAAAGAGATCTTGCGCGGTAGGCAACTTTTGGCTCTGATATCACAATATAGAGACATATTGTGTGGCAGGCAATTCATGATCTTTCTCTATTCTTCGCTGCAGATATATCATGTGGAATTCTGAAGCCTACAGATCACTTTAGTTTTTGTCTGCTACCGGTTCCTTCTACTCGTAGATTCCTTCACAAGTTTGTTTGGCTCTGGTTGCACGCAGATACGATACGGTTAGGTGTGTGTTAGCCATTCCAAGATTTTGTGTTGCGTTGTGCTATATGCAAATGTTGAAATATGTTGTCGAGTTCTTTTCAGGATTTTTGGTTGGGTTGACTAGTGTAGGAATTTGTTACGATATCGGAGCCAAAAGTCGCAAGTTTAAGACCTTGCAAACCGCACTATTTAAATCAAGGGCCTCTTTGGAATGAAAGATTTTCATATAAATATAAATATTGGAGGATTCCAATCCATAGGAATTTTTCCTAAGAAATGCATTTGAATCAAAATAATGACACCGCCAATTTATATGGATTGCGTTCCTACACCCCAATCTAATAGGAATTTCAACATCCGCTCTAACCTCTTTTTTACACTCATTCGTGTAGGATTGAGGCCATTTTCTGTGATTTTCCTGTGTTCTATCCAAATGGCCATTCCTACAGATTTTATCTGTTTTGTAATCTCAGTTTTGCACCGGCAATCCTATCAAATTCCTGTGTTTTTCCAGTTCCTCCGTTTTCTAATCATGTGATCCAAAGAAGACCTAAATAGTTACGACCATTCATCAATCTCACGTCTAAAATCTTATACTTGTGTTTAGTCCTGACGTGAGTGGAAGTGTTAAAATACTATTTTCCATCAGGTCGACTCTTAAGATGGTGATGGCCTTCCTCTCCATGTTGTTCGAGATCGAATGGTATGAGATGCACTGAATTTAAGTGTTTAGGCTTTACGATCCGAGTATCTCCTGTGGCTTTGCAGGTGCGGTTACAACGTCTCCTTGGAGGTGCGACATCGAGATAGGCATGACCCGCCATTTAACTTCCCTTTGGTTTGTTCGTAGTCTTTATTTTCATAGGAAGTGGTATTGTAAGATTTGAACTTGATTAATTTACGACTTCTGGCCTCCAAAAATAGGTACACATTTTGAGCATCTTACTAGTAGTAACGAAACAGTCAAAGGTTTTCTTTCCATCGTCAAAAAAACTGTCAAAGAAAGGTTTTTACACGACGATCTTTGGTTGCACATGTATTGGCAGGACAAGTAGGAGCAGCATGTGCCTATTGTACATGTGGTCACTCTTTGAACGATCACTTCTGCACATGAATGAGAAACCAACCAGATGGGCCACAGATGATTGGCATCAAGTTCAAACTTGTATCATTGACAGAGAGAAAAAAGCATGGTCTTTTCAATGTTTTGGAATATCATTGCCAACGGGTCAAGGCCTGGAGAGGAGCTCGCGGTTTTTACGCAAGCTCCCTGGACAGGTTTTCCACCAGTATGCCTGCAGGGAATCAAGACAACCTGCCAATCTCTATCCTCCTGCTGCCCATGACATTGAGATCCTTATGCAAATAAATGCAGATCGCGATCTTCCTTTTTATTTTCTCTATCTCTACTATATAATATGAGTAAAGGTGATGGTTGACGGCGGTACGTCAAGATAGAACAGGCAAAAACGTATCTGAAGGCACGCCCGCACTTCCAAAATCTGGGTTGTTAGTCAAGGTGGGACTATAGGTTGCAGCATCGAGTCATCGATCGGTAAAAATCCGATCTTTACCCGTTCCGTCGCATGGTTTCATTGTAGGTTTCGGATATGTTCAGTTCCTTTGCACGATCCACCCGGCCCAGATTGCCCAGCCCAGATAGCTCAAAGAAAAAAACAATCCTAAACCAGGAACAGAGAAACATATAAGACCGATCCAACCTACAAAGCCGGCCCAGTATAAAGATTGCTTGAGGGAAACCTGATCGATCCATCGTGTTGACTCCTAACTCCAACGTGATTGCTAGAGGAAAAAACATAATTGCAGGATCGCTACTCCAACGGCAACTTTGCTACAGCACGCTCCCATGGTAACCAAAATGATAACTTTTCTCTAGGAACCCAGCTCAATTGTTCCGCCCGTGCTACTTCCTGTTCCCATTGTCGGCGACAACAACCAAACGGCGATGGGCACGTCTCCAGTCTGCAACAAGAAAACCGTGGTCGTGATGGTACGTAAAAAAACAGGTATGTCAAAATAAAACAGGAAACAACGACATCCGATAAGACACGTGCGGCCTAAAAAAACCAGCACCACCATATCGGTGCTTCTTCATCCAAAATGTCATGATAGAATTGGCTCGCATCGCCCTGCCTACTAAGCGCCGCCGAGCATCCCAACGACCTAACTGGACAACCACAACCACCCTATAGTGGAGATTTCGTGCCGCCAAGGATACTCTCGCCACATCGCGAGATCCAGGCCACCCACTTGGTCCCCACCGTAACTTGTCCTCGAACCCCCGGGCCTCCACTGCCGCAAAGGGGACCTCACATGACTCCACTCCGCAACGATATTTGAACTATGTATCCTTTGTTGCATTTTATATGCTGAGATGCCCTCTCCGCTCCGCTCCATCCAGGGCAGCATGCATCTTCTCGATCCTCGATGATCGGCACTGGCAGGCCGCACAAGCACGAGAGGTCTGACTAGGAGCAAAGGAAAGCTGCAGCTACCAAGTGCATGCCTTCAAAGTGTGCTACCATGACAAATGAAGAGTATTTTATGTTTACATATAAAACATGCACCTTGTTGATTTTTTAAGTGTCCGTGACAACGCACGGGCATTCAGCTAGTACTCTATAGAAATCAGATCATGATCTGATCTTTCTTTTGCGGGAGGTCTGGTACTAGAAAAAAAATCCACGTGAGGGAGATATTATAGTTTTGCATCTCTGTCTACAAAAATGGCGTGCTGGCCTCTTCTCCCGAAGGACCCAGGGCTGTCACCACATTATTACCCCTTTTTAGGGAACCACCACACTGTTACCCATTCTTCCGCATTTGACCATGAATAAATAAATAAAAACATGCCTTGGAGAATTATTTTTTGTGAATGAGGGACGAATACATAACAATGCATTTTACATAACGAGCCCTAAAGGAAAGAAAAATATAGCAAAGGGATTGGAATACAACCTAAAAAGATTTAAAGATAAGCAATCGAGTCCTTTGCCACCGCTTCTTCTCCGATGATTGAAACCTCATTGTCGGACCTACATGAATAACACGAGGACGAACCACTTAATGCCACAAATTTGAGAGGCGTCAGGATAGAGTTGAAGATCCTCATTATTAGTCGGAATGCAAGAGAAAAAGCAGCCAGCATCGTTTGTGTTGAAGATGGAGAAGTGCAAAGACCACATGTCCACACACTAACAGAATTAGGCTTATTGCGAGCGCTGACCATATGTCGAATGTCATTTATCGAGGCACTTGTCATACAAAGATGTATGCCTAGCGTTATTTATATATCTGTTTTACTGCCCTCTATCAACCGCTCTTTCGTGAGCGCTCAAAACCCTCCACTTCTGGGTCACGGAATGGGTTTTTGCGCTAAACAGTGCGAGGAGGTGTTGGAAACCCTCTGAATTATGCATGATATAGTAATATATTTACATAATGGTGTTGCAAGGTGGAATAGAAAATACATAACTCTCAAGTGGGACCTTGTTGACAAACATGAATATCACGCTGAAAGGTTCTGCAATCATAGTGAAGAACCCCCACCTCAGGTCACGGGAGGGAATCTTGTGAAAATGTTGGCTCAATATTGGTCTTATATATTCCTATGACCCGCACAAACACAAACACAGAAAAAAGTCACATGATCTACCCCTTTCGACGCATGTCAAAGGGGTAGATAACACAGGGCCCACATATCATAGTTCTACGCAAAACGATGCGAGGTGCCGAAAACTCTTGGAATCTTGCATGGTTATAAGGATGGGAAAATCCAATACACAACTCTCAAGTGGGACTTTGTTCACATATGGGACTATCAGGCATGGAGTATCGGCAGTTATACTACGGAACCCACACGTCGAGGCCATCGGATGGAATCTTGTGAAACTTGGGAGGAATCTTCTAAAACTCATAGTGCAAACCCCCCACCTCGAGGCTACCGGATGGATATTTTAAAATTTTGGGCTCAATTTTGATTTTCCATGTTCTTATGACCTATCCTAACACAAACAAGGATAATTTCACTTGGTATACCCCTTTCGACGTTTGTCAAATGGGTAGACAATGAGGGGCCACATATTAGGGTTTTCACGCAAAACAACACGAGGAGGTGTTGGAATCCCTTTGAATCTTGATTCGGGTCCCGGCATATGTATATAATGGTGTTGCAGGGTGGAAATCGCCGATACACAAATCTCAGGTGGGTCCTTGTTCACAAACAGGACTATCACGCAAGAAGGTTCAGCACTTATAGTTCGGAACCCCCACCTCGAGGCCAACCGAGGGAATCTTGTGAAAACTTGGGCTCAGTCTTTTTATTCATATTCCTATGACCCAGCTAACACACAAAGAGAAAATTAACATGGTCTACCCCTTCCTACGCCGGTCAAAGGGATGGATAACATAGGGCTCATAGATCATTGTTTTCACGAAACTGCGTGAGGTGTCGTCCAACACCGTATGATATCTTGCATGTGGTCCTAATATATGTATATAATAGAGATGCAAAACTATATCACGACTATCACGTCAGGAAGGTTCTTCAACTTATAGAATCATGAAACCCCCACTTGGGACCACCGGAGAGAATCTTTTGAAACTTGGAACTCAATTTTGATTTTCATATTTCTATGACTCACCCTAGCATACAAAAGGAGAAAAATCACATGGTTTACCCATTTCAACAACAATCTCGAAGTTGATCGCAGGGGGTAGGGTGTGCGACATGCATTCATAGACCGGTTGATGATGGATGGCGTGTCGCACCGTGAGGGAAGCCTCTACCTGACTTGTTACTAGCAAACACTAGGTATGTAATAACACCGTCATGTTCGTCTTTGTGTTCATTTATATTTATCAATTCGAAAATGGATCATGTACTTTGATACTTACGCGTCCTCCTTCCTCTCCATTATGGCAAGAAAATACTCCTCCGTTTTTAAATATAACATGTTTTAACCTTTTCAAATTCACATGTATATGTGTTTATTCATTAATTTAAGTCTACATCTAATCAGCATGTTAACTATCTAAAACATCTTATATCACCTGGTAGGAATGGACCAGGGACAAGGGCGCCCGCAAAGCTAGCACTGCCACGAGAAAACATCCAATATTATTCGAAAATTAGGTGGAGGGTCTGACAACACAAGGTACTGCAACGAGATATTTGAGTGCATAAAAGTTTCCCAAAATAGAGTACAAAAGAATCCTGAAGTCGAATCGAATGACCTTTGTTGAAAAAGATCCTTAGGTTCCATATAAATGGAAAACTCTACAAAAATGTGTTGAATCAAAGGAGCCCTAGCAGGTTTCTTGCAAGAGCAAAAACGCATACAAAATGATTTATGTAGAATCCTTGAGCTCCAGATGTGGTAACATACACAGGGAAATGATACTGGCAAACTCACTACAGCAAAATCATGATCAGAGGGTTTTCTAGGTACACTGTGTAATGAATACAATGGTGCACAGGTCAAACCTAAATCCTAACACGCTAATCCAATCAATTGATCAGCATACATTCTTATACTACAGAAAACCCTCATTAGAGGGATCACACTTCAGCTGCTGAGCAACACAGTGCGCCATTCATCCAAGACGCCGTTCTCCCAAAGCTTGCGGATCTATGTGGATTAAGGATCGATCACGCACACCTTGAACATGATCTGATTTCTTCTGTCTCCACTCCCTACTGTCCGTGCATATGTGCTATAAACTCTTAGGTACATGCTGTGAATACACTTTACAGAGCTTGTTAAATTACGCCATACTAAAAGTAGCTTGCAGTGTGCCAAGTATGTCATGAGTCATGCGGGCCTTGGACTACCAAATTTATGCGCTTGCCGCTATCGATGCGGATGACTTCACCTTTTAGGCCCAACTGAAAAGGAAGAACCGATGAATTGATTGGCAAACCATTAGCAGAGTAAAACAATCGATAGATGAAGTCAGCTGAGATGACCGTGTACCTCCACCTGATTGCTATCAACAGAAAACCATCTCAAAAGAACACCAAGGTGGACAACTGCTGGGATCATTTTGAATAGCAGGGGTGTTGTTACCTTCAGAGTTACCCACAAAGCAGTAAGTTAGTCATACATACTTCATGACGACATAATGGCATCAAAGGTAGAGATGGTCAGTGAATCAAATGACTAAGCAGTAGGCATAGCGCGTTGATGACCATGCAAGCCTCTACTTCACATATCAGACATCAATAGCTTACAAAGAATTAAGAGATTAGATAGGTACCAAGCTAAGTGCAGTGGTTCCAAGAAGAAGCAGATACAGCTTGCCCTGAAGAAAAGCAAGGCAGCTGTCAAACGGAAGTACGCATAGCTGTGAACTGAGTAGTGTCACGTGGATCAAACAGGACAATACAAGTACTACCAACAAACAATGCTGAGAAGCAAAGTTTTTTTTTTACGAAACTGCTGAGAAGCAAAGTAAGAGTTGAAGTAATGATATCATGCAGATATGTTATGCTTGTCATCTTAAGTTTTAAACTTCTAATAACATCAGGAACAAAATATGAAGAAAAAAACCTCAATCAGATGGATGCTTGAAGCACGGCTAAGAAGAACAAAAGCAAACTCTCCAATTTGTGCAAGAGACATGCCGACCTGTAGAAAAACATGAAGTTAGTGCACGATTAAATGAGAGCTATAATGTGTGAGCACATATAAAATAGACATTACAGATACTTACAAGAAGAGATGTTTTGTTGCTATAGCCAAACCCTTTTACAACAATAGATACAATAAATGTCTTTATGGTTATCACCAAAATAACAGCTGCAAGAAGTATATCCACATGGTTCCACAGGAAATGGACATTAATTAGCATCCCAATGCTGGCAAGGAAAAGGGCAGCAAAGAGGTTTCGAATAGGTTCGATCTGCAGAAAGAACAAACCTGAAATAAGAGAGCATGTAATGAATTACTAACTACAAGAGTCTAGCTATGAGTTTGACTAAAGCAATAAGAGAAGATGAAACCAAGTACTAATTTGTAGTCGCCCTTTGTACTATAGAGGTGAAAACCTTATGAAGCAAAATAAGAGGGTATAAGATAGTAGCAAGGAATTACTTGTTCAAGAGTGTGCTGTGCAAGATCAGTTGTTGATATCATCACCCCAGCTGCAAATGATCCTAACTCTAGACTCAGGCCCAACTTATCACTGCACTGCATCATAGAAGGCCACATACAAATAATTAGAAATATTAACACTCCTACAGGAGATGGTTTTAGAAGTGAAGAGTAAAAATTTCAAATCTACAAATGCATGTTATTCTTAATTTCTTTAAGGAATCCAACAACAACGATGAAAAGGTTGGTGAAAACTGAAGACACATGTATTTGGATTGCAATTGAGAAAATACGGGATGTGGTATTGGATTGATATAGCTACACATCTGTCGTTCTCCAGCAAAAGACTGTTTGTTACTGCTCTGTCTAGTTTCTAACTAAGGTAGCCATTTTCAGCCTATTTTACTGCATACATTTAGGATGAAACTTTTGGCCAGGTTTTAGTACAACTTCTACGTGCCAACTCTTACCAGCAGTGTTTAAAATATAATCTGTTTTCCATTGTTATTACACAAGTAAAAGCAGTGCAAAGAACTCACCCATGCAAATAACAAGCAGAATGCAACCGCTGCCAATTGGTAAAGTTCATTTGTCTGCAGGCAATGCAGCAACAAGAGCATTAGTATAATTTCAGTTTAATGTTCTAGAGCAAACTCAGATTAATTTTTCAAAAAATCTCATGTTCTGTTTGCCTGCAATTATTCTCACCTGAGATGAAAGACTTATCATCAGCTTAAGAAACCAAGGCACACAAGTCCGGGAGAGGATAGAGAGAATTGCCAGGAATGATATCAACAGCACAAGCCTGAGAACAGTGTCACAATAATTTTAATCCAATACCTGATTATGTTGGTAAGAAACTTCTACATAAGTACAGGTAAACCAAATATACATAGGAGAATATGACAAGTCATGTGATAAGATATGAGATTAGTTAAAAGCTATTGTTGACATTGATACTAGGCTCAGGCAGCACTGCTACAGTACTATTTATAAATTGAGATTTCGAGATAAGACGTACTAAAATCAATACCTGTTGTGAACATATTATTCGAGTTCTGATAAAATTGCACAACAATTTATAGAAGCTTCAGGGGGGAAAGGCTACACTTACGATTTGGCCATTGATGCAACACCATGAAGAAGACCAGATGTGCCACTCAAAATTGGAAGAAGAGCAAAAAGAAGACCAATAGCACAATCCTGAGAGGAAAGCATGTCAATACATTGAAACTGATATAACACAGATAAATTTCATCAGTTTCGAGCCAGGCTTTAGTCATACATTCAGAAGAAGAAGCAAGCAAATATGTATCCTTACTAATTCATCTCACCAAAGAACATATCGAGATGACATCTATGCCTAGCATACTAGCATACCTGCAATACGAGTGTACCAACAGTCACTTGACCATGAAGGGCATTGATACTATTTTTTTCCATCAGAAACTTCAAAACCTGCAGTAAAAAAAAAGTTTCACTACACGTCAAAAAAAAAAAAAGTTTCACTAACATTGAAAAAGGGTATGTGGATATACAGAATGAACATCAGCAAAAAAGAATGTGGCACAACATTCAGAAAACCTATTAAATACAGGGGGTCAAACATTATATACCAAATAAGTACCAAAATGCATATAGGCACTGGTTCCACCAGAAACCAGCAAGAACAAGTTTCTTTACACCAAAGATAGCATGCAATTGAGAGGGTACGGCGCAACACACAAAAACTAGTATGCACATGGTAAATCGTTGTTAACAAAAAGCATGATGTGCATGCTTCTGTGAGACCGTGTGTTGCATGTCTATGCATACGTGTGTGGGTTTCGCTGCATGTGTGCATGCTTCTGTAAAAAACCACTGAGCTCTCATACGGCAGTTAGCATATAAATTCCTAACTTATGTGAGACCAACACAAGTCTTTCCAGCGCACTTGTCCTCACTCGTACGCATCCTGCTCCTGGCCAAGCACACTTAACCAAGAGGTTGTATAGAAACGAACGAGCTTTTCAGAGGAGAAGATGCATCTTGTAAGTATGAGCACTCTATAGATTCTATTAATCCCTGGGCCAGGATTTTAAGATGAGAGGTCCAAATTCAAAGATGCAGCATCAAATATATAGCAATTACCACTGCTGTCGAAGACATAGAAAGAAGAACACCAACGAAAATCCCTTCCTTAGTTTTGCCTCCACATAGCTGCAATTTGATATTAAAGAGAATAAGCAAAATAGAATAGAACTGCTCAGCATGTTTACAAGGTCAGAAAATGAAAGCATTATATAATCATAGGAAAAAAGAATACTAACAGGCAAAACCACATAAATTTGAATCAAACAAATACTGGCGAGCAAAAAGCTACACAACTTATACAGTGATTTGTTAGTGCAGCTTGATAGTCAATGGCATATGGTGATCTCTTCACTTTCAAAGAACATTCAAATGAGTCTAAATGGTAAGTTTTAAGGATGCATTCAACAATTGTTATTTTAATAATTATAATCAAGAAATTACTATTCACTCGGTTCCATAATTTTTGTCGTGGTTTTGGTTCAACAAGAATTATGGAACGAAGGGTGGACATGCAAGATGCTTGAACATATAAAACATACAATAATACACTTGCACTCATCAATATTCATAAAATCAACAGAAAAGAAAGAAACATACCGTCGCAGAAATGCCACAAAGGAACATAAACAGTATAATTTGGAGCAATCCTCCAAGAACAGCTACCGCACGTACGGCTCGGAGCTGAGACAAAGTTGAAACATCACTTATTATTATGTTCAAGTGCATATTGACATGGATGTGAATACCTAGGAAATGATTGTATCGAAGATGTATACTTTTGCTGTAGAAAACTCAAGTCCCAGAGCAAACAGGAGAAATATAACACCAAATTGGGCTACTGTCTCTACCTGGGAAGAAAATGAATGCATATTATTAGTTGTGTGAAACCATACGCTCATTACGGAATGTTCTCATAAACTTGGCAGGGTATGAGAACTTAAGAGCAGAAACATGTCAAAAGCACACATTTATTTCTTTGCTCAAGGTTAACTGCATATAATAGTGCATGCCAATTTCATTTGAAGTGGATTAAGCATCAAGAAAAGGATCCAACAAAGACAAAAGCACCTTACTTGCACCATTTCACTGACAAAGCTAAAACCACCAGGGCCAATTATGGATCCTGCAAGTAAATAACCTGTAATCACCTGCAATATGTGTATGGAGTTTCTTTAGGTCTACTCTAATATTATGAAGTGTGTCACAAATAGCCAAATGAAATTATGTCTGACACAGGTCATAGGCATAATGGGGCAGAAATGAGACTGAGACAAAAGAAGCACGCACTGGTTGCCCAAGGCAAGCAAAGGCGATCCCACCACATGTAGCAGATACAATAACAACAAGATCCGATATCAACCTACAGTAAATCACATTAAGCAACAAGTTATGATGCAGGGCAGAAAATTTGTCTTTGCTCATCATCTGCAATAATTAGGCAACATACGTAAGGTCCAGCTGCAGCACAGGGTACTTTGACTTCCGATTTGATATAATAAATACATTATCCTGGAATTGCAGTTGTGTCAGTACAACACTCAAATAAAGCAGAGTAAAATGTCAAAACACTTTCATAAAAGTAGCTTATAAAAAATCTGCAACCAATTATAGAATACCTTCCGATCAATCAATGTGGGAACATCCTCTTGCTCTGACCGTTCCAAGAAAACTTCCTTAAACGGAAATGATCTAGGGATGAATTCACAAAATTAGGATAGTTACTAGTAATTACGAAATCAATGCGGGTTAACTCACTAAAAGTGACAAAAAAGGCTCAGATATAGATTAGCAACATACTTATTGTCTTTGGTCTCATTCTTCTTGGTAACTCTTCTGGCCACAGTTTCCAGGACTCCCTGGCAGGTAGTACAGAACAAGATGAGCGGTATATATATTTGTGGTTGATACCACCAATACTAGACAGTAGCAAACACATGCAAACTGCACTGCAACAATAGAGGTAAAGTATGTGCGCATATATCCAAATCACACCACAATATTCTGATGCATAGGTGTTTCAATTATGTCTGGAGTCATGTGTGCATCCTTCATATCATATGGCAAATCTGCTTCAAAATGGAGAAGGGGATGCAAGTTGAGGCAGCACATGGGTGTAAGCCATGTAGAAGATCAAATATCTAACTGAATGTCAGCTGGTATACAGCAGAAAGGGTTTTATGGAAAAGAAAGAGCTACATATAGTATGTTGGTAGCTTACGTCCGCTGCAAACAAATTACTATATCTTTCTAGTAAGTTGCTTAGGTACCATACAGAAACTGCATTTATTTCTTAATTTATCATCTAACCTAGCACAGTAAACACCCTTCAAGGCATTGTAGTCAGCACTAGCCACTAGGACAACGTCCACTTTAACTTTGGAACACTCCATGAGCATCATGACAATGCAAATTCTGAAGCAGATTCCGTAATTAATGAGAACGAACTAAACTGTGGAGATGGATCACCTGCTTCTCGGCGACCGTGTTGTTGAAGCTGCCGGGGTCCGTCTCTGCAAAGCCACAGCAGCAGAGGTTAGCAGGAGCCAGCTCAACCCAAAAAAAAAAACGCGATGCTCGAAATTGCCAGCGGCAGCGGAGTCGCCGAGGCCGAGATCTAGGCGATCGGGCACCGACACCCGCCAAGAGCAGATCCTCCGCGGGCGGCGCGGAACCCTCGCGGCGGGATCGCGGAGAGACTCAGTTATTCAGATCCACGCACCTCCGCCTCCCTGCTCGCCCTCCGAGTCGGGGAACTCCTTCTCGAGCGCGCGGTCGATCATGTCGGCGAGGGTCCCATTGCGCGGCGCCACCTCGCCGCCGGCGTCGGCCGCTCCCAGGGCCTCGGCCACGGCCTCCCCGCGCGCCACCGCCGCGGCCGCCTCGCCCACGCGCTCCTCGTCGCCCACGGCGTCCCCGGCTCCGGCGGCCGCGCGGGAGAATGCGGCCAGGAGGAGGAGGAGGAGGAGCGCGAGGAGTGGGCGGCCCGGCCGGCGGCGACGCGGCAGCATCGCCGGCGGAGTGGGGTTTAGATTTTGCAGCAAGGAGGCAGAGCGCGCGTGCGTGCGTGGCCGTGTCGGGGAAGAGAGAGGAAATGGGGCGCGCACCGCACGCAGAGGAGGAGGGAAATGCGTGAGTCGTGCGTGACTGTGCAAGAAGATGAAGTAGCCATTTGTAGAGGATTTTTTTTTGTTAATGGGGACAGTTATGGTATCACTCCCGAGTTGTTGGGTTAAATCCAACTATCCTTGTGCTTGTGACACAAGATTATATAATCATCATGAAAGACAAAAAGGTTACAAATGTGATGATCTTTTGATATTTATTTTTTATTTGATAAGTAGATTATGAGTCACATGAGTTTGCATCGAAAAGTCATGTAAAGACTTAGCAAGAAGAGTGAGCCAACCCAATCCATGGTGACATATGGAATCCTTGTGTTTTTAAAGTAAATTTCACTTTCTACCTCACCAGTTACCATGTATAATGAAAATCCGGTCTACGATACCCTATTTTAAAGAAATGGACCCTCTTCTCTGAATTGTTTTATGGGAAAGTTGCAAGTACCCTATTTTAGAATAAGAATGGGGCAAGCCAGGTTCAAAAAACCTATGGTATATTCCAACTGAATTTTCGCTAATTGCGTAAAAAATGCACAACTCGGAGGTGAAACGTTGAATCCACTCTTATTTTCATGTAGGATTGTGGGATCGGTTCGACAAGAATAACATGTGTTAGATCCCTTCCTATTTATATACCCAGATATAAATGACCTTATTATTACATGGTAAGAACTATAAGGTATAGTTTTGTGAAAAGGCAAAGGCAAAAAAAATTGGTTCACTTTTCGATAATTTTGTTAGAATCTTAGTGGTGATAACTATATAAAGAAAGAGTGGCTTTGTGTTATTTACTATAGATATCTCGTTGAAGCTCTGATTTTCATCTGATACATCTTATGATCCAAATTAAGTCGAGTAGTGTAAAATGCCATCAACAGTGGCGATCTAGGATTTCACAAGAATGGTAGCCATATTTCACAAGCATTAATTTTCTTGGAAGCGTATGCATTTTGCACTTATAAAATAATTACAAAAAAACGTGTTTTCTAATCTCTGGTTTGCGCGTCCATTTCGGTTACATTCTTTTGTTTTCTATTATACGTTTTTTTCGTGAACCAAAAAGAGTCAAAGTTTGTAAAAATGTAATACTTGGTTCACATGATTAGGAAGAAAACGCGTGAATCTTAATAACACGGTCAAATCATATGCAAAAGTATAATTCGGATGTGTTATTATGCCACTAAATAAACACCTCAGGTCATGAGAAAGAGGCGCGTAGTTTGTGACATATCAAAGCATGTGAGCGTGTCAAAGTTGACATACGTAGCAGATTGCAGCTAAGGATCACCACCATTCAACCAACAACCATACATTCCTCCATGAACATCGAAGCTCACGTCCATTTGTCCAGACAACTCATGTTAGAGACGCCGATGACGGCGACAGCCTTCCTGAAACAAAAGGAGGCAGCTTGCAAATTGCAATTGATAGGGTACGGTACCACTCTTGGTGGTGATGGGAGCATACTCACCTCTGACCGGCCACACACCCAGCAAGCAAGATCTGGCCATTGTTTAGCCGAGATAGATCCGGCCGGATTTGTTTCTCCTGTTCGAGTGGAGGCATCGGATCAGCATCAGCTTGTGTGGTTCGGCCATCGCGCACCCCGGCAGGTCAAACGCCAAATCGGCCGCAGTGCACACACCACGCCGGAACGCGTTTGTTTCACACTGTCAGCTTTTTTCGGTCTGCGTTGCGTCACAAGGGAAACTTGTCCTTGTTGATTGGGCGCTCGCCAACCTTTTTCTCTCTCTGTTACCGTGCTCTCGACGTAGCTCCTTCTTTTTTAAACGAAATTGACGTCGCCGTTCTCAATTTAAAATGTGCTGCTGCAGGAAACAATCTCGATTTTGTTTGGTCGTCACTCCACTGTTTGGTTGCGCAAGTGAGAACAACAGATGCCCGGAGTAAAACTGGTCCGCTACTATTAAGTAGCGAGTGTTTCACGACTTTTACCGGCGACCCAGTGTAGGGTGGAGACTGGAGATCGAGAGTATAGTCGTACACATATCCGAAAATTAAAGAGATACATGGAAAGATAGGTGAAACCGATATTTATTATCAATTTGTGTCTCTCTCCGTACAATATATCAGTGGCGGACCCGGACACAATTTTGGGAGGGGCTACACGATATGACTAAGGTTATTTCTTGTATGACTTCACAAAATTTTAAGATTTTTCTCTAAAATTGAAGAAATACTACTAAAGTGTCAATTTTTTAGTGGGGGCAAGCCCCCCCCCCCCCCCCCCCCCCAACCTTGTACATGGGTTCACCCCTGTAATATATGAGTACATGTAAGTGGAGACGGGGAGGTTGATGTTGTATCCACTAGAGGAAAGCCCCTCCCTCCAGCAAGGGTGTAGCCCTCACGTACGTCCACCCATATATGATTTTCTGAACTGAAGATCTAGCCCATCAGGTAGATCGGGCATCCACCATCGATGAACCTGGGGTACTGCCCTGTAACCGATCTCCCATGGCTGTCATCGAAGATGTGCACTTGCCGCCACGTCACACGGCACCACTCATATGACCGAGCTTGGCGCAGTCAACGACGTCATCGAGACTCCACAACATACCGCTTGAGGCCCAATCCCTATAGGACGCGAGTTCCGAAAGCCCCAACAACGTGTCGGGGAGCTGCCCGTGCATAGTTGCTCCCAAGTCCAACTCATCTGACCACAAAAACACTTGTGATTCTAGATGTATTGTTACATTTTTGACCTCGTTTTCTTCGCCAATCTTCGTATTTAAGAGTTGCAGATTACTTGTGCAAAAATGCACTTGGATCAAAAAAGATTGCTTACAAATCGTTTTAAAATGAAATCTTGCCCAATCTTCGTTGCATCCGCTCACTACTAGAAATCCCCATATTCCCGACGGTTAATTTTAATAACCGACGGGCCGTCGGCTAATATGTTCATAACCGACGGGGGCAACAATGCCCGACGGTTTTCAACTAACCCTCGGGTATAACGCCAATAGCCGACGGTGGAGTAAATTTTCCGACGGTAAAAAAACAACCGTCGCCTATCCAAACTAATAGCCGACGGGGAAATGTAATATCTGACGGTGCAAATATAACGCTCGGCTATGTGCATAAATAGTCGACGATTCATTTCATACTCTCGGTTATTAGTGATTATAGCCGACGGTAAATAGTAATAACCGACGGTTGAAGTTAACACTCGGTGATTTGTTTCACTGTACGACTAGGCTAAACACGAGCGGATTCCAATAGATGTTCCCTATATATTTTTGTCATCTGCTTTTATTAAATAGTTGACAATTAAAATGTTCACAATTAGATTCAGTATGTATTGTTGCCATCTACTAACGAAGGAGGTGTTTGATACCATGACCTGACATCCGCCTAGGATATGTTTTTTGATTCCTCAAGTTGGATATCATATTTGAACTTGTATGGTTGTTTTTCTTAACACAAAAATAAAACTAAGGAAAATATAACCCATCACATACGAATGTTGTGAAGAATTTTTATTAAGACCACTTCGACATCCACACACAGACACTCTCTCCAATTGACATGCAGCTACAACCTCCCTACATCAAGCGGTCTCAGGCCTCAGCTAAAAAAGAAAAACCAAAGTTCACAACTTTAGGAGGTTCGCTCATCTGGATGTGCGTCTGCTGATGAAGAATTGTCATCACTATGCAAACCTTGGTTGTGCAGCTCAGCGACAAGAATTGTCATCACTATCCAACCTCATCAAGCAAATGAATAAAACAACCTAAATTTAACACTAACGTCCTTGGAGAATTTGCATTTTGATGTGATGTTGTGAGTTATTCCAATTTAGTTCTATCGGTTCAGACGATGTGAAAGACTGATGGAGATGTCAGATAAGTGTTTCGTCTGATTCATGCTTCCAATACCCTTTCATCTTATAATTTTTTTGAAAACTTACAAAACATATTTGCAAACATTTTTCACTTGTTAGATCTTTCTCCAGAATGTACCAGACATATTTTGTTTTTTCTTAGAGTGTGTCGGTGGAAAAATTATGTTTGGGCGACTCTAGTTCCAAATAATGTTCTCATAGTATAATGTCTGGAGGAGTAATGAACAAAACAATTGATAAAGTGCTAGATGTAAAATTATATCACATGAGGTTGAGACACACTCGGTGAAGAATGTCACAACCCTAGGAGCTTCGCTCATCTTAATGCGTGTCTGCCTGATGAAGAATTTGCTTCACTATGAAGACCTTGATTGTGCAGCTCAACGACGAGGGTATAAGTCTAGAAATCATTCTGAAAAAACATATTTGTCTTGCGTGAGAGATCTTGACTTCGTCAGTTGGTAGAGGTCGAGATCTCAACGGATCCAACATCATCAAGCATGTAAACGACATAGGTGTTAAAACTATAGATACTTTTAACTAGTTTATAAAAATGTCAAATAGTCGTTTTCCTAAAAAAACTAGACTTTTTTTGTTTAAAAAACCTTGTTTATCATGAGATTTTGAAAAATAGTTTTATGAACGAAAATTTCAAAAGATCAGAATTTTTAAAATTCTCTCAAACTAAATGCAGTTTGATGGGTACCCGATGATCACAAATTCACGCCTCCAACTCCAAGATAATTGGATGGATAATTGATACTCCCTCCGTTCCAATTTAATTGATTTGCTATGTACTACTCCCTCCGTATCAAAATATAAGTCGCACTAGTCACTTACCACACACATGTATGTAGACATATTTTAGTGCAAGATTCATGTGAATCTTGTACTAAAACATGTCTACATACATGTGTGTGGTAAGTGACATGAATCTTGCACTAAAATATGTCTACATACATGTGTGTGGTAAGTGACTAGTGCGACTTATATTTTGATACGGAGGGAGTACATGTGGATGTATCTAGACATGTTACAAGTCTAAATACATCCACTTGTGGTGTATAGCAAGTCAATTAAATTGGAACGGATGAAGTACCTAGCAGCGCGGTAAGTTTGGGCGATTTTTGGCGGGTCTTAAAATTCACAATTATTCCCACTAGCGCACCTAATTTGCGTAACCTCCGCTCCGCAGTCTCCTTATCTTCTCAGCTTCCACCCGCACCCGCACCTCCCTACTTTTCCCCTTCCTTCTCCCCGGACCCCCCACCCCTTCCACCAAAATGTGAGGCAAAACCGCCGCCGCCGGAGGAGGAGCGACCGAGCGAGATCGAGCATGGACCTGCCGCTGCAACGTCCGCCGCCTCAAGGGTACTAATCTAACTCCACTGCGTGGGATCGGAAAATGGGTGCGTTTTTGTCCGTTCCTTTTTCCGCGTCGATCTATTCGTCGCTACTAGTGCGGGGCTTAGATCTCGCCTGCAGTTTAGTAAGTACCCAATGATGCAGAGATCGGGAGGAGCTTTGACACGAACAGGAGGCGTCGGGTCGACAGTACCGCCACCAGCAACCGTGGCATGAACACAGCCTTCCGCGCCGCCGTCGGCAAGCTCGTTGTGTACATGTGTGCCGCTACCTCGTCATCAGGATGGACGTCAACATCTGGTACACTTCCGCCCTTCTCGGCTTCTCCATCTTCGTCACAGCAATACTAAATTATTATTGTTGTTAATCGATCATCTGTAGTTAACTGCATCGATTGATCTGTTTGTGTGGTGTACAGCATAAACAACTTTGCTATTGCCATCTGTTTCTGATTACCAAGTTAGCATGCGAGAAGTAGTGCAGGCTGCAGTTCGGTCAGAAATAATAGTGCAGCGATGTCAAGTATTTTTGCGTTCAAATGCATCTCGAAAAAAACTAAGTGGTCCATAGTATATGGCTGTCAGTTTATCAATCAATGGTAGCTTGTCCGATGTATTTGTGTATGTCGCAATGGTTGCTGAATGCCCAATCCGTTTGCCCAATATTTGCTTGAATTGTGCTATGTAGTAAGATCTAAGATGCAGTAAGTCACATTACACGTGTACATGATTCCAGAACAATTAAGTTTTGTCTCTGTAGATCAATAAAATTTCAACTACGGTACTTGATTTTTCGTCTCTCTTACAGCTCTACTCTTTATCATTTCTAGGGATTGGAAGCATAGTCGAGTAATTACAATTTGTGAGAATGATTATGTTATTAATCGTGATGATAACATCTATGGCAATGAGGGAGAAGATGATGGCTGCGATCATGGTGAGGGTGATTATGATGGATATGGGTACGGCTATGCCGATGAACATATTACAATAATGCTAGACTTACGGATGATTTTGGCTACGGAAATTGTTACGGAGGGACGTGGAGTGAAATGAATGGATACAGTTTGATTCCCTCCTTGAAAACCTGGCCTCATCCTGATTTCTATGCCGTACATGCTGTTGTCCGTAAAAAAATTCCGTAATAGTTGTCCGTAGGTGTAGCATTACTCAACATATTATATTATGATGAAGACTTGTGATGGGCGTGATGATAACATTCAACCCATGCAACAAGGCGAAATTCTATTTTTTTTTTGGAGGATTTAGCTTTTGCAATTTTTTTGGATTATTATATCTTAGTTACTGTTTTCTTTTTTATTCAACAGTTCATAGATGAATCATATACATTGTAAGCTTATGCTAAACATGATATATGTTCTTTGGTCATTTGTGGTTGTGTAATTATTAAATGTTATAAATGCTATATTCTGAAATATCATCTTCTGAATCTCAATTCACTGTTGTAAAATACCCATTGGTGAATGCAATCATTGATGTTGACTAATACATAACCGTGCAACAATCATCTCGGGCATGAAAGGCAATCTAGCTAGCTTCTCAGGTATAATGATAACCGAAGGGTTTATGTGCACAGTGGATAATCAGTTCTCCGCTTGGTTATCACAAAGGCCGATGGGTCAAACTTGCCCTTGGATATCAAGATAACCGACGGGAAACCATTCATGTCGGAAATTAAGTACCCGACAGGGAACCGTCGGCTACGAGCCTCGTCGAGTTATTGTGAGGCTGTTTGGGACAAACACATAACCGACGGTTCCCCGTCAGTTTATCCCTGTGGGAAAATATAATACCCGATGGTACCGTCGGCTATTACTGTAATGGCCGACTGAGCATAGCCGACGGGAAATATCCGACGGTAAACCGTCAGGTATAACAATATCCGACGGTTAATTAAAATATCCGACGGTAATTTGACCCTCGGCTAAATGGGGATATCTAGTAGTGGCTGATATCTCACTGGCCCAACCCAATAATATCTTGAGCAGAAATGAAGCCCATTTTATGGTGCGCCAAGTTTGGAAGTGCGATGTGTTTGGTAGCCCATGGGGCTATCCAAGGAAAGAGAGCGAGAGAGCCAAAGAGCATTTCACAACAAAAGAAAAATGAGAGAGTGAGAGACAGAGGGAAAGAGCAAGAGTTGTCTTTCTTATGGAAACATTTGACAAGAAGCAGGCTCCTCTCTGTCCTCGACATTTTCACATTTTCTGAAACTGAAAGGAATTTGCGTACGTGCTTTGTCTTCGGAATTGTTCTGTTTCCATTTTCCAAACTGTAGAACAGAGCTCACTCCCAAACAACAAATAGCGACAACTTTTTATTAAGTCCTCAATCATACTTATGGCTGATGGCTCTCGTGAACTCGACTCTACTAGTAGCGCTCACTAAACTCGAATGTGCCATGAAAACATTGTACCACACAGTATATATAATACGACAGCTCGAAACAATCTTTTTTTTCCTTTTCTTTTTGAAGGTAAATTCTGAAGTTGGAGCAATCTTTGATGCGTCCTGTCGGTTCCCTCTTTCGGTGCCTTCTCACCATCTCAGCTTGTCCGGGAAGTACTGGCAAGATTCATACAGGAAACACTATGTCAGAGATTTCGTTTACAGGACAGTGGAGAGGCATGTCACTGTAATCACTCGAAAAAATATTCAGAATTAGCTGATCTAGAAGACTAGAACACAGGCATATACCTTCTCGATGAGCGAAATGTAGTAGGGCTTCACCTTCTCGACGTCGATCCTTTCATTGCTCTTGCTGTACAGGTCATACTTGCTGCAAGAACCATGCATAGCGAGCGTGTTCAGAAAATTGTATATTTTCCTAGCCGTAAAATCTATTTCTTCAGGTGGGCTTACTTGAAGACGTGCAACCACTTGAGGTTCTCCTTGTCCCCTTCGTTCATCAGGTCCATGTAGGCTCCGTGCTTGTGAAGAGCTGAATCATATCAAAGATTGCAAGGGATTCAGTGAACTCTTTTAAACTTCTACCATGGCAGGTACATATGTATGAGATGGCGGTGCGCGCTTACGGTAGAAAGAGTGATATCGGATGATGAACAACCCTGCAGAAGGAAGAGTGCTCTTGTTCTCCTTGGCAACCTGAAACGAACAAGGGCAAATCGGTTTCAGAGAACAAGGAGTGTGCAATGCAAGAACTGAATATATAATTGCTTCGCTGCACTAAGATGCTACGGCTACGGCGATAAATGAGAGAATATTTATATACCAGGTACATGTAGTCGTCATGGCCCCAGGACATGAGCACGTTGTCCAGCCCGCACCCTTCGGAGTAGGCCCCGAACTTGGTGTTGAACTCCGGGTTGTGGTGGTCAGGGTTCTCCTTTAGGTACTGCACACATTGCAGATACAGAGAGCACGTACGCTTCAGTCTTTTTGATCAGGCTCACTCAGGCACTGTTTATTTGGGGGGAAATGGGAGCGGATTTCGATCTGCCTTAAGCTTTGATCAATGCTTACGAACCTTGAAGTGGACGTTGCATTCGTCGAACGCGCAGCCGACGGGGAAGGTGTCACCTGATGAAAGATGTCATGAAACTTGTCAGAGATTCAGAGGTGGAGTTGAGTCGTTCAGGCTAGTGCCATCTGCCAAGTTTTGAACAAGCTCTGCTCTGTAGAATTTTATCTTAAGGAGTTTTTATAAGTTATTACCTACGACTGCCCACTGAGGGAGCTCTCCGAAGCTGGGATGCAGCAGAACCTTGCCCAAATCTGCAAATCAAAAAAACTCACATGAGAGGCCGACCTGTCGGTGACTATACTAGGTGAGTTCATAATTCATATGTAGTTACACTAACCGTGGATGAGGCCGGTGAGGTGGAGCCAGTCCTCGTCGGGGTAGTCCTTGCGGATGGCCTCGGCGGTCTGGAGGAGGTGCTCGATCTGCGGCATGTCGAGATCAGGGTCGCTGTCGTCGATGAACTCGTTCAGCAGCTCGATGCACTCCCAGATGCTCATCTCCGTCTTGTCCAGCCGCGCGTACCCCTCACGCATCCGCTTCACGAACTCGTACGTCTGGTTGATGTGGTTGATGCGGTAGAACTCCTCCACCGTCTCCTTCCGCTCCGACTCTGCGTCATAGTTCCTGCAACAAGTTCAACGTTGCATGCAACTTTCAGGGTATCTTCCTTTGTTTGTCCTAAGAAAACATCACTTCGTTTTTTTTGTTTTGAAACCATCACTTCGTTTTGTTTTGTTTTGTTTTGTTTAGGATTATAGGAATCAAACTGCATGGGCGCAAGCTTGAGTTGCAAAAATTTAAAGCATGTGCTGCGGAGTAAGCGTGGCTGCGTGGGGATGCAGAAGGCTTCGAAAGCTTAGCAAGAAACTGTTTCCGTTGGACTAGTTTATTCTTTTCGGAGGAAGTAGTCTTTTTAGCAAACAGGGCAGATTTTGGGCCATCTTAACAAGAAGCTTCAACTCTTACCCAATATAACTGCAACTGGAAGTTTTGAATATATATGTTCAAGTAAGCAAATTTTGGAATTTCTCCGAAAACAGTAATTCTGAGACTACTAGGACGGTAGGACAAGGTGTCTTTTCCTCTCTCTCTCTCTGGCCTCTCCCTCTCTCATGTTTCCATCTTACAAGGACAGAGCGTTATTTATTCGTTGTGGGAGGTGAGTTCAGAACATCTTCACACGTCTCTTTCATTTCGAGCCCGCTCACAAAGAAAATGTGGCAGCTGTCATTCGAACGAAAGTAAATGGAAAAACTCTTCAACACTAACAGAAAAAACAAAAAGTGGATTTACAGCCGCAAAATACAAGTTGTTGGACTGACAACATTCAAACTTTTGATGCAATATACTCCACTCTTCTCATCTAGATGATCCAAAAAAAGTTACCTGAAGGTCTGGCCGAAGGCGTTGGAGTCCGGCACGGCGAAGCCGCCATCGAGCACAAGCTCCGCCGGGTCGCCGGCGACCTTCCTCTCCGCCGCCACATCTACAACGATCCAACACGAAATCGAACCGTATCAGTATCCCAGTGTCCTGTTTATGCACTCAACCTCCAAGAAACATGAACAGAAACTCAACTAGAAACAGAGAAAGAAAATAAGAGCACACAAATTAGATGACAAAGAATGGAAGAAGAGCCTCACCAAACTGAGGCTGCTCAATGATGATGGTCATCTTGGACGGAGAAAAAGGCTGCCGATCCCAACCGTGCTTGTTCTGTAACGGCGTGGAGCAGCAGAGTCCAAGAAGACGGCAATGGAGTCTGGTACTCGGGTTTGTCTTGGCTATGGAGGAGGAGAAATTCGAGCCCTATTTATAGCAGGGGCTCGGGGAGGTGGTACCGCGGTATGGGTGTAGGGGTGGCAAGGGAGGAGTAGGAGACGAAAGGTAAAATGGTGACGACGTATTAATGGTGCTATCCTTGGGATTTTAGATTTGTTAAGTGGGCAAGTGACTCAGCCATGGCGCGGAGCCATAGCTGTGGATGACAGCGACAGCTCGAGCTGTCTTCATATTCCTACGGCTACGGTGTTCTCCATTTCCTTTGTTTTGTTACCTTTTTTTGGCGGGAGCAACCTTTTTAAAAAGGTAATTTTTTAGAACGTAACCCCGTCGATATTAATTCTCCATTTCCTTTGTATTGCTACCCTCTTTTGGCCGGAGTAACTTTTTAAAAGGTAATTTTTTAGAACGTAACCCTGTCGATATGCACCACTCGATTAGATAGAATATAGTTGATCCGTTTAATAAAGGCAATCCGGATCCAAAAAATCATAATACCCGCCTCTAGGGGTTGTTACCAGGGCTATCCATATAACTCGGGTCCGACATCAAAGAGACAAGGATAGTGAAAATGATCGCAGAGATTGTCGGGAGAGATCGCGACATTGGAACTGTCGAGAAAAAGATTGACACAAGAGAATTTACGCAGGTTCACCCCCTCTGGAAGAGATAAAGAGCTACTCCCGCTTTGTGTCTATAGTGTCGAGATATAATGTGTGACTATGTCACTGTTTGTCCTATGTTCTACCCCAGGCCATGCTTCATATACTAATAGGGCCGGGTTATTGATGAATCAGAGTTAACTCCCACTAATCTATATGTGATGGGCAATATCCTGTAGTGGCACCGACTGGTAACGCCTGCCATAAATGGTGTAACGATTGCCTTGATGGCTACTCCAACGCTTGACCTTATGTGTTCATGCTCTTTTTGCGCCTGACTGCTCTGGAGTCGGCATGTCGAGTCGAGCCAAGGACCCTGCCTAGTCCAGTGAACCTTTCAATAGTCTTCGCCGGCCATCTGACATTCAGGGGCTTGGTCCTTCTTGGAATCAGTCCAGTCGGTCTACCTGGTCTGGCTCCCTCGTCGCCTCCCCTACTTACCTCATTTGGCACTAAAACCGCACAAGAGATAAAAGGCCTCATGGCCCACCCATCTTAGACCCCGCTCTCCCTGGACCACGAACTTCGTGCCGAATCCGGGGCCGCCACCAATACACATTGTAATTCAAATCAACACCCACCAGCATGCACTCCAAAGTGAAACAAATGATGATATTAATGTTAAATAATCCTGAAAAAACACGCATTATATGTCAGGATCCCATGTTTACATGTAAATTTAATAAAAGAAAGTTTTATATTAAGTGTGGAAACTAAATAGGTTTGTAAGGCATAACACAAACTTTGCAAACACATAAAACATAAGAATATGTACAATGGGAAAATAACTTCAGTGTTTAATTATTTTATATGTTATAAATTTTAATGTTCAACCCGGAAGTCAAGTCACCCCTCCTTTAAACCCCCAAAAAACCAAAGTACTATTGTTCGCATCATAATAAATTGATTAGTATTCAAAAGCAAAAAGTAAGAGAAATACAAACTGTCATGGGGCTCTTACAATGAAATTGTTTTCCCCTATTTTAATTGTTATATCCTATTTAGTTAATTGTGCACACATGTAAAGAAGGTACTAAAGAAGAAATAATTCTTTTTGAAAGGAAGGTTGTGAGGGAGACCCCACAACGAGTTTACGTATTGATATTCAAATAATAAGAAACCAAACATGTGTACACGATAACTAGCTTGATCCTGGGTGGTCGGATTGTATATCCACTTTCCTACCCAAATAAGTGAGGCTCTAATCTAAAACCTAATTAATAGCTGAATCTTTCATGCATAATGAAGTTCACAATAAATAATTCAAATATTGGTTAAAAAAGATAATAAGAAACGACCACGGGTACATAGTTCTAACAATTGAAAGACCTATCTAATGAACTCTTCCATTTTTTATAGGATTTTTACATGTCCCTTGATATATAGATTTGTTATTTCTAGTTGTCAACTTCTTGGCTTTGATCTATTTTTTTTCATTTTTCTTCTTCTACGGTTGCGAGAAAACCTAAAATCCTAGGCACTACTTGGACACATGCCTATTTACTTTACCTGGTCAACTTGCTCGTTGTTTCCTCCATGGACAGACTTCGTTCGTTTCATCACACGCGGATGGCCGACTGCGGTTGACTGGCAGCATAGCGGAAAATCGCCAACTGGAGATTTCTGACTCTCAATATCCAGTGTTCCCTCTATTTTAAAAAATTAAAATAAAATCATATTTGCAAACTTTTATAAAGCTGCAAAAGATCTGGTATGTAGTCAACGTCGTAATTCACAAATTTGCGAATTTTTTATTTGAAATGCTTTATATTAACAGCTACCAAAAAATAAAATAGATATGTGTGGATCTCAATATACAGACTTAAACTACCATGGACGGAGCCAGAAAATGAATGCGGGGGGAAAGCTAGACTAATCACCGTGTGTGATCTCATGGAGGGTGTGAAACCAGCTAGATTAGCTTAAACATTGAGCCATCATGCTTAGTAATACTAAGAAACTCATGAATATAGGTGGGGCGTAGCCCCTGCTTGTCCCCCCGATCTCCGTCCATGTAAACTACACACTTTTAAATCTTTAAAATATACAAGATTTTCTCATTTTCAATTATGAAATCCTATCAGGACTGGCCCTTGTGGCATTGATACAAGATTTTGTCATTTTCATGCAGCTTATATCAGAGGAAAATGACGTATTGTGATTTTTCACGCTTGTAGGATGCATCATTCACTATATGCACATTGTTTTATTCAGAATTTTTATTACTTGTAGATACAAGTTTTAGTTTTTGTCAATAAAGACAACACTAAAACTCGGGACAAAGTGGCTTCTAGGAAATCAGCAAGTAACGAGAAGCGCACGCCGGGATGGAGGCTGATCATGCCTCGGCTGGTTGGCGCTATCTCGTTGGAATCGAGTCGATGGAGTCGGTCGGTGGTTTGTTTTCGTGGATAAAATGTCGCTATGGAGACAACGTGTGTGTGTCTAGTTCCAGTCGTCGTGACACTGTGCCACATGTGCTACCGTCATCAACCCCTTCCAAAAGGGTGAATCTGTAGGATTAGGTTCGACTTGGGATAAAATTTTGTTGTTCAAGTATTTGTTGCACAACAACTCGTGCCAAACACCATCTTCGTTAAGAATTTTAAAAAGCCAATTGCTTAGTAAACATTTATTCTTACTCTCAAGCACTTCAATTCCTAGACCACCTTGTTCTTTTGGCCAACAGATAATATTCCACTTAGTCAGTCTGTATTTTCTTTTTATTTGATCACTTTGCCAAAAAAACCTAGATCTGAAATAGTCTAACCTCTTTCGTACCCCCACCGGGATTAGAAAGAAGGAGACCAAGAACATAGGTAGGCTAGTCAGAACTGAGTTAATTAACACCAAGCGATCGCCGTATGACAACAGTTTGTCTGCCCAGCAACCAAGTTTGCTTTCAAAACGATCTTCTACCATTTTACATTCCTTATTTAGCAACTTCCTAGAATGAATGGGGATACCTAAGTATTTGAAAGGTAAGGATCCTGTATCACACCCAAAAATTGTACGATACTCATTTTGTGAATCCTTTGCCTTTCCAAAACAATATAACTCACTTTTGTGAAAATTTATTTTTAGTCCAGATAGTTGTTCAAACATGGACAGAATTAGTTTCATGTTAACCGCTTTTTCGATGTCATGCTCGAGAAATAAGATAGTGTCATCAGCATATTGTAGTATGGAGACCCCCCCTTCAACCAAATGTGCCCATGTTTTACTGGCCAAGTTTTGAATACAGTACATCTTTTGTAACGGGGGCAAAAGGTCTACCTCAATCTATTAATTAAGAAATAGTTTTACAAGAAAATAAAATGCGGTTACAAACAAAATATCTACTCTCGCGGCGGCATGATTTGGTTGGGAAACTACAAACACCGCAAAAGTGAGAAGTTGGCCCAGAAAGATTATCAGTCCATGGCAGAGATAAGTGCCGGATACAAACACTGCACGTGTTTACTTCTGCGACGGTGTAAGATATGCAAATCGATATGTACGAACATACGCAATGCCGTCCATTTTTCTTCTGTTCTATGTTATAAGATATGCAAATCCATATGTTACGAACATACGCAATGCCGCTCATTTTTCTTCTTTGACTGATGATGTGTGTTATGAGATTCCAGAAGATAGCATTTTATTTACATGGATAACATCTTCTTTGACTGTGTTGAGAGAAGATTCTAACATAGATATTGCACAAAATGCTATCAACTATGAGTTCAGGAAAGTGACATGCAAGGAAGATATACAGATTATTCTTTCGATCCAACAAAAATACTAGTTATTACCTTTCTCTGACCGGCGATGTGGGATTTTTTGTGTGTGGAGGTTTTGTTGGTTTGGATATGTAAATTGTAAGTTTTGTAGACAGTTGTAGAACATGTTGCCTTTGTCTCAGTCCACACTTGTATTTATATATGGATTGACCAATGTTCTATATTCTATTTGTATGTTCTTATCTCTAACTAAAGCAAGATTATATTTCTAGCATATATAACATATTTTGATCTTCCATTATCATTAAGTTTCGACCGGTAATGTGTCCACATTTGTCTCCACCATTGGTTGTTCATGTCTCCGTTTTCAACATCGTCTTATTCGTTGGTTGTGACAAAGTAGAGAACCAACCTAGTACACTTGGTTGTTCAGAGCAATGATCCTCAATCACCTCTGAGATTGCCATCGCCGTCGACGAACCTCGCAATTTCATTGTTCAATTCTTGTGCGGATAGGATGACCCATCTTTCATGGGTTGTTTTCCTCCCCCATTGGGCCCACATAGGTGGCCTTCCTTCCCTCCAACCGGGCCATATCCCCCTAAGACCCTCCTTGATTCACATGATTATCAAAATACAGGATTGAAAAAGGTGAAGGACATGTCCTTTTGAATCCTATTAAATCTGGAAATAACAGGAAATTTTTGCAAAAGAAGATTTGACACCACAGGGAAAATAATAAGAAAATTGTAGCAAGAGGTTGGAATGGAATGGATGTTCCTCTAAAATAAAGTGCAAGTGGATTCTTTTGGAAAAACCCTAAGAATTTCACGTAGGAAAAAAATCTTGAGGAACCAAATCATTCAAATATCCTACAAAACTTCTTTGAATTAAAGGTTCCGTATTTGGACTACCACCAGCCCATGCGAGAAACGGGAGCTGAGAGATCGAGAAAAATGTTTTGGGCCCGTGAAGTTGGCGCTAGGAACTGAATTTTAAGATTTCTATACAACTACCAAACACGCCAAAAGTTGGTTTTTGTACATGTACTTGTATGATACTTTTTATTACAACATATTGGATTATACTTTTTTAACACAATTCCAACGCTTCTGACGCACTAGTGGACGGCAAGGATATTGGGGCACTTTGCTAGGGGCATTTTAGAAAAATGCCCCAAATTGTATCTAAAAGAGGGCATTTTAATCAAAGTGCCCTAAAAACTTAACTTATAAAGGCATTTTTTGGAAATGCCCCAATAGACATGGGCTTCTAAGGGCACTTTGATAAAGTGCTCCAATAGGTAGTGCCTTTTGGGACATTTTATCAAAGTGCCCCTATAGATAGGGTTTTTTGGGGCATTTATCAAAGTGCCCCAATAGATGAGGTCTTTTGGGGCACTTATTAAGTTGCCCCTAAAACTCAGTACATGCTAATACATTTTTTATTGAGAATTATGAATTTATTTATAATTCTTGATTAGATTAGGTATTTACATTTAATTATGTTTTTTTAGTATAGTTTACATTTAATTATGTAGAAACAAGAAATATTTTTTTCCTCTAATGGGCTCTAGTCCAACTTTGAACTGGGTTGAGGCCCACTAGGCCCAACTGTTTTGGGTCAAACCGACCCAAACCCCACTCATCTTTCTCTCTCATTCTCTCTCGGTCTCTCCTCTCGTTCCCCTTCTCTTCTTCTCTGGCGATTCCGTCGCCGCCGCCTCTGCTCCGGCTGTTGTCGGCCGACTCCGCGGCCGCCGCTTGCTGGTAATGCTCCTAGTAGACGATCTCCACCGATTCTCGCTACCGCGACGCCTTCCAGCTGACCAGAATAGGCTAGCTCTTTTCTAGTATGAAACATTTAATCTTCTGTCTGGCTTACTAGAATTGTAGATGAAAACACAACTGATGTGATATTTAAGCAAATTTATAGATCTGATCTAACCCATGTGGCTACAAATCGTCCATTGTAAATTAGTTATTTTTAGCAGTTCCCCGATCTTATCTGATAATTCTGTCTATAGCCTGCGACAACAAGAAACAAAGGACATAATAATGGCATACATACAACCAGTGTCCTTTGTCTGCTAACTACAAATGATTCCCTGCACTTATTGTTTATGCGGTATTTTTTATTCGGAGTTCTGCATCATGCCATTTTGATGCGAATCTTTGGCATTTGCAATCTTTTCAACTCTGTCCATCAGGTTTTGTATTCTTGGACTATACATCTGTGACATGTAGGGTCAGTCCCTGCAGTTTAGTTCAGGGTAAAATTGATAGTTGGTGCTGTGTTATCTCACCCTTTTAACGAAAATGACCTTCTGAGTTTGAGGAGTTTTTCTCGCATGTAAATGCATCTCCCGCCAGTGTTGTTGGATGGTTAAATGTATGCAGGTATCTGTGAATCAGTTTTTATGCCATATCCCTTCGCTTTCATTTCACTGGCATTCCAATCATTTCAAGTGTTCTTCTGTTTCTGTATTCTTTTTAAGTTGTGATTTGTGAATGTTTCTTCCCTATAGGAGTTTAAGTTCCAGAAGATGCCATCAGTGGATGTCTCATGGGGAATAAACACTTCATACGGCCGTGAAACTACCAGGGGGACTCCAGGCTTTCAGGTTGATACATAACATTTGCTGCATGACCAATTTGTAATGAAAGTTTAGCTGATCTTGATGTTGCAAAATATTGCATGTTTGATCATATCTCATAACGGCAGTAGTACATGTCCCTGTAAACTGGCAGTCGGATACATGTACCTTTGTCTATTTTGGATCTATAATCTGATTGCAGATCTTACATGTCCATTTAACATTGAAGATCTTATGCACTATTTTGATGTTTTGTTGTTTTGATTGTAGCTGTTATGAATTGTGAGTAATATTTTAATATAAATCTGAAGAATTTTAGAACTAATATAATGTGAGCTTATAGGTTTTTGAGGGCACTTCTCTAAAGTGCCCCGAAAAGTTTTTAGGGCACTTCTGGAGAAATGTCCCAATAAGTATACGGGGTAGTTATCAAAATGCCCTAAAATCTATTCGAGGCACTTAGGTGAAGTGCCCTAAAAGGTGTACCTTTGGGGGCATTTTTCCAAACTGCCCTAAATACTTTTCCAATCACCAGTATATTGGGCACTTAAAAAAGTGCCCCAATAAGTTTCTAGGGTATTTCTTGGACTTTTGGGGGCACTTCGAAAGTGCCCTAAAATCCTTACCGTGATGTAGTGACGGCCGGTAGGGTAGAAGGCTTATCCGGGAGAAGTACATCAATCTTTGTGACTGCTTAGACTCCCCACAGAAGTGCAGAGAGCCAGAGACACTAGCAAATGGTGAGCGGTGAATCCTGATCTAATAATACAAGAACACTAGTACTAACACAATGCTACCTGCCGCATTTGCCAGATCACTAGCTAGCTGCTACATACAATACCGGTAAGAGCTACTACCAAGTTGGTTTACATCTGCTCTGAAGATCACTGCCTACAACATAGCCAACTTCTTCACATTGATGGGGTAAGCTTCTTGCGTCGACTCGGAACCATAGCCCTTGCGCGCGATCCTGGCGTTCACCACGTCTGTCGGGTGGAGGCCGTCGAAGAAGACGTACTTAGTCCGGTCCCTGCAGATGGGCCTGTCTTTCAGACACAGCACCCCTGACGACCGCCTCGACAACTCACTGCAGCACGGCAGATACGCCTCCCTGATGCCTGAAGAAACGGAAGACAGAAATGATCATCAAGCACATCAAGAGACCCATGTTATCAAACAAAAGCGATTGATTCAAGCTAATTACCGTGTTTCCTAGGGTGGTTTATCATGTCCAAGGTGATCTTGTAGGCGTTGACAATGGAGAAGCTCGCGCCGGGCATGTGCGGCCTCGCGGCGTCGACGAGTGACCTGAGCTCGGAGTTGAACAGCAGCGCCGCGGTGTTCACCGACTCGACGCAGACCGCGGCGGTGACGTTGACCGACGCTCTCACCACAGGGGTGCACCCGATGGGCTGGATGGAGAAGATCACAAACTTCCTCGCCCCCAGAGCGTACAGCCTCTGCAAACACATAAATTGTGCTGCCATTAAACATCTTGTACATGTAGATTAAAACTGCAAATTCAGTACGGTACTATGAGGAAAATAAAGCCAAATGGTCCACATTAGCCACTTGATCCGGTGCCTATTGATTCAATTCCATGTCTTAATTTTCACAGAAGTACTAGCATCGGTGCTTCTTCACTGAATTTGGACAGGAATATCTAATACAATCGACCCAAGCATTCGCACCGACACCTCCCCTCTCGTTCCCCACCTACAGTGTTCAGAGGCGATTTTTGGGCGTCGCTCGCGCGGACCAGCTCGCCGGCGGCGATCCGCTTGATTCCTCGCCCTCCGCGGCCGCTCCGGCGGCGGGAGGACGGGGAATCGACGGATCCCGCCGTGTACATAATCTAGGTGTGCGTGGGTGGCCTGCCGGCGACGCTGTGGAGTCGGTGGCGTGGTCGGAGAGGCTTCTGGCGGCGGCGGTTCCCTCCTCTGTTCTTGGCGCTCCGGCGGAGTCCAAGGCCAGATCTGCCGTCGCGGGCGTGGCTGCTGCTCTCCGGAGTCGCGGCGTGCCCTTCCTCGAGCTGGCGGCCGTGGTGGCGGCGCTGGCTCGTGCTTTTGGGGTTCGGCTGCCTCCACTTCGGTGGACGGCGTTGCTTTTGCTTAATCCTTCTGGGAGTTTGCAGGTGGATCTCTCTTCCTCGTCGGTGGCTGCGGTGGGTGCGGTGGAAGAAGGGTGGTGCTGTTGTTTCCGTCTCCGGCGTGAGACGGTGATGGCGGCGTGGTGGCAGCTCGAAGCTGATGCTCCTTCATCGTCCAGATTCTGGTGCTTGCGCCAGATGGATCCTGCGGCTTTTCAACGTTGTTGTTCGTGCTGGCTCCTCTGGTGCGAGGTGCGGCCGCGTTCTTCGTCTCCGGCGGCGTGCTGCGGGTGGTTGAAGACGGCGGCCTGCTTGGTGGTTCCGCCGCCGCTGTGTGTGAGTTTGATCTTCTCCTCGTTCGTGCGTGTGTGTGCTTGTTCTTGTTGATCTTGTACACGAACTCCCTGTCAAAAAAAAATATAAAAAAATCTAATACAGTTTTTTTACACCTAATCTCGGATACAGTTTGCTACGAAGAGGGACAAAATGCTCTGCAGTAACATTACCTGGAGGTGGGCCGAGAGCCTGTTGATAAGAGACCTTGTGAAGTCTGACAAGTCGGGCCTGGTATCCCCGCTCTTCCTGGGCCTGAAGTAGTTGAGCAGGTAGTCATTACCGCCTGTCCCGACCACGAACAGGCTCTTGGGCAAGTAACACCGCTCGAAGAAAAATCCCGGCCCTTCTTGCGACTGTGTAGCTGGGCCCGCAGGTCAGGGAGAGTCACAGTCTCAAAGTTGGTGATTTGTTGCTCTAGGCTCCACACCTCGCCCTAAATATGCAATAGGTAGTACACTCATCAGGCTCACCTATCTATAAGTGATGCACCTTCATTCAATGTAGTATCTCATTGCATAGTACTTGTGCTAGTGGTAGTATTTTTGTGCTTCTGAATAAATGGTAATGTGACTTTACCTTACTCTCAAATTTTAAAGTAAAATCTGCATTTACTACCATTTTGGCATGACCAGATTAATTTGTACTCCCTCCGTCTGGAAAAATATGTCTAGACATATTGATGACATTTTCTTTCGGACGAAGGGGTACGATTTTACTACACGTGCCATTTATCAAAAGTTTGGCATTTTTAGGTAGCAATAGCATTCCAACCACAGTTGAAACACACACCACTTGACATTTTTAGGAAGCAATAGCATGCCAACTACAGTCGAAACACACACCACAACTACCGGTAGCGTACAGAATGGCACTGTGCAGCAATCAAAGAAGACGATAACAGTAGAGTCTACTCACAGAGTCCTTGCCGGTGGTGTCGAGAATGCCGGAGCCGCCGGCGCGAAGTCGACGCCGTGCAGCGCGGCGCGGCCCCTGGTGGCCGGATCGGCGAACGGCGGGATGGCGGGGAGGCGGAGGAGCTCCCCGAGCGCGTCGATGGTGTTGCGGCCGTTGGAGAAGCGGCCGGTGGGCCCGAGCGGGAAGTCGACGCCGTAGGGCAGGTAGTCGGCGCGCACGGCGCCGGAGGAGCTGTTGAGGAAGTTGTTGTTGCCGTTGTCCACCAGCGAGCTCCCGAACACGAACATGGCCGGCACCATCGTCGTCGCCCTCCCGGCACGACAGCTCGTTGAAGCGGCCGCGGCGGCTTCGTGCTGTGTGAGCACGATGAAGACGCAGAGAGATGCCACGACGAGCTTGGCCATGACCATGACCATGAAACGATCAAGGCTACGGGAGCAGTAACTCGCGAGCTTTACTTGCTTAATCTGACTGGCACAGCACAGCAATGTTGCTACTTATAGGACGAAGAGGGCGGTGCGTAGCTGCAGCATCTGTCTGACTGATTGAATGCGGGTAGGTTTGCGTATCAGGAAACACGGAGATCAATCCAGGGATCCGCAACCAGTTACTACGGTAAAAATGGATGCTGCTGGCTGCTGCCTGGCCGCCTGCGTGTATGGATTGTGTACTATACTACTATGATTAAGGTTGAGGATCGTTCGATCTCTTCTCTCCCGCGCGCGAGCACGCAGCTCAATAACTGAGGTGGTTCTCTATTTCTATGCAAGGAGCGATGTGATATTTTGAGCTGGTGGATAGGCAGGTGACAATTGCATTGTTGGCATTCAATGAACATACTTGACCAAGCATTCGTCTTCAACAGGAACTTGTCTGTTTCGGTCCAGCGTGGTGTGCTACTGTTCTCTATTCTGTAGTTTCAGAAAGGAGTAGTTGTTTTCTTAAGCACAGTGATCAGGGAAAAAGTCGAGACTCCTTGGGAGCAAGGATAAGAGTAGAGTCGCTTGTTGGCCATGTCTTGCTTAGTCATTAATATATTATTTTTTTGAGAACCGCATATGCATTACATCAAGAACGAGTACAGAGACTCGAGCAGAAAAGCACAACATACGCAGGAAGCATAGCTACGAGGAAGACAACGCCGCCGCCGACGCCGGAGACGAAGAAGCCGAACCACCTTCTTACCTTCACCCGAGAGCACCTCCGCACATGGAAAAGGCCGCAGAAGCCGTCCGCCACACGGTGACGAAACCTCGCTCGATGAACGAACACGGCCAGCGCCCTCCACAGCCTGCCGCGCCACCCTCCGTCAGCCACCAAGTCCGGCGAAGCCAGCAGAGCCTCCTCGCGAACGCCGCTTCTACCTCCTACACACCACCACCCCAGCTCCACACCGCCGCTGGAGGACGTGCCGGCGAGACGACGAACGAGCCGGGGGACCGAAGTCCCAGAGCCCCAGGTCAACGGCGCCGTCCCGTCGACCCGAAGCAGGGGCCTAGACCGCTCGAGGAATCCGAGGATCCGCGAGCGCCAGGACGACGGCGAGCGCCCCGCTGCAAACGCAGCAGAGAGTGGAAGCGCCGCTCCCAAAAACCACCGCCGACCACGCCACCACCTCCACAGCGCCGCCGGCAGGGACACCCTCAACCCAACACTATGTACATGGCGAGATCCGGGGATTCCCCAGCCTCCCGCTGCCGGAGCAGCCGCCGGAGACGGAGGAATCCCACGGATCGCTGCCGCGCGAGGTGGATTGACGACGACGAGCTTCAAAAATCGCCCCTGAGCACTGTAACACTAGGGGATAAGGTCGCGGTGGAAGTGTACACTGCTACTTTGCTTAGTCATTAATAGTGAGTGTAATATCCAAAATACTACTTCTGTTTCTAAATATAAGACTTTTAAGCCTTTTTTAGTTCACATGTTTTAGTGTAAGAGTGAACTATTTTATTACTAACTCATTTTACACTCAAACAAACTGCTTAGATGACATGTTGTAGTCAACATGTTTCTTTTCTCCCTCCTATTCTCCCTTAGACTAGCAACAATGAGGTATCATAAGTGATATTATCTATGACACGTTGGCAAAAAAAATGACGTGTCACTGCAATTAATGAGGAAAGAGGTGGTAGCGGTATCATAGGTAGATACCGTAACATAATGAAGTCCAATGCAATATGAGTATATAAACTAATAAATGCACTATTATATGATAATACATACTCCCTCCGTTCCTTAAAAGAAGGCACATATATTTTTTCAAAATATTCCATAAAACAAGGCGCATGAGCAGATTCATCGGATTTCTACCGGAAATGCCCCTGCTCTCTAGGCTGCACGCTTTCTACAGAGACCGACTTGATTGGGGAATGTCAGCTTGCATGCATGCATCGATTGGGCATGTGCAGCACGGTTATTAAATAACGCTTCATGTGACCAAGCTTGTGAGAGAAATGGGCGTGTGACACACGACTCGTAACTGCATAAAGCGATTCAGCAGGGGTAAGAGGGTCTAACTAACGACAGATTTGCACCTGCGCTGAACTGCCTTAATCGTAGCGCCAAGAATTTCACGCCTTGTATAACGGAACGGAGGGAGTATATGTCATTAACTATCGTGGAGCTAGTAATATAGACTAGTATAATACGCATGATACTTGTATATGATACTTTTCATTGTGACTAGTCTTATATCCCGCTTTTATCATGTTTTTATAGACGTGGTGCCAGCTGAATGTCCGATATGATGTACCCGATGTTAGATAGATGTGCTTGATTTCCATGTAGTCGGCATGAGTGAAGTGAGATGCACAATTGTCTAAAAACTAGAGCTAATGTTGCATGCAACTTAGCTTGGCGAGACATTTGGCTCTCGACTTTTAGTGCTCCTAGAAAACATCACCGTTTTCAGAAACTCAGGTGGAAAAGCTCTAGGTGGCGCGAAGAGAAAGTGCATCGAAGTCACAATTTCATCCGAAGTTTGTTTTTGGAAGGTGTCTTTGCCTCGTAAGTTTCAGTGGTAAAAAAAATCAAAAATTATTTTTGGATAAAAAATCTAAAAAAGAATTCGGATGTAGCCAATAATATATCTCACAGACATGTAATCCATATCCGAATCTCGAGGGGCCAAAAATCTCTTCTCGCTTGTTTCACCAACTCTGAATTCAAAAGACATACGTGGAGTACCAACTAGACTGGGACTCACTCACTTGGCTATGGCACATTACGCACTACATGGCCCCCTTCTATCCACCATCACTGCCCATCCAAAGGATTTGATTGGAACAAAAATAATATTAAAATTAAATTATTTTAGAAACACCTGAAATAATGTACATCCTATGTGGGCCCGTTTTGTATTCTGAAAAATCATGTCATTTGGATTACTTTTTTAGATCAAACTAAAAAACTTTTTATTGATAAACCAATTATTCACGTGAAAAAAAACTATCTGAGAATACAAATCACATTATATACGACTTATTGTATTTCTTCAAGTTTTCTAAAAAATCGGTTTCATATTTTTGGGTCAATCTTATCCTAGACGGAGAATGGGTGGTGGATAGATGGGGAAAGGTACGGATTGCCATGGGCAAGTCGATCACTCGGCCCTAGTCTCAGTCTGTACCGATTCCTCTCATTTCCACGTGAAGGTGAAAATAGGAAAAAAACCAAATCAAATCTTAAACTTGTTACGCTTAGCTAATCAAACCTGAACTTTGAATGCCGAAACCAGCACACCGAACTTTCACATCCCAGTCTATTTTGAACCTTATGCATGTTTGGCGACCCGAAAAGCAATGACGCCCCCCCCCCCCCCCCCCCCCCCCCAATTGGAATTATAGGCTACTCTCATTGACAATGGGGCCACATGTCAAAATCATATTTTGTGCTTGCCACCTTTCGTCTATGCCAGGCCAACATGCCTCGTCCCATCTCTGTCGTTCTGGCTTTGCCACCTAGAGCCCCATTCTTCGGGCAGCCTGTGGGGACCCCGGACTAGCCGTCCGAAATACCCGATTATACTTAACACAACGATCACGTGATCAGTCTGTCGTTGCACATAATCCGAACTGAAGATCAAAGTTTACATCCATACAATACCGAGTTTAAAGTCTTACAAACCTGGCCATACAGGCCTAATTATACATAGGTGCCTTCAAGGGCCAATCATCTTTATTCAGCGGAAGCTACGGTAGTAGGGCTAAACCATCTCGACAACACCCGACAGGCAGCTGACTTGTGAAGATCTTAGTTCGCATAGACGTCGCCAAACTCCTCTTCAACGTAGGGCTCCTCGAAATCTGGCTAAGACAATAGCCAGGGACGAAACCAATATGGGTACATTTGATTGTACTCGCAAACTACCCCAACTTGAGTAAGCGCTAGAACTAGTTTTACTTTTTTTAAAAAACTTTTGTTTAAAAACTCTCCAAAATCTTTATTGAAAAGGGGTGAGAAGAAGAATATAGCTATCTTATAAGAAAACATCATTTTGACAGTTTTTCCGAAACTCCACCTCCTTCTGTCCAGTTCTCAACATGATACCAAGCATGTCGCTACCTCAAACCAACTCAATGGCACAGGTACGAAATGCCCTTTCCATTTCAACTTCCTTTCCAAACTCAACACTTTTATCAAAACTTGCACATGGTCTTAGGACAGCCTTCCAACTGTCCATATCCGAGAACTCGACTATTCGAATAGTTTTACCCTCTGCAGAGGTAGTACGCTTTTCCCACACCCATCCGGTCACCCATCGTGTCAGCCACGTCCCGCCATACCAGAGGTATGCGAAGTTGAGTTCCCGGCCATAGCCTGTCCTTTGCTCATGCTAGTATAGGACCCTGCCGCTACGACACTTTCCACCGACACTCAAATCCTCAGAAACTAAGTGTGGGGACTCGTAGTTCTGCCCGGCGGACCCAAGGGAGCCCTTCAATCCTCTTCCTCCGACACGTTCATACCGGCTCCCGGTAGACTACAATGAAGAGGACCCAGGTCAGGGGGTAGGTCCTCAGACCATCCCCTCATGGAACGAGGTTCTCCTCGTTATTGAGGCATCCAGTACTAACACGAGCAAATTATATGACTACGCCCTTGCCCATATGTGGGTAAATGTGGTCGCACAGATTTTTGGCTGGTAGTCATAGTACTAGGACACAATGTGCATTTTTCTCAAAACAACACCATCCTCCTTCAACTGAGCACCGACCTTCCGGCAGGTCTATCCAAGTACTTTCAAAGGAGTTTCACGAAAACATTGTTTTTCCCATCCTATAGTTTTAAATAACTACCTTATACTTCTACACAAGGTGGTAAAATAGTTTTTCCGGTAGTTTGTAAAAAGGGGGTTTTTCCAAAACTCATTGTTTCCTTTGAACAACTCTTGAGACTAAAATAGAGGTATATAAATGCAAGCTCAGTGAAGTAGCTTGCCTTGCTCAGCAAAGTTCTCGGGGTCTTGTTCCTGCTGATCAAAGTACTCCCCTTCCTCGAAGACTCCGGCAGCGTTTTCGTCTAACGTCAAACAAGCGATACAAACAATTACTATACTAACTCAACCATCATCACAACATCACAATTGCTACACATAGCTACTGCACACATCAAGCAACACAAGGTGGTTTCAAATTGATTGAATTAAACTTTATTTAATTAATTTCAAACTAAGGCAGAAACTAGTTGTACACTAATTAATTCACCATTTAATCTATGTTTGTCACAAAAATTCAAACTAAAATTCTATGGATAGCTACTGGTGTGTAGAAGATCACCCAATTGGTTTGGGATCATTTGGAGTTACAAAACTCCCTACACATCTGTTTTAGTTCAGAAGGGTTTTAAACAAGTTTTAGCTACCAAACAAATTTGGTTGCTCCAAAAATTAAATCCTTTTAGGGGTATCTAACCTTGGTTGAGTGTGACCTAACAAAATTGGTTTTAGACCAATTGGATCTACCAACAGTTCACACTAATTGGTTTAGTGCAGAAGGGTGCACTGAAGTTCAACCAAAGGCTAAGGATTTTACACTACCCAATTAATTCTACCAAAAATTGGGGAGCTAAAAGATCCTAAAGCAAGTCTACCAAAATTGGTTTCAAGTCAATTGGATTAATATAACTCCAGAAACAAATGGTTTAGTGTTTAAAACCTTCTGGAGCATTTTTATTAATACGTTTTTATTATTTGTTTAAAAGAGATGAGACCACTTTAGTGAGTTAAATATTTTCACAAGCTTTCCAGAACATTTGAGTTTGATTTATTTGGATTCCTAGAACTCGAGTTATTGAATTTCAAAGTTGGGTCCAGTACTGGATTTCAGAAGAGATTTAAATTCGAAAAACCTAATTCTCTGGATAATGTTTAAAACCATGACAGGTGGGGCCCTTCGGTCAGTGACTCAGTGTGCGCGGGAAAATTATTAAAATGCTGACGGGTGGGGCCAGTTTGTCAGCGACTGACTTAACGAACGGGTATGCTGCCGTTGGATCTAGATCCAACGGCGCATAGAGGCCGCGAACGGCGACGACCATAACTGGGCGGCGCCGCCGCGCCGGCGACGGTGGCGAGCACGGATAGCTCACCTAGGGGCTCGGGTGGACGCGGAGATGGTGCAGATCGACGGCGGAGGCTCGTGCGGACGTCTGGGCGGAGTGGTGCGTGCTGGGGCGGCGTGAATCGTCGACGGCGAGCCGCTGTACTCCCTCCGTCACGGCCTGCAACTCCGGCGATCCCTCCGCGGCGCTGCTGTGCACGAAACACAGCCAAAACACGGCGGGTGAACGAGGGTGTAATGGGGAGGCTAGGGAGAGGCAGAGAAGAGAGGGGGAGAGCAGCGCGGCTCGGCCGTGAGCGTCGCCCACCTTCTTCTCCGGCGGAACCTCGAGGGAGCTCCTGGGCAGCAGAGGCTGGGATGCAGGGGCTCCGCCCTCCTGGCGGTGCACTGAGTGAGTGGAGAGTGCGAGAGTGAGGTGTGAGGCGGGGTGGAAGCACGGGTGCGGGGTGGCCTTTTATCGGCGAGCTCGGGCTCGCCGTGGACGTGGTGCAGCGAGTGCTCGAGGGGAGCTGGGTCCAGAGGGGTTGTCCACGGGGTTGCGGAGAGCTTTGGGCAGCTTCTGGAACGGTCGGCTGGTCGGGAGGGATCAGGGGTGGCGCGTGAAGCTGCGGTGGCGTGCGCTGCTCGCCATGGCGTACGGCGGCACGGACGCGTGCGCTAGGGACGGGTCGGTTGCGTTGGGGTGCTCCAGAGGGGTCTGTGGTGCTCGTGGCGTGGTGGCGGAGCAGAGATGGCAAGAGGGGCAAGGTGGGGGCAGTGCGGTGTGTGTAGTTGACCACGGCGTCGCGCGGCGTGCGTCGCGCGCGTGGGCACGGAAGGTGAGCACGCAAGCGGCCCTCTGCGGCGGTGCTGTCTCGTCGTGCAGGTGAAGGAGTGGAAGGGTGGTGTGGCGGGCACGGCGCGGTCGCGCCTGCCTCCTCCACGGAGGTGACCCGAGCGGCAGCTCGCCATGGCCGCCATGGCGTGGCGCCACTGGCCTGCCTCCTCTGAGGTCAATGAGCACGTCCAATCGACCTCCGTCGGTGGAGTGAGGTGAGAGGGGTGAATGGAGGTCGCGGGGATGCTCAATTACACGAAATCGAGCTCCAATTTTGGAGTTGATTTTCGGGTTGAAGAAGAACACAGTGGTGCTCAACAAGTGTTCGATCTAATTCCCGAACCAAAACCAAATTTGAAATTTTGAAAATTCTTTTCATGATTTGCTTCCAAATATTTTTCCAAGGTTTGTGGTACCACTGGAATATTTATTCTGGAAGTGCATCATGGTGTTCTTGAGGATTTTCCAAAGTTCAAGAAACATTTGGAAATTGAAAATAGAATTTTGGAATAATTTTGGAAATAGAATTAGAGGGAAAAGAAATAAGAATGGAATGAGAGAGGTCACTCCTCTCCACTGGATTTTTATTTGGAAGAAATTTTGAAACTTACTTGGAGTTTTTAGGGTGACACTTGTCACTTTAGTTTTATTATTTTATTTCTTTTCTTTTCTTCAACAATTCAACAAACAACACAAGCAAGCACTCATAAAGTAACAAAAGTTTTTGTTGGCCCACAATTTTTGACTAATAACACTGGGTTACAAATTTGGGATGTTACAGATCCTTCCCCCCTTAGGATAAATCTCGTCCCGAGATTGGCTAGGCTTGGGTGCTAAAGAGGTTGGGAAACTCGCTTCTAAGATAGTCCTCGCGTTCCCAAGTTGCTTCCTCTTCAGAGTGATTAGTCCACTGGACTTTATAAAACTTGATCTTGTTCCTCCGGGTGAGACGAATATCTTCGTCGAGAGTTTTGACCGGTCTCTCACGATAAGTCAGATCATGGTTCAGGTCAATGGAGTGGTGGTCAATGTTCTTGAAAACATCGGGCTGGTCAGGAACTTCAAGACACTTCCGGAGCAGAGAAATGTGGAAGACGTCATGAAATTCCGATAATTCTGGGGGCAACTCTAACTGATAGGCTACTTCTCCGCGACGGGCAAGAATCTTAAAAGGTCCAATATATCTGGGTGCCAACTTTCCTTTGACATGGAAACGTTGCATCCCTTTGAGTGGTGTCACCCGAAGATAGACAAAATCTCCAGGTTGAAAGGTGACATCACGACGCTTGGGATCAGCATAACTTTTCTGACGGGATTGAGCAGTTTTGAGACGTTCACGGATAAGTTGGACTTGTTCCTCGGCTTCACGGAGGGTGTCTGGTCCAAATACTTTTCCTTCTCCGGTCTCGGACCAGTTCAAAGGTGTACGACACCTCTTGCCGTAAAGTGCTTCAAATGGGGCCATTTGCAGACTGGACTGATAACTATTGTTATAGGAAAACTCTGCAAACGGAAGGCAATCTTCCCATTTAGAGCCATAGGCTAGGACACATGCACGAAGCATATCTTCCAGAATCTGGTTTACTCGCTCGGTCTGTCCTCCAGTCTGGGGGTGATAGGCTGTGCTGAAAGATAAGTGTGTTCCGAGGGCTTCATGAAGAGCTTTCCAGAACCGTGAGGTAAACTGCGTGCCTCTGTCAGATACAATTCTCTGGGGAACTCCGTGTAGGCTTACTATCCGGGACATATATAAATCTGCTAACTGGGCCCCGGTGTATGTGGTCTTGACGGGGATAAAATGGGCAACTTTGGTCAGCCGATCAACGATGACCCAAATTGAGTCATGGCCTCGGTTTGACCTAGGAAGTCCGGTGATAAAATCCATTCCAATTTCATCCCATTTCCACTCGGGGGTCTTGAGGGGTTGGAGCAATCCGGCAGGGCGCTGATGCTCTGCTTTGACTCGCTGACAATTATCACACTTGGCCACGAAAGATCCAATTTCCCGCTTCATTCCATGCCACCAAAACCTCTCACGAAGATCTTGGTACATCTTGGTTCCTCCGGGATGGATCGAGTATGGGGTATCGTGGGCTTCTTTCAGGATTAGACCTTTAAGTTCCTTATCATCGGGCACACATAGGCGTCCTTTGAATCTCAGAACTCCTTCAGCATCTATGGCAAAACCAGGTGCTTTGTCGAGGGTATCTTTTTTTAATCCCCTCGATACTCTCATGACCTTCTGGGCCTCCTTGATTTGTCCACAGGGTTGGGGCTAACTCTAGGTTGGCAAGATATCCATGGCTAACCAATTCAAGTCCGAAATCTTCGAACTCCTTAAATAAGGTTGGCTGCTCTGCTTGGATTAGGATATTCAGGGTGCATGGCTTCCGGCTCAAGGCATCGGCAACTACGTTAGCCTTGCCGGGATGGTAATGAATTCCGACATCATAGTCCTTAATCAATTCCATCCACCTTCTTTGCCTCAGATTCAACTCCTTTTGAGTGAAAATATACTTCAGGCTTTTGTGATCTGTATAGACCTCACAGCGATGTCCCACAAGGTAGGGTCGCCATGTTTTCAAAGCAAAAACCACAGCTGCTAACTCCAGGTCATGGGTTGGGTAATTCTCTTCATGCGGTCGCAACTGTCGAGACAGGTACGACACCACCTTTCCTTCTTGCATCAGAACGCAACCAAGTCCGAGACGTGAAGCATCACAATACACGTCGAAACTCTTGGTGACGTCTGGCATGACTAGGATTGGGGCTGAAGTCAGTCTCCTCTTCAGTTCTTGGAAACTGTCTTCACACTTCTGGGTCCATTCAAACTTCTTATCTTTCTTCAACAACTGGGTCATGGGTTTGGCTATACTGGAAAATCCTTCAACGAACTTGCGGTAATAACCGGCTAGTCCGAGAAAACTTCGGATTTCCGTCACACTGGTGGGTGATTTCCAGTCTAGAATGGCTTTGATTTTCTCGGGGTCAACAGAGATCCCTCCTGCAGACACAACATGTCCGAGGAATGCCACTTCACTTAGCCAAAATTCACACTTGCTAAGTTTGGCATACAGTTTGTGTTCTCTGAGGGTCTCCAAAACCAAACGCAGATGTTCAGCATGCTCTTCTTCAGTCTTGGAGTAGATAAGGATATCATCGATGAAGACAACCACGAACTTGTCGAGGTACTCCATGAAAATCTTATTCATGAGATTCATGAAATAAGCTGGGGCATTGGTCAAGCCAAAGGACATAACGGTGTATTCAAACAATCCGTACCGGGTGGTGAAGGCGGTCTTGGGAATGTCAGACTCTCGAATCTTCAACTGGTGGTAACCCGTCCGAAGATCGATTTAGAAAAGACTCGGGCTCCGTTCATCTGATCGAACAGATCCTCGATCTTGGGCAGGGGGTACTTGTTCTTGATGGTTACATCATTGAGCTTGCGATAATCCACACACAGACGTGTGGTACCGTCTCTTTTGTCCACGAAGATGATAGGTGATCCCCAAGGTGATGCGCTTGGGCGAATCAAACCTTTACTGAGCTGATCAGCTAACTGCTTCTTCAATTCCACCAGTTCTTCTGGATTCATCCGGTAGGGTCTCTGAGATATAGGGGATGTTCCAGGAATAAGTTCAATCACGAACTCAATATCCCGGTCTGGTGGCATACCAGGCAATTCCTCCGGAAAACATCCTTGAATAGTGGACAACACGGATTCATCTAGGTGGTCGGGCTATACCTTCATGACAACAGGTTGAGATGGATTGGCTTGTGATGCATATCCACTTCGGTTCCTTGGTCTGTGGTGAGAGATACTGCTCTTCTGGCGCAGTCGATACGACCATGATACTTTGCTAACCAATTCATGCCCAGAATGACATCTATGCCTTGGGTTCCTAGAATGATTAGGTCAGCTGGGAAATTCTCTCCTTTGATCTCAAGAGAGACGTCGGGACAAAACAGCTTGGTCTCTACTAGGAACTCTGGGGTTTGTATAAGTAGGGGTTTGGACAAGAGACTCCCGACTAGACCTCCCTTAACAACAAACTCCTTGGTAACAAAGGAATGGGTAGCACCAGAATCAAACAGGACAGTTGCAGGTACTGAGTTGACAAGGAACGTACCCAGCACAACATCTGGCGCTTCCTGGGCTTCTTCAGTGTTGATGTGGTTCAGACGGCCTCTTGCAACAGCGCATTGCCACGGGGTGCAGCATTCTTGCCATTTCCATTCCATTTCGGCCTTGTCCAGGATTAGGTGCAGGGCATTGGGGCGTGGAGCATTCCTCTTGGGATTGGGGCAGTCTCGGGAGTAATGACCCTTGTTGCCGCATTCAAAGCAGACAACGCTGGCAGTAGGGATAAAAGTGCCGGTGTTTCCTCCGGGACGATTGTTGCCATTGGGGTGGTAGTTGTTGTTGGTGGTTGGGCGGGGGACATGGTTGTGGTTGTTGTTGTTGTTGGGACGGTTGGGATAGTTGGGACGTGGAGCTGGGGTGATCGATAAACTGGCTTGGGTGCTGGCTGGAAGGTGCGAGGCTTCTGGCTGCTGGAACCTTCCTGAATATTCATCCTCCTCTTGCGACCTTCAAACATGGACTTGCGCTTGGTCTCCAGCTGAATGGCCTTGTCCACAAGTGACTCCAAATCACGGAAGTCCTGGACAACCAAGGCACATTGCATCTCATCATGGAGTCCATTCAGAAAGCGCTCCATCTTCTTCTTTTCCGTGTCGGTATCTTCAGGAGCATACCTAGCAAGATCGGTAAACTCATCCAGATAACCGACCACATCTCTGCCTCCCTGCCTTAGCTTACGGAACTCATCCTTCTTCCTCTCGATAAGACCGCTAGAGATGAACTTCTTGCGGAATTTGTCCTTGAACTCCTCCCAGGTAATGACATGACCTGCGTGCTGGAGGGTCTTGGTAGTCTCCCACCAAGCTCTTGCAGGTCCAGCAAGGTAGTGGGTAGCATACAGGACCTTCTCATTCTCTCCCACCGAGGCAACTTCCAGGTCGTTCTCAATGGTGCGGAGCCAGTCATCGCTTCCAGGGGGTGAAGTCCCTTGGAATAGGTAGGTGGTGTGGTCTTCTGGAAGTCACTCAGGGTAGAGCGCTGGTTTCCACCCTCGTCGCCATTACCATTGCCACCATTGTGGTTCTGGTTGGCGTGGGCAGCGGCAAGTTGCTGCAGGGCGGCGAGATGAGCTTGGCGCTCCTCTCGAGCAGCTTGGCGATCCTCCATGATGATCGCAAGCAGTTGGGCAGCGGTTGGTTCCGGCGGGGGTGGTGGTGTCGTGCTGGTTGTGGCGAGTGTTCGTCATCCTGGAATAGATAAGATATAAGAGGCAAAGCAAAAAGGCTTTGGCTAAGGAGGTAACGATAAAGTCACGAAGGGAGTGGTTGATAAATCACTTCGTCAAACAAGACCATCATTTTTTTTATTCAACACAAACATCACATCAAGGAGTTCACACAACAAGCTTACAACATCCTACTACACTAATGTACATACAACATGGTTTCTCTAGGAACCATCACACACACTCTACTCGCATAGGGGGGGGGGTCGACACAGTCCTAAGGTAGTGCTCTCGTCGCTCAACTACTGAGGTGGAACCTCAGGCTCGACGATCTCAACGTCTGAGTCGTAGGGTGGCTCCTCGGGATCCTCCTCCTCGAGAACTGGCTCAGACGGCTCCTCCTCCTCGTCAACTAACTCCTCCTCGTCGTCCTCCTCCCCATAGTCCATCTCCTCTAAGTAGTCCTCATCATCGCTGATGAAGGCACTGTTCTCCTTGCGGAGATCCTCGCCCTCCTCCTCCATCTCGTTCGCCTGCTGCTCCATCTCGTCTATCATCTCGTTCTGCTCTGCTACCGTCTTGCGGAGCCTGACGATAGTCCTCCTCTGACGGGCCAGCTTCAAACGGAGGTTGTCATTCTCCCACTTTAGCTGGTTCTCACGGACTCGGGCATCGTCGAGGGAGCTACGCTGGAAGTGAACCTTGAGTCTAGCGTCGCGCAGGTTCTCCTGAGTGTCGTGAAGTAGCACCTCCATGTCGGTGATGTACTCGCCGAAGAGAGTGTGCTGTGCGGGGTAGGTGGGGTTTCCCTCATCGTCACGTCTCCCAAAGTACTGGAAACGAGTGCCAATCAGCTCGTCCTTGTGCTCCTCACAAAGGCGGGCTAGCAGCCTCTGCATAACTCGGGTCAGACCGTCAACCCAAGTAGTGTCCATCGTGGAGTAGACCAAATCCTTGGAACGGGGTGGCTGAATCCTGCCTCGGACGGACGACTTGATGAGCCAGGACAGGTTCCCATCACCGAGGGAATCGACCTGAGTTCCCTCAAACTCTGGAACAGGGCGTCCCAAAATCTGGCTCAACTCGTACAAGTCCTGCTCGAACATCAGCAGGCCGTCCTTCCTAACTTGGACGAACTCGGAGACGTTGGGTGCCATCTACAAGTTTAAGCAAAATTTTAAGTTAGTTAAGAGCCATGGGTACATAATGTAAACTTAATGGAGGGGTAAGTGTGCAAAATTTTAAAGGTTCAAGAAAAGATTACTCTTAATGAGTGTAGGGTTTTAAATAAATAGGGGGGGTTGGGGAGATAAGAAATTTTCGAAAATACTTCACTTCCTTGTTTTAGAAGTTAACTCTTGTACTCCTAGCTAACGCCCATGCTAACTAAGGTCTCCTAAAGTCAGGATGGCTCTGATACCAGCTCTGTGGGGACCCCGGACTAGCCGTCCGAAATACCCGATTATGCTTAACACAACGATCCCGTGATCAGTCTGTCGTTGCACATAATCCGAACTGAAGATCAAAGTTTACATCCATACAATACCGAGTTTAAAGTCTTACAAACCTGGCCATACAGGCCTAATTATACATAGGTGCCTTCAAGGGCCAATCATCTTTATTCAGCGGAAGCTACGGTAGTAGGGCTAAACCATCTCGACAACACCCGACAGGCAGCTGACTTATGAAGATCTTAGTTCGCATAGACGTCGCCAAACTCCTCTTCAACGTAGGGCTCCTCGAAATCTGGCTAAGACAATAGCCAGGGACGAAACCAATATGAGTACATTTGATTGTACTCGCAAACTACCCCAACTTGAGTAAGCGCTAGAACTAGTTTTACTTTTTTAAAAACTTTTGTTTAAAAACTCTCCAAAATCTTTATTGAAAAGGGGTGAGAAGAAGAATATAGCTATCTTATAAGAAAACATCATTTTGACTGTTTTTCCGAAACTCCACCTCCTTCTGTCCAGTTCTCAACATGATACCAAGCACGTCGCTACCTCAAACCAACTCAATGGCACAGGTACGAAATGCCCTTTCCATTTCAACTTCCTTTCCAAACTCAACACTTTTATCAAAACTTGCACATGGTCTTAGGACAGCCTTCCAACTGTCCATATCCGAGGACTCGGCTATTCGAATAGTTTTACCCTCTGCAGAGGTAGTACGCTTTTCCCACACCCATCCGGTCACTCATCGTGTCAGCCACGTCCCGCCATACCAGAGGTATGCGAAGTTGAGTTCCCGGCCATAGCCTGTCCTTTGCTCATGCTAGTATAGGACCCTGCCGCTACGACACTTTCCACCGACACTCAAATCCTCAGAAACTAAGTGTGGGGACTCGTAGTTCTGCCCGGCGGACCCAAGGGAGCCCTTCAATCCTCTTCCTCCGACACGTTCATACCGGCTCCGGTAGACTACAATGAAGAGGACCCAGGTCAGGGGGTAGGTCCTCAGACCATCCCCTCATGGAACGAGGTTCTCCTCGTTATTGAGGCATCCAGTACTAACACGAGCAAATTATATGACTACGCCCTTGCCCATATGTGGGTAAATGTGGTCGCACAGATTTTTGGCTGGTAGTCATAGTACTAGGACACAATGTGCATTTTTCTCAAAACAACACCATCCTTCTTCAACTGAGCACCGACCTTCCGGCAGGTCTATCCAAGTACTTTCAAAGGAGTTTCAAGAAAACATTGTTTTTCCCATCCTATAGTTTTAAATAACTACCTTATACTTCTACACAAGGTGGTAAAATAGTTTTTCCGGTAGTTTGTAAAAAGGGGGTTTTTCCAAAACTCATTGTTTCCTTTGAACAACTCTTGAGACTAAAATAGAGGTATATAAATGCAAGCTCAGTGAAGTAGCTTGCCTTGCTCAGCAAAGTTCTCGGGGTCTTGTTCCTGCTGATCAAAGTACTCCCCTTCCTCGAAGACTCCGGCAGCGTTTTCGTCTAACGTCAAACAAGCGATACAAACAATTACTATACTAACTCAACCATCATCACAACATCACAATTGCTACACATAGCTACTGCACACATCAAGCAACACAAGGTGGTTTCAAATTGATTGAATTAAACTTTATTTAATTAATTTCAAACTAAGGCAGAAACTAGTTGTACACTAATTAATTCACCATTTAATCTATGTTTGTCACAAAAATTCAAACTAAAATTCTATGGATAGCTACTGGTGTGTAGAAGATCACCCAATTGGTTTGGGATCATTTGGAGTTACAAAACTCCCTACACATCTGTTTTAGTTCAGAAGGGTTTTAAACAAGTTTTAGCTACCAAACAAATTTGGTTGCTCCAAAAATTAAATCCTTTTAGGGGTATCTAACCTTGGTTGAGTGTGACCTAACAAAATTGGTTTTAGACCAATTGGATCTACCAACAGTTCACACTAATTGGTTTAGTGCAGAAGGGTGCACTGAAGTTCAACCAAAGGCTAAGGATTTTACACTACCCAATTAATTCTACCAAAAATTGGGGAGCTAAAAGATCCTAAAGCAAGTCTACCAAAATTGGTTTCAAGTCAATTGGATTAATATAACTCCAGAAACAAATGGTTTAGTGTTTAAAACCTTCTGGAGCATTTTTATTAATACGTTTTTATTATTTGTTTAAAAGAGATGAGACCACTTTAGTGAGTTAAATATTTTCACAAGCTTTCCAGAACATTTGAGTTTGATTTATTTGGATTCCTAGAACTCGAGTTATTGAATTTCAAAGTTGGGTCCAGTACTGGATTTCAGAAGAGATTTAAATTCGAAAAACCTAATTCTCTGGATAATGTTTAAAACCATGACAGGTGGGGCCCTTCGGTCAGTGACTCAGTGTGCGCGGGAAAATTATTAAAATGCTGACGGGTGGGGCCAGTTTGTCAGCGACTGACTTAACGAACGGGTATGCTGCCGTTGGATCTAGATCCAACGGCGCATAGAGGCCGCGAACGGCGACGACCATAACTGGGCGGCGCCGCCGCGCCGGCGACGGTGGCGAGCACGGATAGCTCACCTAGGGGCTCGGGTGGACGCGGAGATGGTGCAGATCGACGGCGGAGGCTCGTGCGGACGTCTGGGCGGAGTGGTGCGTGCTGGGGCGGCGTGAATCGTCGACGGCGAGCCGCTGTACTCCCTCCGTCACGGCCTGCAACTCCGGCGATCCCTCCCGGCGCTGCTGTGCACGAAACACAACCAAAACACGGCGGGTGAACGAGGGTGTAATGGGGAGGCTAGGGAGAGGCAGAGAAGAGAGGGGGAGAGAGCAGCGCGGCTCGGCCGTGAGCGTCGCCCACCTTCTTCTCCGGCGGAACCTCGAGGGAGCTCCTGGGCAGCAGAGGCTGGGATGCAGGGGCTCCGCCCTCCTGGCGGTGCACTGAGTGAGTGGAGAGTGCGAGAGTGAGGTGTGAGGCGGGGTGGAAGCACGGGTGCGGGGTGGCCTTTTATCGGCGAGCTCGGGCTCGCCGTGGACGTGGTGCAGCGAGTGCTCGAGGGGAGCTGGGTCCAGAGGGGTTGTCCACGGGGTTGCGGAGAGCTTTGGGCAGCTTCTGGAACGGTCGGCTGGTCGGGAGGGATCAGGGGTGGCGCGTGAAGCTGCGGTGGCGTGCGCTGCTCGCCATGGCGTACGGCGGCACGGACGCGTGCGCTAGGGACGGGTCGGTTGCGTTGGGGTGCTCCAGAGGGGTCTGTGGTGCTCGTGGCGTGGTGGCGGAGCAGAGATGGCAAGAGGGGCAAGGTGGGGGCAGTGCGGTGTGTGTAGTTGACCACGGCGTCGCGCGGCGTGCGTCGCGCGCGTGGGCACGGAAGGTGAGCACGCAAGCGGCCCTCTGCGGCGGTGCTGTCTCGTCGTGCAGGTGAAGGAGTGGAAGGGTGGTGTGGCGGGCACGGCGTCGCGCCTGCCTCCTCCACGGAGGTGACCCGAGCGGCAGCTCGCCATGGCCGCCATGGCGTGGCGCCACTGGCCTGCCTCCTCTGAGGTCAATGAGCACGTCCAATCGACCTCCGTCGGTGGAGTGAGGTGAGAGGGGTGAATGGAGGTCGCGGGGATGCTCAATTACACGAAATCGAGCTCCAATTTTGGAGTTGATTTTCGGGTTGAAGAAGAACACAGTGGTGCTCAACAAGTGTTCGATCTAATTCCCGAATCAAAACCAAATTTGAAATTTTGAAAATTCTTTTCATGATTTGCTTCCAAATATTTTTCCAAGGTTTGTGGTACCACTGGAATATTTATTCTGGAAGTGCATCATGGTGTTCTTGAGGATTTTCCAAAGTTCAAGAAACATTTGGAAATTGAAAATAGAATTTTTGAATAATTTTGGAAATAGAATTAGAGGGAGAAAGAAATAAGAATGGAATGAGAGAGGTCACTCCTCTCCACTGGATTTTTATTTGGAAGAAATTTTGAAACTTACTTGGAGTTTTTAGGGTGACACTTGTCACTTTAGTTTTATTATTTTATTTCTTTTCTTTTCTTCAACAATTCAACAAACAACACAAGCAAGCACTCATAAAGTAACAAAAGTTTTTGTTGGCCCACAATTTTTGACTAATAACACTGGGTTACAAATTTGGGATGTTACACAGCCCATCGACCGTGCATGACCGACGGGCCTCGTCCTCAGCTCTACCTTCGAGGTATGCTGTTGTGGTAATGCATGGTGGATTCTTTACTCCTATGCTCATATAGGGACGATGACCGACACTACCCGTAGGGTGGGGGATTGCTCCCGTGAGTTGAGTCAACGAGTGTGGAGGGAGAGTAGGACGATGATCGAGACTACCTGTAAGGTGGGGATTGATTTCACCGAGAGAAGATTTGTGAAGAAAATGAACACATATAGATCTATCACGTTTTATTTTACTTTTATTTTTTTGAAAAAGAGAGTATCCTCCCATTTTTATTAATTGAAACCAATAGAACCAAACATGTTAACGCAACCACAAGAATGGATCTGTTACGCGGTACTAAGTCAACCACCCAGGTAACCTACCGTGTCAATGAAATCGAACAAACACTGTTAAGGCCCCGCTTGGATACCAAGTTTTTAGGCCGGAAATGCGCAGGAATTTTTTAAGGACCATGGAACCTAGGTAAATTAACGGTACAACATGTCCGTATTTTACGGAGGGGAAACTAAACACTAATCCAAGCCAGACTAAGGTTTAAAATACACTGGGATTCAAAAGGTCAGAGTGTTGATTTCTGAATTAGAAGTTCTTCGATTTAGCTAAGTCATACAAGTTCAACGTGTTTGATTTGAACTTTTTACCTCAACTAGTGAACGTGCACGTGCAACGCACGTCTCATAATTTATGATTTTATAAACATGACTTGGAATCTATATTGATTTTATTGAGTTATTTTACCAAATGGAGTCTAGTTCTTCACCCAATAGAAAACTGGAATCGTCTGTACGTAGTATATAGTTTTCATGATACAAAATTGAAACTGTACCAAATAACTCCTTAGAAGTACTCTCTATGTCATTCTAGTTAGCGATGGTGACATATGAAGAGGGTGCTTGTTATTTTTCGGATTACTGAGCAAAGGAATATGGCTAGGTAAACAATACCAGTTGGAATAGTCAAGCACAGGGAACACATTTTTTTATGGAAAAGCAATAGGGAAAGCCCCTACTGCATTATTTTTCATTCATATGGGAAAATTTACAGGTGGGGAACTCATTTAGCAGGGTATCCAGCGCATTTGCGTGGCTAGACTATCTATTTATGTTATATCTTGCTATCACATTTTCTAAAATTTCGAGAAGCATTATCTGATAGCTCTAAATTTAATACTTTAGGTATATATATTTTTTCAAATAGTAAAATAATTTCAGGTTGCAATATGCGCTTATAATTTTTTCCCTTCCATTATATTCTCAATTCCATGCAAATTAGTGTGGCTTAAACTATTACTTAGTTTCACATTTACATGCTCGTGCGTTGCAAAGGGTTGATTTCTATTGAGTAATTTTCTTAGATCTAAATAATGGATTGCAGGTTCGGATCTCGGCCATCGATGCTACAGCTTATGTACCATGTTTTATTTCTAAGTTTTATTAGTCATGTTACCAACATCCTAAGAAAATACTACCTTGCAATAAAAAACTTTGTAAAAAAATAAGTATTGTTGCTACCTACCTGAATCATCTAGAGTTGGACCATTGATTGAGTTAAAACTGCAATATTGGTTATATCTAAAAATTCTATCTAAAGTATCATCTAAACCATTCGTTTGAACACCATGGTTGATCTAGCAAAAACCATAGAAGTGATTGTTGAGCCTGCTGTGAACATTCGTTAGCCCGTGAGAAAAAAAACGTGTTCTAGTTAGCTGCTAACTCCTGCTACTACTTCTAATCTCCTTCTAATTCTTCCACCACTTCTGATCAACCATCATGAGTATAATCCACCTATTTTAACACTACACCACATATGACAGTCCACCGATATCTAAAAATCTTGCTGTTGAAAATTAAATTGCTCCAAACTCACATCATGTACTATATGACCTAAGCAGTGTGGTTAGCTAGCTAATGCACTCGGAACAAAATCCACACACGACATACCCTTATCTTATGACGCCCAGTTCGAAAAAATATTGCAGATTAGATTATTGTGTTGTCACCGGTTCAGCTTTTGTTTCTTATTCAGTACCCACAAAATACCTAAACATGAATTAACTACTGAAAATCCCCACTGTCCGAAATCAGATTGCACCAAAGTAATAGATATATGATGCGCCTCCTGGGTATCCACTGTATCGACAGTTTTCTGCTGCTACCGGAAATTAAGCAGTGAGCCGCTAGTCTGCTATTCGGAAGTACTGTCAGTTTTCTTGATGTATGTGATCGCCACATCCGTTTTGCCTGCTTGCTTGCACATTATGATGCCCTGGTACTGAGATGATGGAAACTGCATATGTATGCCTGCTACTGAATCGTGCCATGGACATGTATATCTGTGACTGAATCGTGTCATGGAAATGTATATCTGTTACTGAATCGTGTTATGTGTTACTACATCGAGTCTAGTTACAGCGCTATGGTTCTTGTTCAGTGAATCTCTCGTTTTGCTGATTTTAAGTTACCGCTAAATCAATCGATCGGGGTGGAGAAGAGCAGACGATGGGGGCAATGGGAAAAGAGGTCGATGGCGGAGACGGACGCCATCACGCCACGACCACTGTTGCCGCCGCCTCTTATCCAGCGGTGGACGCAAACGCAGGAGCCGCCTCTTCTCCAGCCGTGGACGCACACGGAGGATCACGGTCCTACTGCCGATGCGACTGCGGCGCACATCGACCTCGCCCGGGGTTGTGCCGCCGTCCCTGACTCCCTGTTGGTGCTGCCGTTCTCGAACTCCGGCGCCGTTGACTCTTGAGGAGGAGGCACTTCAGGCGCCGTCCGCTGCGGCTCCGCCAACGACAACGCCGTGCCCGAGGGCAGCCTGGTGGTCGCCGTCCGCTGCAGCGAGGCGCCGTCGCGCCGCCAACAATGGCGAGGTGATCCAGCACGTCTTGCAGCCGCCGCCAACGCCAACGCCGTGCGGGCGGGCCTGGCCGTGCCCGTGGGCGGCCTGGTGGTGCTGTGCGTGGTCGCCGCGGTCGCCTTAGAGCAGCCACAACGTTGTGCCAAATCTAGTTCCATTTTGCTATTTTGGCTTTTGAAACTAGTTCCATACATTGTGAGCCTAGTTCTAAAATTTGCAAAACAGGGAATCGGAGCAACTCGGTGCGCCGATGCTAAATTTGTTGATGGAATAGAAAATTGTCTCTCTCATGCGGTGGGAAGAAAGAGAAGGGTGAGGAGAGAGCTCGGTTGGGAAAGAAAAGGTTTTTTTTACATGGTTTTATTCGGAGCTGGGGCCCGCAGTACAGTAATTTAGATTTGACTACGTTGTGGAGGTGGTTCTATATTTCACTCCGATGCCAAATAACTGTGTATGTTAGATTTGGCGACGAACACGCTGTGGCTGCCCTTATGCTGCCTTACGCTTCAGCGAGGCGGTCCAGCACCCGTACGCTCAGCGACCACGTACGGCTGAGCTTGAACTCTTGAGTTTATTCTTTTCCTATTCTTCCCGTTTGAGTTTATTCTTTTCCAATTCTCCTGTAGCTATACGAATCCTGTACAAATCGTATTGAACGTCAGATCGATTGCTTGCGTTTATTTCTTTTAGCGGTGACAACTCTCGTAATTATCACGAAACGAAATAAAACGAACCGGTACGATGTCATTAGCAGTATTATGTGATTTAGTGGGAGGGTAAAACGAGCAAAAATGGATTTGTGTTGAGTTATCAAACATTGGAGCGATCTAGAACATTAGGCAAATATTGAAGGACTCAAATTCAATGTATCAACACAAGTTTGCTCTTTTAATAATAGTATAGAAATATAATATCCTCTCACATATCAATCCGGCTCCACAAGACAGCCAGATCCGACGTGTTCATCTCACCCCGATCCTGTCCTGTCCCAACGCTGACACGCCACCTTCTACCAAGGCCGTGCAGTGCAAGTGCAACCCACCCCGGGACGTGAACGCGACGGAAATAATTTCCGGACCCGCCTCCTCCGACACGCACGCTCGTCGTCGTCGTCGTCGGCTCGACTCCTCCTCCCTCATTCCCGTCCCCTCCGAGCTACCTTCTCCCACATCGCCTCCCCCCTCCGGAGCGCCCCGGATCAAAACCCTAGCCAGCCCACCTAGGGCCTCGCCGGCAGCCCGGGGAGCCTACTCGGGATCTCCTCGCGGAGGGTAGGAGGCGGGGAGGCGATGGGCGGGGCGGTCTCCGGCGGCGTGGCGCCGGCGGGGGAGTACACGGTCATGCTCAACGTCTACGACCTCACGCCCATCAACAACTACGTCCACTGGTGCGGCCTCGGCATCTTCCACTCCGCCGTCCAAGGTCAGCGAACGGGGCAGCTCCCACCGGTTGATTCTACTACGAAATTTGGGATTGATTGGTTGAGCGGTGCGAGCGACAGGAACGGGAAGTATTAGGGGTCCATCGTGCCGCTTTCTCGATTTGGAGGATTTCGTACGGCAGTCGTGGAGCTCGTGGGATCTCGTGAGTTTGTAGAAAAGCGACTTCTTTTTGGTTCTACTAGCTGGTTCTCCAGGGTATCTAATAGTAGATCTTGATTTCGCTTTAGGTATTTGATTCTGCGAATTGACAATGGGAGGAGATTTAGGGATGCCGATGGTTGTCGTTTACATGGCTGAAGGTCGAAGGACCTGATTCATACCATTGGCCAGTTGAAACCCCAAAGTCTTCATGCAGGGGCTATCTAGTTTTACTGTAGGGATATTATTTAGTTGTGCAATTGTTACAAACTAGGCTTCAAGGGTCAGATGGTGCAGGTGGACATGGCAGTCTTTACTTTGAAGTTTGAAGAAGACATCAGTCATCCTTTTGATTGTCTATTCTCTTAGTTCTCTGCCACAGTTACTATGATTTTGTTTACCTATTTAGTATGACCGCTCCTCATAGAGTAACTTATTTATTGTGGCCAGACGCTAGTATCTACTCAGAGGGCTTGTGTTTTATGGGAACTCTGTAAGCTTGTCAATATATAGGTATATAATTTATTGTAGTCTCTTGAAATTGTCTTTTGTAATGTGTGATAGATAAATTCAAATGTAGACAGAGCAATACACATGCCTTCTAGTCATTATTTGTATTAAGCGAAACTTTTTGAATTGAGAAACTTTATTTTTAAACTTGTAGATCTATCCCTGGTTCGATATACGCATTCTTCTTTGATTTTGTTTATCCGATGCCCAAGCGGTTCATTTTTTCTCAGAAAGATCCTGCCTTTGACATACTTAAATAAACCAACGCACTTCTCTAGCTACTGTTTCTACGAAATAGTTGGAATTTACTAAATGACTTTGTGTGTATTTACTGATGTAACTGTCACTTATTTATTCGTTAATTATCCTGGTGTTATCTTAGTAGTTTTAAAAGGTATTTGTTTTGTTAACTTTGAGCTCCTAAAAGGCTGCGAACTGGTTGTTTAATATATAACCGGGTGGAATTTCCATATTGGTTGACAAATTTGGTTGTTCGGTTACTCTTGGTTTGAAATCTCTAAGCAGTTTCTTTGCAAACGAACAGTAAATGCATAACCACCAGATTCTGATATTTTCCTTTCCCCGTGTATCCGAGTTAGAGCAGCTTGTATGTTCTAACTTTAGGCAGTACCGTTGATCTATTACGAATAAAAATGCATAGCAGTGCAACTTTAATCTTCCAAAGGACAAATATGCATGCCTTTTTTGGCCATCCTTCTATGATGACGATGAAACCTTTTGGAAGTCTTTTGTTGTATAAGGCAATTTAATACTCCCTCCGTCCAAACATAACTGTCTTAGATTTGTCAAAAAGTGGATGTATCTAGACATGAAACATGTATAGATACATCCACTTTTATGCAAACTTGAGACACTTATTTTTGGACGGAGGGAGTATGTGACTACAAGCCAGCTGTACGCATACCATTTGTTAAAATCATGTACGATCACAGAGAAGTAGTTGACATCAGCAAGAGCTAGACCCACTCATGTACACAAAATATTAGTTGTAGTACTGTATATGTAAGTTATTTCCTTGTCAGTAAGCATAATGATTTCCATCCAACTCGATAGAATGTTTATGATTTATCTTATTTGCATTGAACAGTTCATGGATCGGAGTACAGTTTTGGAGCTCATGATTATCCAACAAGCGGTGTTTTTGAGGTGGAACCAAAGAATTGCCCAGGTTTCTTGTACAGATCTTCGATTTTCATAGGCTATACAAGTGTACCTCCCTTGGAATTTCGAGATTTCATCCAGAGAATGGCCTCGGAATATCATGGGGATACATATCACCTCATTTCCAAGAATTGTAACCACTTCACTGATGACCTTAGCACCAGATTGACCGGAAAGCCAATTCCTGGCTGGGTTAACCGACTTGCTAAGCTAGGTAATAAGTCTGCTCCTCAAACACTGATATTTTTCAACCTTCTAATGCTTTTATTAATGCTATAAGGATATTTTCACATTATGCCAGAGTTGTGTTGGTCATGCTCTCACCACTAACTAGTAGAGTAATTGGCTAGACAGTAGATTTGGTGTTCTCGATAAGTTAGGAAGGCAGAGAAACAAAATCTTGGGAAAGAGAGGGTGGGCATGCTAATACAGCTATAGGGAAATATATGGAGTAATATGTGATATCTGCAAGGATGTGGGAAATTTTGGAGATGAGGAGTAAGCATGGAACCGCTTCAGTTCTTAATGCTCAGGCATGGGAGGAAACATGATTTGTGCATGAACAAGGATTGGCCATGTGGTGCATTATGGATTGTTAGTGCTTTTAGTTAAATTAGTGGCCTCACCTAAAAGACAATTCACTGAGAATAAATGGTGCGGCTATATTTCATCTTTTCATTAGTTGCTTACTCCATTGCTTTACTGATACGTGGGTACACGTTGACAGATAAGTTGCCTCATAAGAAACTAACTGTAATTTCCCTAACAGGATCTTATCCCTTATTTGAAGATCTTATTCTCTAATTGTTGGATAACTATGGACATACATAACACGTTTTTATATTAACAGTTTTTGAAGATAAACTCTAATAAATCAATGTTAAAATAGGATGCAATATAAACAAACTACTTGCTGTTTCTAGAGTGATCTCTCAACTAATGCAAGTAATCTTCACACGACAATATCGTGTGATATGCTATTACAGCAATAGCCATACGTCTTGATTGACCAACAGTCCTGCTAGACAAAAGCTATAATTGATCACGCCAATATCTTCCATGATGAGGAATGCCATTTAGAACTGTAGCTGACAATGAAACACAAGGTTATTGATGTCCCAAGGTTTCTATGCTTTCTGACAAAAACATATACATCTTTTGCTGTTTGAAAGAAATCATGTCTTAAATGAAAGTTGCATTTTCGTTCTTAGTTTGTCAACAAAGATAATATCCAAATTACTTTCAGGTGCATTTTGCAACTGCCTTCTACCAGAAAGTATGCGGTTGGAGTCAACTGAGACAAAGAACCTCACAGACTATAATTTCTCGGGTAGATATTTTTTCTCATTTCGTTAGTTTTCATTGGAAGGGGAGCCTTGGCGCAGCGGTAAAGCTGCTGCCTTGTGACCACGAGGTCACGGGTTCAAGTCCTGGAAACAGCCTCTTGCAGAAATGCAGGGAAAGGCTGCGTACTATAGACCCAAAGTGGTCGGACCCTTCCCCGGACCCTGCGCAAGCGGGAGCTACTGCACCGGGGCTGCCCCGTTAGTTTTCATTGATCATGCTATTTTTAGGGAGCACTCATGTTTATTTTATATCTATGCATTTGACTAGATGATTCCAACACAAGCATCACTGACCACTTTGAAAATGATGACGCTGAAGACAAACACCTACTTTCAGAATCATCTTCTGTTGAAAATGCAACTTCAAAAGAAGTCCACAGGTGAAAGCTGAGCCATACGGAATAGGTCAATGTGCAGTTTACCATTTATTTTGTACATTGTAATCTCTGTATTGAAAATGTAAAGCCCATTCTATTGTATTTTGATATTGATATTTACTCTGGCTGGTCCCTGCCTTGGTAGTACGGAGTATGAAATTCAGGGCCTTTGTGTAATCTTAATTCATTTTTTCCTGTAAAAAAGGCATGTCCAACAGGTGGGGTATAGGTCCTGAAACTGCTTAATGTTATCAATTATCCATGCATAGTTCTGTTCCTTGTTTACTCTGTTCAGGTTTACTCATGTCTTTGTGACTCTTTTGGAATAGGTAATTTTAGTTATTTCTTAGATCGTGGTAGAATAATTCCAGGTAAGTCCATTTTGATGAGTTTCTGAAACATTGCAAATGCGCAATAACAGGGCAGTTTTTGTACCATGTACACGTGTGTTTGGTTTGAACAATTTTGCTTGGTCAGACTGTTCTTTTGGGAATCGTTCTGAGCTATTGCTAATAATCATGGGAAGTTATCATTTGAACCGAGTTGCAAGCGGTTAAATCCTTCAGCTCTTATGTCCCACAGAATGTCGTTTTGTAGGGCTATTTCTAGAGTTATGTTGTGTTAGAAGCTATCTATCTTCTGCTGTCTGAGTTTCAAGGTTAGGTTAGATTGTGTTGACTGTTGATAGCCTCCACCATCAGTTTACAATGTGAGTTCAGTTTCTTCTCTTGCTTGGACAACATGGGCAAATAGTAGATGAGAGAGAGCTGCTATATCTTGTGGCCAAATTGCATCTGTGTGTTTACCAGATGGTCTCAGGATGGTGAATCTGCCCACCTACAACAAGAAATATTGTCCGCTCCAGCTCTATCCACTGTCTAACCTTGGGGACTATCTGTATTATCATTTTCTGTACAGCTGTTCCTGCTGAACGGTTTAAAGAAATATTCTCATCAACATGCAAGGCATGTCGAACTGTCAACGTTCATTAGCTAGTGTTTCCTGGCAGTGGCAGGTAGTATCGGCACTTCAATCTTCAGTGCACCCATCCATGTCCTGTGTGTAGGTCTTCTAAAGACTGAACTATATGACACCTCGATAGCTCAATTCTCTATCCACATGGTTCAAGAAATTTGTATATTGATAAGAATTGTTGACAAATATCAATGCAAGGACCACACAACAGGAGGATGCTTAACCTGAGTTGAAGAAAAAAAGGGAGGCTTCAAAATTTGGATACTGAAACTCTCTAAATTGATTTTTTGAAAAGAGGAACCGTACCAAAATCACAGGTCGTCATCCTCTTCTAAACATGTGGAGAGGTAACAGGAACAAGTTAAATGTGTTCTGTGGTCGACCAGAAACCAATAACAGTTGTTCATACCAATACAAGACATTTCATAATTGTGCAAACTTATAATGACTAGTAGCTCACCACCTGTGACTCGATTTGATATATGGCATGTTCCATGTGGTAGAAACCGATCTTGTGCATGTAAAATTATTTGGAAAACATACCAAAACATAACTAAATTATGAAGGTAAAGGTCATACACCACCAGTTTTTTTAGGGTAGTCATACACCACCAGATGCACCAACTTATCTCTTTTGTAGCTACGATGGGTCATTTTCTTCGTTATTTCCTTTCTTTTTTCATAGCAAAAACCTTTTAACCTGCCAGAAAAGATGAATCACTGTCGTAGCTGCATTTAGTCTCGTCTAATTAAACTGCCTCTAGAATTGATGTGCAAACTACTGTATGGTCCACACATTTTTTTTTAGATAAAGTGATTTTATTACTTAAGAGTTTTAAGCATTACACCCGGCCTCTGCATAGTTAGGATGCACACAGCCAAAAGTTCACGAGCTCACAAGTACCCAAAGCTGAAAATAAAAGGCGAATTACATATCAGAATGAGAAAGTGTAGATCCGCCTAAGCTGCTGGTAGGTTTATCCGGAGACTACGCTGCCATCCATGTCGGGAGAATAACTCCCTGGCTGCAGCCTCCAAACGTGACGCCACCTCCAAAAACAAGTCTCGGTGCTCCACACGTTGCAGGGCCGACCATGCCCGTAGCGATGTTGTACACCGGTAGATAACATGCATAACAGAAGCATTTTTATCGTTAAAAACCTTGTCATTTCTACATAGTCACAGCGACCAAATAACGGCAATCGCTCCCACCCTACTGAAGAGTTTAAACCTGGGATCCACCCCGTTTAACCAGCTGCCAAAAATGTTTGCAACGGAACGGGGTGGATGTAAGGTAGAACCTATCTGGATGGCTGACCATATAGACCTGGCTAATTCGCACTGAAAGAATAAGTGTGTAATGGTCTCATCATGATGACAGAAGACACACTTTCTGCTTCCGTGCCAATTGCGTTTGGCAAGGTTGTCTTTCGTAAGAATTACTCCTCGACGGAGATACCACGCAAACAACTTAGTTTTTAGTGGAATCTTCATCTTTCAAATTTTATTATTATCTTTAATATCGACCGGTCATACGGGTAAGATAAGTGCCATACACATAGAATCAACCGAGAATTTAGCACACATATCTAGAGCAAGGTTATGATAACGGGTAGTGGCGGAGTGAGTGCATAAATCCGTTGGTATTGCGGAAGGATCAAATCAAAGGGTCAAACAAAGATGATATAGGGGACGGGGCCATCTAAGATGGTCAACGTTAGGATACAACAACTTGCCCAACCCACTTCAAGTTCTACTAGAGCTTCGATTCTTCATGACTCCTGAGTAGAGTATCAGTATTCCGAAAGATTCAGTACTACAGAAAATGTCACCTTAGACGTCGCTCAAAGACATATATAATGCCATAATGGTTTTGAGAGACGTTTTAATATGGGGTCATTGATACTTATTATCTTAGACGATTTCCAAGTAGTCCATGGAAACTTCTTCTCAGGCAGTTCTCGACTAGGACCTTCTTCAGATAATTACGTGTCTCTAAAGGCCTTTCACATTGGCATATGTAATGACTTTTGACATCATAATCGGATATGTTGTAAGGGCCTTATGGGATGACCAAGACCAGTCTACTCTATTGTCTCCTCTCATTCCGTCATGGTAGGATGAAGAGTCGACGAAAACCATATGTTTGCACATGCCCTTAGACAATTATTATGTCATTTTTAGAAATAAATCAAAATCATGCTAAAAATATCCTCGCAAAGGAAGTGATGCTAATATTAGGCCATCTCATACGCGGCGATTAGTATATGTTTTTGTGTGTGTAGTTAATATTGGATATCAAACTCTTTCATGCCTACATATTTGTTGATAAAATAAGAGTGCTGACTACAATTTTTTTGCATAGAGAAAATCATTAGAGGCTTCACACCATTTATTTTCTCATTCAATAGTTACCTTGTTATTATCGGCCTTGCTCACGCCTCTTGCTATTCATATCGTCGTCTGCTCCTCCAAATCCACTCACACTATCTCTTATCCGACTCCTTGGTGCTTTGCCTCACACAAAAGACTCTTTGTAAGGGAAAGATATATCAAGTATTAAAGGTCCCGTCGTCCAACGCCGCCGTAAACAAAGAGGGTGAGTACATGGATCTCCGGCTCTCTGCTGAACCTACAAAGAATTTTTGTTTGGGAAGTGAGTCTAAGTTTCATATTTTGATTCAATCTATTTAGGAAATTTAGTTCAAAAGTTAAGTGAGCAGTTAAATAATCTTTTTCATGAGCTGAGCGATGGAGATGGTGATATACTGGATAGGGATAAGGGTATCACGCTATATGGCGAGGAACATGTGATCGGGGAAGGAGGCCAAGCGTGTGGGTGAAGTGATTGTAGGATAGCTTAGCTGGATGTCATCATTTTGTTTTGCCAGTGGCATGTTGGTTTATGGAATTTACCGAGTCCCTCAAGAATTTTGATGCAACTCTAATAGAAACTAGGGGAATAAGCGCGACTCCGCCGCGCCCGTGGACTTGAATGAATTGTAGTTTTTTTTGGAGGGATTAAATTTAAAATTTGGATTGAAAATCTCTAGTATGGTTTTATTTCCTTCGTAATTTTTTGTAAATGTTAGCAAATTTGAATTTCTCAAATGTTCCTGCTTTCTTTTACACAAGTAGTTGCTTTTACGTTTTAAGGACGTTTTTTTTTGTGTGGTTATGTTGGTTAGAATATTTTTTTTTGCGTTTGTTAAGTACGTAGATTTGGAAATCGTCCGAAATTTTGAATTATTCAAACATGGAACTTGATCATATGTTGTAGGTAAGTGGTTTTTTTTTGTGTCCATGTTGACATACTTGTCATAATTTGATCAAATGTTGACATAATTTTGAAAGTGTATGCATCTAAAAATTATTGGTTTGTATTATTTAGAATTATCTCAAAATCATATGGATAGTTTGGGTTAATTTTTCAAGAAACCAAAAATGTGGACATTTTTAAATTATTGGTTTGCATTATGTAGAATTTTTTTCCAAAATCATATGGATATACTTTGGACTTGAAAGAAAAAAATTGGAAATCGTCTGAAATTTTGAATTATTCAAACGTGGAATTTGATCATATGTTGTAGGTAAGTGGTTTTTTTTGTGTCCATGTTGACATACTTGTCATAATTTGATCAAATGCTGACATAATTTTGAAAGTGTATGCATCTAAAAATTATTGGTTTGTATTATTTAGAATTATCTCAAAATCATATGGATAGTTTGGGTTAATTTTCCAGGAAACCAAAAATGTGGACATTTTTAAATTATTGGTTTGCATTATGTAGATTTTTTTCAAAATCATATGGATATACTTTTTTTAGTTTCTTTTCAAGGATTAAATTTGAAATTTGGTTTGGAAAGCTCGGGTATGGTTTTTTTTCTTAATTTTTTTTGGCAATATTAGCAAATTTGAATTTCTGAAATGTGTTTGTTTTCTTTTGCAAAGGTAGTTGGTTTTACATTTTTAAGAACGTTTCTTGTATGTGGTTATGTTCGCACGTTTATTGTATTTGAATTTTCTTTCTGTTTATTAGATGTGAATATTTGGAAACCGCCTGAAATTTTGAATTATTCAAACGTGGAATTTGATTATATGTTGTAGGTAGGGTTATTTTTTTGTGTCCATGTTGACATATTTGTCATATTTTGTTCGCCCGTTTAATTTAATTTTGAAGGTGGCCGCATTTAAAAATTGCGCAGATTCGGGAATTAATTTATGTACATGCTGACATATTTGTCATATTTTGTCCTCCCATTAAATTCAATTTTGAAGGTGTCCGCATTTAAAAATTTCGCAGATTTGGGGATTAATTTAATGCAAATGAGGCTTCCGTTTTAAGATTGTCCGCTTTTCGAAAATCGTCCAAATTAGGAAATCATCCATTTTCTGAATAGTTGTAACGCATTTGAATCCCTCTTGACGTGTACAAAATACAAAAATTTGGAAGGCACATGGAAATTTGAATTTTATTCGTGCATGTTTATTTTTATGTGACCACTTTAACATATTTGTCATTTTTTTTGTAGATATATCTAAAATTAGTGGTGTATATTATGTAGAATTTTTGTCAAAATTGGATGAGTAATTTGGACTCCTTAAAAAAAAAGGGAAAATCTGACCGGGTGGGCCCACTGTGACGTCGTGCTGACGTCACAGTGGCCAGATCTGGCCGGAGCCTCCCGCGGCGGCGCCGAGCTCGCCGGCGGCGCCTTCTGGCACGCGCGCGTGCCCGCATCAGACGCGGCTCGTCGTGGCCGACCCGTACGTGGCGGCGCCACCTCGATTTGGTCGCCGAAGCGGCCGCGCCGTCACGGAGACGCGGCGGAGGACGGCGGGCGCGGCGGCGGCGTCTCCGGCGCGGCCAGGGCGCCTCGGGAAGCGATTCGCGGCGAGGAGGTAGAGGGCGCGCCGGTGGACCTCGTGGTGGCCTCCGATGGGTCCTGGAAGCGGCGAGACGGCGGCGATGCGCGCCGGCGCCGGCGGCGACCACGGCGTCGCGCGGGGAGGAAGAGGAGAGCTCGTGTACGCTTTTGCAAAGAAGTCCAGATAGTTTCCGCAAATTGCAACCTAGTCCTTTGCGGGCGTTTTTTCGCAAAAGTGTTGCGCCAATAATCGTGCGGGCGGGTGACCGGCTGCAACCGGCTGGACCGGACGGTGACCGGTGCGACGTGGTAGTGCCTGATTGGCCAAAAATGGTTGCTACAGTGTCGCGCGCTGGGCAGGCGCATCTGAGCCGTCGGACGGCGCGATCGGACGGCCCTCGATTAAAGGGCGACGTGGCTGCACGAGGGGCCGCGGATTCTGCGCGCCATTATATATAGTAGGATAGGATGGGCCTATCTAAATCTTGGTCCACAAGGTCCAACTCGTTCTAGTTGAACTTTCTCCTCAACTGTGGTTGCACTTTTCTCAGATGACCGAGACTTACGAAAATCTCAGACGACCGAGACTTAAAATATAAGTTTTAATTCTTGATACGTTCGTGTTTGATTTGTTGGGTATGTCTTGATCTGGTTTTCAAATGATGATTAACATTTGAATTCAGTCAATTAAAAAAAACATTTGAATTCAGTCGTTATAGTTTTATCTTTCGCAAGTTTCCACTATTATACAGATAAAAAACTAGGAATGTATCTTATGGTTCGACACATACAAATTCAGTCTTCGAACTTTTATTTATTTAATTAAACATACCTATACATTTTTTAGTAAATAAAGTTCCACCACACTTCCTCCGACGAGAAATGTACGACAGACACACAAACTTTCCATGACTTATCCTAGGTTAACCGATAGTTATTCATTAATATGCCAATTTTATTATATAATTGCAATGTGTATTTTAATTGTGTTTGCTAAAAAGAATATTCACGGATTTTTGAACTATCTATTGGCCAAAGATACATCTCGCCAACTAGGACAAGGTAGAATATCATAAAATAAAGAATACTAGATTTTATAGGATGTACCCTACCGAGAGTGGCGATATGTAGCTCGGCCTATATGTAGCCCTTCATTTTCTAAAATTTGAAAATCATATTTTGGCGTTTCAGAAAAATCTGAAAAACAATCCTGCACATATAATATGTTGCCTTCTACCGGCGTGAAAAATCACAAAATTAAATGTGTTCTATTTTGCGCAGCGCCAAAATGACAAAATCTGAATCTGAAAGTAGTGAATAGTGCCAAAATTGAACTATCGGACTTGCCAAAATCTGTCAAATTTTGTTATTTTTGCATAGCTCGAAATATGAATTATTTTGAGTTGAGATTTTGCAAGTTGGTAGAAGGCACTATTGTCTATATCCGAGATTTTTCAGAATTGTTTGAAACTTTGAAATATGATTTTGGAATTTGGCAAAATTAAGGGCTACATATAGCTCGGTCTCCGTTTTGAGTTTTCGGTACCATACACATATAGTTAAAATTTCTGAAATAATTTCTGGTTGAGTCGCGGCCTTGCTTCTCAACTTAGGATAGGTTTTTCTTGTTCTGTTGTGTGTGTGGGGTTGTTTTCGGTCTAGCTGGAGTGGACTGGTGTAACACTGATGTGCACAAACGGATTGTCACTTTCTTGTACTCAAACCTCTGCCTTTTATAAAAATAAGGTACACAATTGCGTATTCTTGAAAAAAAATTGAAATATATGCCAAGGAGAAGTTTGGCAAAGAGGTAACATGTGCTATAACACTTGTCAGGAAGTAACATGTGCTAATGTTAATATAGTTTGTTGTTTGGTCCTACATTAATTTTGAGTTGGACTACTGGCCAAACAATATTTATTTTACATGTCTACAATATGTCCCATAGAAAAATGACAAAGGGAAAATCCTAAGAGGAGTAATTGAATCAATATCGCAACTCCTAAATTTAGAAGAAAATAGCGCGTAAAATTGGAACTCATATTTAACTTGAGTATCATTCGAGTATCCACTGCATTGATTTTGTATTTAGGAGCAGTAGTAAGTGTGGAAGAGAATTGTGCATGCCACGCTCTCTCTTTCCCTCTAGGTGGAGTTAGGGAATAGGGACAGGTTGATCTAGCGTCTGTCCAAAGGGGTTTCGTGTGTACCTGGGGAACCTTTTCCTTTCTCTCTCTATCCCTTCCGTTAAAGCGATCAACACATGGAATTCCGGTCTCCAAATCTTCTTTATTACTTGCTCAAAACCCCCTTCTTCCCCCGGCCGGTCTCCCCTTTCCTCTCCCATCCCTCTCCTGTCCCCATCGATCCTCACTCTTGCTCCTCCTTGTGAGTAATCCCTTCTCTTTCATGTGATCATGCGTAGGCCGAGGAGATAGGCAAGGTGCTACTATACACCTCTTGGCAGCGATCGAGGTGACAGGAGGACATGGATGATGGTGCAACATCAGCAGCAGGAGGGACAAGCCGCTGCGGCGCTGGCGCCGGCGGCAGCCACCACCTCATCGGCTCGAGGATCGAACAGCACCGCAAATACATGTCGGAGACGAGCTGCTGCCCCAGGTGCGGCCATAAGATCGACCGGAAGCTGGTACGCCACGTCCTCGGCCGGGTGATCGACATCTTTCTTCTAGCTTTTTTCCTTCTCGATTGCTCAATCATGTATATGCTGCGTGCCTGCAGGATTGGGTGGGGTTGCCTGCCGGGGTGAAGTTCGACCCGACGGATCAGGAACTGATCGAGCACCTGGAGGCGAAAGTCCGGCCGAGCATCACGGCGGCGGATCAGGCTGCCCTGTCTCACCCTCTGATCGATGAGTTCATACCTACCATTGAGGGGGAGGATGGCATCTGTTACACCCACCCAGAAAAACTGCCAGGTTAGTTTCTACAAGCTTTGTTTTACTGCCGAAGGAGTTTAATTTCTAAAGCATATATATGTTCCAATAGCTAGCTACCTTACGTTTCCAATCACTTCAAAATTGTTCTTTATTGTTAAAGAAAACTTCTTTTTTCTTGAAATACATACAGCGTTAGTTTTTTTTGGAGTTGTTCAATTTCAGTTTCTTCTTTCCTCTCAGCTCCTTTTGTTCTCGTCCATCTGTTACCTATACATTCACCATCTTCTTTTTCGTGTCTCCGGATTTTCTTCGGTGACATTTGTGTACTTTGATAGCATATATCTTGATCCATGTATGCATAAAAACATATTACAGGTATTTTCAACAGTAATCTCTGGGTACTTGCAACAAAAGGAAGGAGGATTGTACACCCAAATCTCTGGGTACTTGCACACGTACGACGACATTAATGTTGTCGTGGCACATTTGCTTCTCTTTCTCTCTCTAGAATGAAATGTGACATGAGATCTGCCCCTAGTTTCCAAAGTTAGGTTTTGTCCTCCTCTCAAGGTTGTTATATTCTCCAACAGCCGACGGTCTAATGTTGCATAGTTGCATCACTGTCTCTTTTCTCTCCACCCTTTTTTTCAAAGTGGAGCAACCAAAACAGACATGACTAATCTGCCTCCCATGCACGTGCTGACGACATCCATGGCCATGCTCTCATGCAGGTGTGTCCAAGGACGGCCTCAGCAGGCACTTCTTCCACCGGCCGTCCAAGGCCTACACCACCGGCACCCGCAAGCGCCGCAAGATCCAGTCACCCGCCACCGCCGACGCTCCCGCTGTCTCCTCTGGCGGCGCCGGTTGTTCGGTGCAGCAGCAACGGAGCGAAACGCGGTGGCACAAGACCGGCAAGACGCGGCCGGTGGCGGTGGGCGGCCGGCAGAGAGGGTGCAAAAAGATCCTGGTACTCTACACAAACTTCGGCAAGCACCGGAAGCCTGAGAAGACCAACTGGGTGATGCACCAGTACCACCTCGGCGAGTCTGAGGAGGAGCGCGAGGGCGAGCTCGTCGTCTCCAAGATCTTCTACCAGACGCAGCCGAGGCAGTGCGGCATTGGCGACGGAACCTCGGCCACGTCGGCCTTGGAGAAGAGGAGAGTGAACCGTGCGGCCGCGGCAGAGCCGGCGCCGCGAATGACGCCGTCGGACGTTATCAGAGCGGCGTTCAACGGCGGCACCCCAGCTGGCATTGAGGGTTTCAGCTTCACGCAGTTCAAGAACAGCTTCCAGGAGGTGAGTTTTTATTTTTGTGCGACGAGTAGTTCGGGGACTCGGTCTAGGTAATTCACGAAAAAAAGAGGGACTCGGTCTGCATGAGTAAATAACTAAATATAGGGACATTTTGGCGAATTACCACACTTTCATTTGATATATATATAGGTACATTTTGACGAATTACCACACTTGTGACACTAATGTTGCACTGTCCTTGGCTCGCTGATAGGCGCCCCCTGACATCTGGATCTAAAAGTAGACAAAACATCAAGGAAATGTCTTCACATTGAACATCAGGGGGAAGCTTACGAGAGGGATAGAGGATGGGGACAATGAGGCATCCCTTCCCCTTGGCCGACCTCGCCCGTGCTTAGAGCCCGAGACGGCTACCTGTTGCGTGAGCAACCGCTCGCGCGGTCCGCGTGACGCGTGTGGGACGTGGGGCCCACCCCACCTTCTTCTTCCTCTTATCCTCTCCCCACGGATTACAACCGCAGCCACGTCTCCCCACCTCTCCCCACGATTCTAACCACGGCCAGGCCGAGCCGGCGCCGGCGACGCCGCTGCGGAGCTGCGGCGGAGAAGGCGGCCGGCGAGGATGGAGGTCCCATGCCGAGACGTCGACGGCGACACCGGCGCGGAGACGTTGAGGATGAAATCTCAAGCCGAGCCGGCGCCGGCGACGCCGCTGCGGAGCTGCGGCGGAGAAGGCGGCCGGCGAGACGAGACTTAACGAGGGGGGGGGGGGGGGGGGGGAGGGGGTGGTGGTGCTCGCCGGCGACGAGTTTTCCGGTGGTGGGGGGTTTAGAGGGATGGCCGGGGGCGGCGGCGGACCGGCGGAGGTGGAGATTGGGGCAGGGCGGGGCGGCGAGGCGGCCGCGGGTGGCGGCGGCAGGCGGTTCGGCCGGCGTCGGCCGGCGGGTGCGTCGTCTTCTTCCTCCCACGGCGTCGCTGTCGGAACGCCCACGCGCGCACGTGCGGCTGTCGGAGAACCGCGCAACTGCTCGCGCGCGCAAGCTAGTCTCTCCCCTTAGAGCCTTAGAGTGATGGCCTTACCAGTGCACCTCTGTATCACCACCATAGTCGGTGGGGGCTACATGACTCGATAACGTGGGGAGGTGGGAATAAGGAGGATATTGTGGGAAAAAACATGGATCACAATGTGGATTGGGCAGGAAAAATAGAAGAAAGGAGAAAATTTTCACACTTTAATCTGGTTCAAACATCAACGACTGTAGAAATGTCATAAATTTGAAACTGATTGGGGCCCAAAGTTTGGAAAAAAACTACTTTTGGGCTAGCGGCCGAGTGACAAAATCAAAACATTTAACCGAGAGAGAGAGATGAAACCAAAATACTACTATTTAACATTCATATATTATGCATATTAAATTACCGGGCATGCAAAACGATGTGGGAGGCTCACACGAAACAGGTTCCCACCGCATGCAAAGCGATAAAAAAAGGAGAACATTTTCGCTATATCTTGATTGTGCAACTACTCCATTAGTTGTGCCTCTTAATTTCTATTCCGGACTTATTTCCTTGGTAAATTGGAACAAATAGTTTTTACTATTAATGATCCAAACAAACTGGACCAGAGGGAGTAACTAAGCACAAAGACAGATGCAAATAGTCTTGAAGACAAAAACAACTTCTACTATAATATCTATATTTTTCTATTTAATTCCTTTATTTTCTTGCTTCTCGGCACTTGCATAGATTTCAAATTAAAAATTGTGGAATTGGAGATTTTTCTTCCGACAATTTTTCGTGTGGATTTCATGACTTATTTATGTTGTTTTCCAAGTACATTGTTGTGTGGGAGCACCTAAGGTATGGTAGGACTAAATTAGGATATAAATCACATCCTTTGGCAACAAAGATTGCAGCTCCCTACGCATACCTAATTGGAAAAACTGCTTGCGGTCTCCGCTAAATGTCCTTATATTTTCAATTTGCACGTTGTAAAATCGTTATTCTTTATTGTCAATATAGGAAGGTTTCTACCACTAGAGATGAAAAGTTCCTTTTTGTTGACTAATGAAATGAAGGTAGGAATTGGTATGGTGAAATATGTCCATTCAGCACAATCTTATCAATGAATGAATGGTAAGGTGAGAAAGAAATTCTGGAACAAAACAGTACTGACCATGGTTTGAGATCTTACCTAAATTGATGGATGTGTCTAACCTACATGCATGCATGCAATGTTGAAGTAACATATATTTTCGTTTCATACAATTAAGTCGGTTGAAACAGGACATACACACAGACACATAAAAAGTTAGTACCACACACCTAGTACACAATGTGCACAGTATCAGATACTGTACTTAATTAGAGAGCGTCACTTTGTCCAAACAGCAAGCAACCCTAATTAAGCACATGATCGACCTATTCATCACCTATATAGCAAACGGTGACAGACGTTTACTCGTTAGTAAACACGCGCTTCAAGTGTAACATAATTAAACTGTGCTTAAAAATTGAGCTTACTATATATGTATATGTACTCCTATACTTGTCAAGGTAGCTCATTATTACGCACGATTTGCGTACATACTGTGCAATTGATCAAATAATTAACGTGTACAACTGCATGTAGGTGGGAATGGGAAGATCAGATCACCAAGGAGTGCAAGCTAGGGCTGACGAGGCAGTGCTGCAACGTTCTGCAGCGCTTCAGCATCACGTCGTCGACGAGCATGATCACCGGCGCCACCACCATCCCTACGCCGGCCTGCAGGAGCAGCAACGCGCGGCGGCGGCGTTGTTCCATGTCAGCACGCCGACGGACCCCATGTCAACCTTGATGGCGGTGCCGGTCGTTCTCAGGGCACCGGCGGCAGAGCCGTACGATCATGGTGCAGCGAGCTACCACCATCAGCAGGTAGCTCAGCAAACAATTCTCTGGATTGCAGTTCTCTCGCGTTGTACCTAAGTAGACAGTGTAGTCTTACGGTTTGGTTTGATTAATTTGTGACTAAAAAACGAACGTGATTAGGAGGATGAGCGGCCGCACAAAACGAGAAAGTTTGATGGACGGTCGACTTCTGGACTCGAAGAGGTGATCATGGGATGCACTTCCAGGAGGTCCAAAGGAGGAGTAAGAACTCTCTCTCTCTCTCTCTCTCTCTCTCTCTCTCTCTCTCTCTCTCTCATATCTTCTTGTTGGTAGTCAAGCTGATTCTTTCTATCAAGTAAGTCCTCCCTTTGTTTAAAAAACATGTCCAGTAATTCCGACACGTTTTAGTGTGTATGTTCGCTCATTTTGGCATACATCTAGACAACACCTAAAACATCTTACATTCAGAAACGGAGTGAGTAGGTAGCAACCTAATAGATTTGGCTATTCATCATATTTAAAAATAATAAAAGCCAAATAAAAGGAGGTATCTTTTTTTGTTATTCTGGCATCGAGCTATATTTCCTTATGAACTTCCCAATAATTTGATCATAGTGCTTGAGTTTAACCACCAAATTCGGGGCCGAGTGGTATGGTTCCTCTACGCCTAGGGCGCGACAATATCAGAAATGAGATACAAATTGACTACTAATTGTGAAGCCTCGGTTCTTAACTGAAAGGGACAACACTAAAGGCCTCTGCCCTCATCCAAACGAGACACAACTCTAGAAATGGTCAATTTGGAGATCACCACAATCTCGAAACTAAACCTTTTAATCACCATAGTTTACATTAGTAAAAGTTATAAGAATTGTATATTATATATGTTGATAATTTCAACATAATTGGTCAAAAAATTAAAAGGTTGAGTTTGATAAAAAACAGGAAGTTAAGTAAATAAAAACGGAGGGACTACCCACTCCATTTATCTATATCTTTCCTGGAGTACCCTTTCAAATATCCACATGCTGAGAAAATTGAGAGTCTAGTCAATGCAATATTTTAAACATGTATTACATCAGTTCTTTGGAAGATGCCAGATATGAGATACATTCTTATAAGCTCCTAATTATAGTGTGTTGTGTCACATACCCCGGTCGCTCCGAAGGACATGATGTTTGAGATATGAACATAATCTCACAGACACAATCGATATGTTATTAACATCTAAAATTCAGTTTAGAAACTATCAAAGAAATCAAGTTTATTATTGATAATTAGTTGCCAAAGATAAATATATTTAACTGCACTTTTAAGCTCATCGTTCATAAGGCTGTACCATTTATTGGGGCATGCATAGTGTAGTGATTTTTTTTTTGGCATTTGCACACGATGGGGTAATGCATATACAGTATAATAGATATGGCATATAACTTTCTACTCATACATTCTAAATAGATGGTAATTAAGACGTCTATGAAACCATTTTCTTTCTTGAAAAAGTAGAGAATTTTGTTAGTCAAAATAACATAGGTGAAATAGATGTATTATGGACCAATTTATAATTTATTTAATTGCAATGTGCCACTATTTTATAATTTAGTGTACAGATTTTAGTATCTTGTTTGGGATGCAATGTTAGAGAATAAGAAAATTATGCACTTACCACATAGTTGGATATCTATTTCTATCACCTAATACATAATTTTAAAAAGGTTTCTACCCATTATCTCAAAGTAGAAAGCGAATAGTAAAATATGTAAAAACGTCTCAATCAAATGTCAAAATACACAATGATGCCAACCACGATCTACGTCACATCATAGAAAAGCCAAAGAACTTACACTATGCAAGGTACTAAAATGCAACATAGATATATCCGACGGAAAATTGATTCAAAGCACTTTCATACGAAAGTACTGTAATTAATTCTCTCATCTTGGGAGCACTTATATTTTGTCTTCTCCCTTTCCAGGAAACATCAGGTAACAAGGAGGGTACAGAATGGCAGTACCCATCCTTCTGGCCTTGTGATAACCAGGATCATCATGGCTGAAAGAGCAAACAATCAGCCATGCACCTTTGGCAGTAGCCAGTCTTGGAGAGGCACCCAAAGACCAGCCAAAACACACACAACATCATTACAGCCATTATAGGATCAGCATATATACATACACAATTAGGCTACAATACTAAAAAGCACAGGTATAGAAGGATACGAGGAGTGGCTTCCAAGAAACAACCAAAAGGCAAAGTTGCAACAAAATCCAACTGCAGCTTTTATCCCCCTCTCCCCATACACCCAACTTCTTCTCAATAGATTTACCTTTCTCTTCACCCAATGTTTCTAGATAACGGGATGGAAGTTTCATCTGGGTTCTTGCATTTGCATGTCAAAAGAGGCAAAGTTCATATTGGAGGGAAAGCAAAAGGGAGAAGCAGAAAAAGGAAAAGGAGGGTATAGAAAACAAAGGTGACATCACAACGGGAGGTCAGTTAACAGTCGGTTGCTCACACCGATCAATGCAAAATCATTGGGACAATCATCATTTATCGTGTCTTTTTGGTCAAAGTGTCAGCCTGTTAGTATAGATTAGTCAAGAGTATACCATACTTTTTTGTTTTCTGATTATGTTATTGCTTCATTGGTTAATTGTATACCCCATTTTACTTTTAACTTTTGTCATATTTGAGCAAAAAAGCATAACATTTAGAAAGAGAAACAAGGATACCTTTGTAAAGCTAGTATATGTTCAATTTTGTTGGTCCATTACTTTCGACTATTGCTTATTTAAAAGTTTTACGAGATACCCATGTGTGAATAAATTTTATATCTCCAAGTAAATTAGAAAGATGGAAAATGAATGTGATAGGGCTTTAGTTCCAAAATCCTCCTTTTTCTCTGAGGAATATCTTTGGTTCCAATATCTTGTCGGTGACATCATATTCTTTTTTGATACTGTCACATGCAAAAGAAGAGAGCTAGGCGCATGGAAAAGCTTGTCATGTCACTTGCTAGACGGAAAAGCTTTATGTCACCTCTTACTCGTTCTAAATTTTTTTTGGTCGTCTTCTTTGAGAGCTTTAATAAAAACAGTTTACTGGACCATGGCCGGCCGGCTAATTGTAGAACTGAATGCTCCCCATGCACACTGCATGCATGTGTCCAGTTAGGTGCTAGCATCCTGGTAGGATCGAAGTTACAAGAGAACTTTTGCATGGGTAGTGGAGGAAGAATATGAGCACGCAGCATGGACCATGGTCATCAGCAAGGAGGGGGTGCGGGTCACCTTGGCCCAGCCCACCACCATGGAGCAGGTGCGGCGCTGCATGGAGCTGGTGCGGCGCAATACGGACCAGGAACAGCGCAGCAGGGCATGGCGGCTAGTTACGCCGCGCAGCACACGGGCGCGGGTGCGGGCCACTATGGCTCGGGGCCGGGGCAGTACGGACCGGGGCCGGCGGCGTTCCATGGCGCCGGTGTTGCTGCTGGCCAGTACGCTGCTGGCGCCGCCCAGTATGGCCCGGCTGCACCGCAGCCAGGCGCTGGACAGCCCGGTGCGGCTGTCTCTCCGGTGCAGCAAGGCATGGCGCCACCGTATGCTCCTGGCGTTGCGGGTGGACCTCCGCCGGCTGCTGCCCAAGCTCCCAAGAGGAAGAAGAAGAGGAACAAGTTGGGGATAGTGGCACAAGTGCAGCAACCCGGGATGCCGGGGGTTGCTCCGTTTCCGATCCATGTTAACGCAGGGCAGCAACAAGGAGGAGGTGCTCAGCTCATGATTCCAGGGGCAGCTCAAGTTGCTGCTTCTCCCACGTTGCCGATGCAGAACGTGGTGGCAGTGGCAGCGGCAAATGTGACTGCGCCAGGAGGAAGAAGGTCAAAGGTTGGTGCTGGAAATGTGTTGTCAACGATCACGCCACCAAAGAATGCCCAGTGAAGCATTACTGTTATATCTGTGACAATTCTAAGCACCCAACTCCTATGTGTCCAACTCTGAAGTTGCCGAGGCCTGTGGTTTTCGTTGCTGGGCATGGGCAACTTGACACTATGTTCACTATGTTCCCAGACAATTTGTACAAGAAGGAGATGGTCCCGAAGAACACCCCGGTTGCTCTTGTGACTGTGCAGGGAGTGACCGCCACTGCGAGACAGGTGGAAGCCCAGGTGGCTAGGCTGTGCATGGCACGTTCTTGGTGTTGGGAGGCTATTCCTTGTGGGGACAATGCTTTCACGGTGAACTTTCCGACCAAGGAGGAACTATCCAGGTTTGTTGGGGCTGAGCTCATTGTTCCATCACAAGCAACCAAGCTCATTTTGAGCGAGTGGAAGCATGTTGATGTTCAGCATTCGTCGGAGTTGCATCAGATTTGGGTGCATGTGACTGGAGTGCCAAACCCTCTGAGGCATTTCTGGGGTCTGTGGGCTGTCGGCTCTCTCATCGGTGCGACAATTGATGTCGATATGTTCGCTCTTCGCCGTAGAGGCGTGGTCCGTATTTTGGTGGGGATGGTGGCTGAGGACCGCTTCAAAGACATTGATGAGTTGGGGCCTTTTCTCCCGACGGCTGGGGTGTTGCGCCTGAAGGGATACGACTTTGTTTTCCGGCCGAAGAAGGCGGATTTTGTTCCGGACGCAGATTTTGTTCCCTTCTTGTGGCAGCGGAAGGGTAAAGATGATACATATGACAATGGTATGGGTGATGACTATTGGGTTGCGCGTACGGTAAATTAAAATTTTCACGTATTGCTACGCAACCTTTTCCAGGATCTACTATCAAGATACATGTGAATACGAAGATCCAAATATCTAGTTTAGTATACGTTACCAACACCGTAGATTGCGGAAGAACGTGTTGATGACGTAGTCGATGTAGCTGTACGCGGTCTCTTCTCAACCAAGCCTGGTAGAGAGATTCCGACGCCTTCTTCTCCTTCGCTTCACCACCTTGTTCAACAGCTGAAGGGTGCAACGTCTATAACAAGGAACCCCTCCGAGAGCTTGCACACGTACACTGGAAGGTTCAGCAGGGCTTCGCCGTCCAAGCTTGAAGTCTGCTGGTGTATATGAAGGTGGAGATCTCAACACATGAGAAGGAGAGAGAGAGATTAGATCTAGTCTAATCGGATAGGTCGCCTCTAATTAGAGGTCCCTCTAATACAACTAGAAGAGATCTAAAATTGAGAGCTGACGTGAGTCAATTGTCTATCTAGATTGTGTCTCCACAACTAGAGGGGTGGGGTTTATAAAGGAGGCCAAAAGGTAGGGAGACTTGGGCAAGGGGGAAAACCTTTCCTTGTCCAACTCAACTTGGATTGGACAAGGGGAAAGTCCCCTTGCCCAATTCGGTATGGGAGGGTGAGTTGGGGTTGGACCCCAACTCTCCTCCCCCTCTCCCTTCCTTGCACCGGCCGACCGGGTGGGGCCCACCTTGGCCGCACCGACCTAGGCAGGTGAGGCCCACCTAGGCCAGCCGCCTTAGCTGCCGCGTCACCTGGCGGTGGGGCCCGCCTTGCCCTGCGCCGACTCGGTCGGGTGGGGCCCACCTGGCCGCACCGACCTGACGGGTGGGACCCTCCTGGCCGGCCGCCGTGGCCGCCACCGCCTCCGCCTTGCCCCGTCATGGGCCTTCGGCCCACCGTGGTTCGGCCCGGGTTTCCCCCAACGGCGCCTCGACCCACCACCAGTTGGTGGTTTGGCCTTTAATATTTTCCCATAATTATCTATCAATTAAATAAATCAATATTTAATTAACATATAATTAAATAATACTTTGTCTAATTAATTCTTATTTGAATATTTCCTTTTACAGAATATTCACCGAATTAATTACCTATCATATGAAACACCTTTCATATGATTCGGGACACCTAGTGGCTGCCGACAAAATACTCCGGACAAATATATCCTCCATATAAACCTCCTCGGAATAAATCCGACCGTGATAGTAACTTCTATCACAAACTTTCTCTCTTGACAAGGTATGTCATATCACGCAAGCACCATGCCGATGATACTGTCTCCATGTTCCGGACCATCCATATAACACAACTAACCAATCCTACCTTAAGTGTGTCCACCCTACAGGTCCGATAACGGGTAGCTATAATTGGTTGGGTATCAACCAATCACCAGTCAGTGACAGTTCCAAGGACTCGTCATGTGTGGCTGCTATCGTTATGCGAATAACTCTACGGTTGAACCTATTGATTATCATATATCAATCTCATTACTCACGATACTGAACTTCACCCGAGATATAGATCCGTGATGATACCATGAATCAATCAAGGATTGATTCACATCATCTTTATCTATCTCGTTACCGGTAAGTTCCATTTACTCGTTGTCGTATTATGATATCCCACACAGTGTAACTTCACTGTGCATTGTCTGCAGAACGTAGTGGTTATGTATATAATAACGAGTGGGCCCTGGAAGTATCTCTCTTAACCTAGAGGAGTAATTTCCCATCTCAGAACATCAGGATACACACACACCTTTGAAGCCACCCAGCAACTGCCTTTATGGTTACCATGTTACGGCCGTGACGGTTGACAGCACCAAAGCAACTCCTCCAATATGCATGACCCCAATAACCTCATGGTTACAAGGACATGTTATACAACAACCTTTCTGTGATAAAGCTAAGGACAAAAAGACTATTTAATGGAATCTCTTAGCATACCAACACTTGGGTGACCCAGCCATATTATAGTCCAATAATATGCCATCCTTGATGCTGACATAAACTCTATGTCCATGACTAGGAAAAGCCGCGTCATCTAGCATTAAAAATTAGTCCATAAAAGAACTTGGGTACTTTTTACGTATTCATATTCTCTACACGTGCAGGTGAGCTTTTCCCTAAATCACGTATTTAGAAATCACTGCAGTTATAGCATAGAGAATATGAATCAATAATGTATGAATCAGATATACATATGTATAAATACATTGTCACATGTATAAATACATTGCCTTTTGGTCATATATCCAACAATGACAATGTTGAAGGCCAAGATGGAGAAGACGGCCGTCGATTAATGGGACGGGTGCTTCGAACATGATGACTGAGCCTAGCACGTCAAGTGGAGGAGGGCAGGTGCACGGAGCTTCGGTGGCGAACATGTTGCTGGGGGTGGCTGTTACTCCTTTTAACCCCGCTCCCACGACACCAAGAGGTATCGAGTAGGTTAAAAAGTGGAAAAAAAACTGCTGCCTTCCTACTGTGTGTGAGGCATTCAGCCCACCTGGGCTTTCTAGTGGGGAGAGTGCGCTGATGACCCACAAGTATAGGGGATCGCAACAGTCTTCGAGGGAAGTAACACCCAAATTTATTGATTCGACACAACGGGAGCCAAAGAATATTTATAAGCCTTAACCACGGAGTTGTCAATTCAGCTTCACCTGGGAATAGACTTGCTCGACACAGATTATCAGTAGCAACAGTTTTAAAGCAGTAGCAGTAGTGAAATAATAGTGGCAGTGTAATTAAGACAACAATAATGATTATAGTAGACAACAGGATTAAAATATTGTAGCCATAGGGATGGATGAACGGGCGCTGCATGGATAAGATAATTCATGTAATAATCAAGACAAGACATTTGCAGATAAATAATAATGCGGTATCCAAGTACTAAGTAACCATAGGCATGTGTTCCGTATTTAGTCGTACGTGCTCGCAACGAGAAACTTGCACAACATCTTCTGTCCTACCAGCCCGTTTGCAGCGGGGCCTCAAGGGAATCTACTGGTAATTAAGGTACTCATTTTAATAGAGTACCGGAGCAAGCATTAACACTCCGTGAACACATGTGATCCTCACATCACAGCCATCCCCTCCGGTTGTCCCAATTTCTGTCACTTTGGGGCCTCGGGTTCCGGACAACAATATGTGTAAATAACTTGCAGGTAAGATCTTAAAACAATGCATATCATCATGAATCAATAACATGTTCAGAGAAAATAGTCTTGATGACCCACAAGTATAGGGGGTGTATCGTAGTACTTTCGATAAATAAGAGTGTCGAACCCAACGAGGAGCAGAAGGTGTTGACAAGCAGTTTCGATGAAGGATTCACTGTAAAAACTCACAGACAAGTTTTTAGGGGTTTTTGATATAGCAGATAAATAAAATACAAGTTAGTAAAATGCAGTAATAATAATTGCAGCAAGTGGCCCAATCCTTTCTACAGCAAAGGACAAGCCGGTTGGTTTACTTATGATGACCAAACGTTCTTGAGGACACACGGGAATTTAGTCTAGTGCTTTCGCTTCATATAGTTAATTAATCTTCATTGTTTTGATAAGTGTTGTGTGGGTGAACCTATGCTAATGCACCGCCCTTCCTAGGACTAATACATACTTGTGATTATACCCCCTGCAAGCATCCGCAAATACTAGAAAGTAATTAAGATAAATCTAACCACAGCCTTAAACTCTGAGATCCTGCTATCCCTCATGCATCAATATACCAACGGGGGCTCAGGTTGCTGTCACTCCGGCAACCCCACAATTGGTAAACGAATACACAATGCATTCCCCTAGGCCCATAAAGGTGAAGTGTCATGTAGTCGACGTTCACATGACATCACTAGAAGAATAACACCACAACTTAAATATCAAACCATTAAATATTACTCAACATAATTCACTACTAACATTTAGACTTCTCCCATGTCCTCAAGAACTAAACGAAATACTCACAAGACATCATATAGATCATGATCAGAGGTGATATAATGATGAATAACGATCTGGACATAAACCTTAATTCAACGGTTTCACTCAATAGCATCAACCACAAGGAGTAATTAACATCGGGAAAGTTTCCCCTATGAAATACACAAGATTCAACCCTAGATGTTACAGCGGAACGGAGTGGAGCGGCGGAGATGATGGTGTCGGTGGTGGAGATGATGGTGATGATGATCCCAATGAAGTCCAGCTCGATGACGATGACGATGGCGACGATTTCCCCCCTCCGGGAAGGAATTTCCCCGGCAGATTTCTCCCTGCCGGAGAGCTTTTCTCTCTCTGGTGTTTACCGCCTCGTGGAGGCGGCGGAATATTTCCTCGACGCTCTGTCTGGTGTTAGGGTTTCCAGGGGTGAAGTACGCGAAGAGGCGCCGGCTGAGGTGGGCCTGGGCTCCCTCCCCACACGGCGGCGCGCCAGCATAGGGGGCCGCGCCATGGGGTGGGGAGGGCCCATGGTGGCCCACCTTGGCCTCCCCTTTTGGCTCCCTCCGGCATCTGACAAAATAGGAGCTTCTATATAATTTCCTTCAACGGTTGATCTTCAGAAATAGTGTATCCTGACGGTGCTTTTTCCAGCAGAATCCTGACTCCGGTGAATAATTCTCCAATAAACATGAAACATGCAAAATAGGTAAAATAACATAAGTATCACCTCTAACTATGAAATATATCAATGAATAACAGTAAATTACGATATAAAATAGTGATGCAAAATGGACGTATCAACTCCCCCCAAGCATAGACCTCACTTGTCCCCAAGCGAAAACTGAGCTCAGTAAACAAGACCACATGTTTATGGAGTGAAGTGTCGATAAATAAAATACGGACAAGAAGCATCACATCTATTAACACACAAGTCATTTTAGATAACAACTTCCTCTCATATAACTTAACTTGAAACGAGTAAAGGGAAATCACAAATAAAGGTGCATAGAGGAAATCATAATTGGTGATGGCAAACTTTGTTCTTGGTCAGAGAACAATTAACAAATTGTAATTATCTTTCGATCAGAGTCTTTATATCAGAGCTTATATTGCAGAACTCGCATGCTCAACTATAACAGTCTCCTTACAGTCATTGATAACTTTCAAAGTTGCATTCATCCAGATAAAAGACTTGTGCTAAACAAGGAATGATAAAAGACATGATTGCAAGTAATAACATATAGATGATTGAATCACAACAACTCAAATGCTTGCTTGAGACAGAGGGGAATAGGTTTACTGACTCAACATGAAAGTAAAAGATAGGCCCTTCGCAGAGGGAAGCAGGGATTAAATCATGTGCTAGAGCTTTTTATGTTTTGAAATCATATAGAGAGTATTAAAAAAATATATGTTTGAGCTATGTATGTCATTGTCAACGAATCGTAGTAAAGAAAACACTATCCCCTTGTCAACCAGAATTTCAAAAGCGGCTCCCATGAAGGACGTTATTTCTACCCAAGGGTAGATCATCCCTCTTCTCTTTTGTTTACACATGAATATTTATAAATTGGTATGACACTCCTCCCAACCTTTGCTTACACAAGCCATGGCTAACCGAATCCTCGGGTGCCTTCCAACAATCACATACCATGGAGGAGTGCCTATTTGATAGTTTAACATTTTGGTTTTGCTTCTGATAAATCATTGGCAAGCATGTGGAGAGAATCAAATGATTAAAGTTATAATTAATTCGGGGCTGGGCACCCCAATTGCCAGCTTTTTTTTTTGCAAAATTAATGGATAAGCGGATGTATATGCCACTAATCCAATGGTGAAAGTCTGTCTGACAAGAGTGATAGAGAAACTCTACATAACCCTCATGAGCTAATAAACAGTGACACAAAATAAGGAGTAATAAGGTTTTGAATAATTTAAAGGTAGCACATGAAGTATTTACTTGGAGTGGCGCAAAATACCACATAATAGGTAGTTATGGTGGACACAAATGGCATGGGTTTTGGCTCTAGGTTTTGGATGCACGAGAAGCATTCCCTCCCAGTACAGGTTTTTGGCTAGCAAGGCTGGGTAGCAAGCATAAGAGTTGAGGGATACAAACAGGTATACATGTAGTAAGAACAATAATGCAATCTTCCTTGGAAGCACAAATAATTTTAACTTGAAAATACTAAGCTTATTAGCCAACAAGAAAGAAAGATAATGAAATAATATATCTACATGCACTTCCCTCTTTTCTACTTAAGCCTCAAAGTATTGTTGCTACTGACCAATGCTAAGTTTGCCAAAACCAAATTGATTTACTTAATACTCCCAAAGTGATGCCAATACTAACAACAAGATCATGCATATGACAAAAATTGCCAACTAAAATAAGAAGTGCAGAAAGTAAATGATAAAACTTCTCATTAATATTCCATAACGGCAACTCACACCAAGGGATACATAGATAACCAACTAAAAGAGAGATACTTCCACACTGCAAACCATCCTATATGATAACTTCTCTACTCATGATATGACTTGATTGAAAGGTAAAAAGGTAAAAGATAATGATGTGATACCGCGGCACTCCCCCCAAGCTTGGAACAAGCCAAGGGGATGCCTATACCAATGATGAATTACTCCTTTGGTGGTGATACGTCTCCAACGTATCCATAATTTCTGCTGTTCCATGCTTATATTATACCATTTGCTACATATTTTATATACACTTCATATCACTTTTATGCATTTTCTGGGACTAACCTATTAACAAGATGCCACAGTGCCAGTTCCCTGTTTTCTGCTGTTTTTGGTTTCAGAAAGTTACTTCTGGAAATATTCTCGGAATTGCACGAAACAAAAGGCCAAGTTCCTATTTTTCCAACACGTACACGGAGTCCGAAGGAGAGACGAAGACTCGCCACGAGGTGGCCAAACCACAGGCCGGCGCGGCAGTGGGCCCCACCGTGCCGCCTGGTGGTTTGGGCCCCTCGGGGGTCCGCCGACATCGCCCCTTCGCCTATTTATTCCCCGAGACGTGAAAACCCTAGAGCACCGAGCCTTTCATCCAGAACATATTCGCTGCCGCCGCCGTCGTCAACCCTAACTCGGGGGGTTCTGAAGCTCTTCCCGGCACCCTGCCGGAGGGGAATCATCACCGGAGGGCTCTACATCGCCATGCCCGCCTCCGGAGTGATGCGTGAGTAGTTCATCCTTGGACTATGGGTCCATAGTAGTAGCTAGATGGTTGTCTTATCCACTTGTGCCATCATGTTTAGATCTTGTGAGCTGCCTATCATGATCAAGATCATCTTATTGTAATGCTACATGTTGTGTTTGCTGGGATCTGACTTATATTGATACCTATGTGGAGCTGAATATTATATTATCATGTCTATGTCATTTGTGATCTTGCATGCTCTCCGTTACTTGTTGAAGCCTTGGCCAAGTGAATACTTGTGACTCCAAGAGAGGGTATTTATGCATGATAGTTGGGTTCAACCTCTATTTAACCTGGGATAGTGACAGCAAGTTCTAAGGTTGTAGATGTGTTGTTGCCACTAGGGGTAAAACATCAATGCTTTATTCAAGGATGAATGTATTGTTCACATTACGCACATTACTTAATGCAATTGTCTGTTGCTTGCAACTTAATACTGGAAGGGGTACGGATGTTAACCGGAAAGTGGACTATTTAGGCATAGATGCATGCTGGATAGCGGTCTATGTACTTTGTCGTAATGCCCAAATGAATCTCATAGTAGACACCACAACTCGCACATGCATGTTATATGCACTTATCAATTGTCAATTGCCCAGCTGTAATTTGTTTACCCAGCATGTTAGTTATCTTATTGGAGAGACACCACTAGTGAACTGTGGACCCCGGTCCATTCTTTTACATCTGAAATACAATCTACTGCAATCATTGTTCTCTACTGTTTTATGCAAACAAACATCATCTTCCATACGATACGTTTAACCCTTTGTTTTCAGCAAGCCGGTGAGATTGACAACCTCACTGTTAAGTTGGGGCAAAGCAATTTGATTGTGTTGTGCAGGTTCTACGTTGTCACCGGAATCCCTGGTGTTGCGCCGCACTACACTCCTTCACCAACACCTTCGAAGCAACCTCATTTTCGTACTGGTTCGATAAAACCTTGGTTTCATAGTGAGGGAAAACTTGCTACTGCACTCATCATACCTTCCTCTTGGGGTTCCCAACTGACGTGTGACGTACAAGCATTGTTTCTGGTGCTGTTGCCGGGGAGATATTCCCTCGTCAACTTAGCGCTAGCAGTGGCGATGGTGAATTCTTGATAAGCTTATAGACCAGCTCCTTCATTTCATCAATCTTGTAGGTGAGAGTGCGAATCAGCTCCGAGTTGTGCTAAATGCGGTTCATGAATTTGTCAGACGGTGAGTCCCAGCTCTTGGAGTTGTTTCCCCACTCCTCAGCTTCATATTTCATCTTCCCTGCATTGTTAGAACGATCTATATTCCAACCACTGGGCAACTCTGCCTCAGGAATCCTTTCAATTTGACTCTTATGAATTAGAGTATGGAAGGGGTTATTGATGCCTGGAGAAGACGTCCTTGGAGCTAGGAGGTGACGTGGAGCTTTTCCTCCAGTTCTTATCCGCGCACCCCTCTTGAGGTTGAACAGATTTGCCACCACCCCGATGCTTGCGATGGTGGCGCGCGGATATACGCGCGGATCTTCCTCCACTTCCCCCTCATCTTCACTCCTGACTTCTTCCTTCAGCTTGGGGTCTTGAGGATCATCTTCCAAAGGCCCCTTGCCCTTGTTGTTGTTGGAGACCATGGCGCTTCTAAACTGAGAGCAAATACTGGCAGAAGCAGCTCGAAACAAAACACGACGAAAAGATGATATACGGACCTCGGGGGATCCGGGGGATTATATAGCAAAAAGTTTTACGACAAAGGAAGGTACGGGAGAGAAACCGGGTCGGAGAAGGGCTCCGAGGTGCCCTCCCCATATGGTGGCGCGGCCAGGGGTGGGCCCGCGCCACAAGGTGGGGAGGTGCCCTCGGGCACCTTTTCCTACCCGTTTCGATCTCGTAATTTTCCATATTAAATAAAAATAACAAAAATATCATTTAGAAAGTTAAAGCGAACTTTTCCTTACCAAAACTGTTACCTATTCGAAAACAGACTCTGCAGTCCCATCAATTTGATTTTTAATAAAAGTTTCCGGAGTTACCACTCGAATAACATCAACATCTTCATTATAAGAATCTCCAGAAATATAATGTTTGAGTCTTTGCCCATTCACCACTTGTGTAGCATTATCTTTCAGTGAAGCAATCTTTATTGCACCTGAACGATACACCTCCACAATAACAAAAGGTCCTTCCCATTTTGAGAGTAATTTCCCTGCAAAAAATCTGAGACGAGACGATACAATAGAACTTTCTCACCAACATTAAACTCTTTTAATAATTCTTCTATCATGCCATTTCTTAACTTTCTCCTTAAAGAGTCTAGCATTTTCATAAGCTTCACTTCTCCATTCATCTAAAGAACTTAATTGGAGTAACCTTCTTACCGGCAAGTTTAAAATCTTTATTAAGTTCTCTCACAGCCCAATAAGCTTTGTGCTCTAATTCTAAAGGCAAGTGACAAGCTTTTCCATAAACCATTTTATAAGGAGACATACCCATAGGATTTTTATAAGCAGTTCTATAAGCCCATAAAGCATCATTTAACTTACTAGCCCAATTTTTTCTAGATTTATTAACAGTCTTTTGCAAGATAGATTTAATTTCTCTATTTGATAATTCTACTTGCCCACTAGTTTGAGGATGATAAGCTGAAGCAATTCTATGATTAACACCATATTTAGCAAGGGTCTTTCTAAAACCACCATGAATAAAATGAGAACCTCCATCAGTCATAAGATATCTAGGTACTCCAAACCTAGGGAAAATAACATCTAAAAGCATTTTTAAAGAGGTCTCACCATCAGCACTTTTTGTAGGTATGGCTTCTACCCATTTAGTAACATAATCAACAGCAACAAGTATATGAGTATTACCTTCTGAAGAAGGGAAAGGACCCATGAAGTCGAATCCCCAACAATCAAATGGTTCAATAACAAGAGTGTAATTCATAGGCATTTCATTGCGTCTAGAGATATTACCAACTCTTTGACATTCATCACAAGATAAAATAAACTTCCTTGCATCTTTAAAGAGAGTTGGCCAATAAAAACCTGATTGTAGAACTTTTGTGCAGTTCTATCTCCGGCGTGATGTCCTCCATAAGCACTACCATGACATTTTCTCAATATCTCTTGTTGTTCATATTCGGGAACACATCTTCGCATAATACCATCCACTCCTTCTTTATATAAGTGTGGGTCATCCCAAAAATAATGCCTCAAGTCATAAAAGAATTTCCTTCTTTGCTGAGCTGAAAAGGTTGGAGGCAAGTACTTGGAAACAATAAAGTTAGCATAATCAGCATACCAAGGACTATCTCGCGAGCTCACCTTTATTGCAGCCAATTGTTCATTTGGAAAACTATCATTAACAGGTATGGGATCATAAGCAATATTTTCCAATCTAGACAAATTATCAGCAACAGGATTATCAGCACCTTTCCTATCTACAATATGCAAATCGAATTCTTGTAAAAGAGCACCCATCTAATAAGCCTTGGCTTAGCGTCTTTCTTTTCCATAAGGTACTTAATGCAGCATGATCAGTATGAATAGTGACTTTTGAATCAACAATATAAGGTCTAAACTTGTCACAAGCAAAAACTACAGCTAAGAACTCTTTTTCAGTAGTAGCATAATTTCTTTGAGCAGTATCAAGAGTTTACTAGCATAATGAATAACATTCAACTTCTTATCTACTCGCTGTCCAAGAACACACCTACAGCAAAATCACTAGCATCACACATAATTTCAAAAGGTAAATTCCAATCAGGTGGTTCAACTACAGGAGCAGTAATTAAAGCCTTTTTCAAAGTTTCAAAAGCTTCCTTACAATCATCATCAAAAACAAAAGGTACATCTTTTTGAAGAAGATTAGTAAGAGGCTTTGAAATTTTAGAGAAATCTTTAATAAACCTTCTATAGAAACCAGCATGACCAAGAATACTACGAATACCTTTGACATCCCTGGGATAGGGCATTTTCTCAATTGCTTCAACTTTAGCTCTATCAACTTCAATACCTCTTTCAGAAATTTTATGTCCCAGAACAATTCCTTCATTAACCATAAAGTGGCATTTCTCCCAATTAAGAACAAGGTTAGTTTCCTCACATCTCTGCAAAACTTTATCAAGGTTTCGCAAACAGTTATCAAAAGAATTCCATAGACGGAAAAATCGTCCATGAATACCTCTACAATCTTTTCACAAAAGCCATGAAAAATAGCAGACATGCATCTTTGAAAAGTAGCAGGAGCATTACATAAACCGAAAGGCATACGCCTATAAGCATAAGTTCCATAAGGACAAGTGAAAGTAGTTTTCTCTTGATCTTTAGCTCTAACAGCAATTTGTGAAAACCCAGAATAACCATCAAGAAAGCAAAAATGAGTATTCTTAGATAACCTTTCTAACATTTGATCAATGAAAGGTAAAGGGTAATGATCTTTCTTAGTAACTTTATTAACTTTCCGAAAATCAATGCACATTCTATATCCTACAACTACTCTTTGAGGGATGAGCTCATCATTATCATTTGGTACAACAGTAATCCTCCTTTCTTAGGAACACAATGCACAGGACTTACCCATTTACTATCAGCAATAGGATATATAATACCAGCTTCAAGGAGTTTTAATACCTCATTTCTTACCACATCCTTCATTTTAGGAATTAGACGACGTTGATGTTCAACAACAGGCTTTGCATCATCTTCCATATTGATGGCGTGTTGGCAAATAGAGGGAGAAATCCCTTTTAAATCATCAAGAGTGTATCCAATAGCTCCTCGGTGTTTCCTCAATATTTCCAATAATCTTTCTTCTTCAAAACCTGAAAGCTTAGAACTAATAATAACAGGATATGTTTTCTTATCATCAATATAAGCATATTTAAGATTATCAGGTAAAGGTTTCAAATCGAAAACAGGATCTTCCTTTGGTGGTGTTGTGGTACCTAAATCTTCAACAGGTAAATTATGTTTAAGAATAGGTTGACGAAAGAAAATTTCGTCAAGCTCATTCCTCTCTTCCTAAAGACTTCACTTTCATGATCCTCCAGGTGTTGCTGCAAAGGGTCATTAGGAGCAAGAGCAATAGATGCAAGCTGTTCAACTCTAAAATCCTCATTAGGCAATTCGGTTTCATAAGGAGTTTTAGCAAATTTAGAGAAATTAAACTCATAAGATTCACCAGCAAATTTAGTCAAGATTTTCTCTTTCTTACAATCTATAATAGCACCACAAGTATTCAAGAAGGTCTACCAAAAATGATAGGACAAGTTTTACTAGCAGCAGAACCAAGTACCAAAAAGTCAGCAGGATATTTAATCTTACCACATAAAACTTCCACATCTCGAACAATACCAATAGGAGAGATAGTTTCTCTATTAGCCAGCCGAATAACCACATCAATCTCTTCGAGTTCACAAGGACCAATTTCATGCATAATTTCCCTGTAAAGCTCATAAGGAATAGCACTGGAACTTACACCAATATCACATAAACTGTAATAGCAATGATCACCTATTCTAACAGAAAGCACAGGAACACTATGTAGCGCCCCGACCCGACTGCTATACAAAGATGCTGTGTGTCACCGGTTAGGCGATACAACCGGAGGTTACGGGTTTACCACTCCCCGGCCAAAACCTTTGGCAGGCATTGCTCAGAATTGATCATCGGCAACGCAACACCCCGATTGATGTCCTAACACAGGCACAACTATCAATGCATAATAGAGAGATCAAGACTTGTGGAACAACTGGCACATCACAGACTCTACGACTCAAAGCATTATAGTTCAACTCTTATAATAGAGAAAGATAGCAAATATTACAACCAGAGGTCACAGACCCAACAGTACAACATGCGGAAGCGAATTAAGTTGTTCTTAACAACAACATCCAGATTATGGCCTAAGAGGCCTACAAATAAACATTCCAGCGCCAGCTGTTCCGGGATGTCCCAAGCTGCCACCTGGGAACCCCAGACTACTCGTCGACGTCCACATAGAACCCACCTTCAGTGTCGGTGAAGTCCTCCACTGAAATCAAATAAACAACGTTGAGCTCGACGAACTCTGCAAGATTACTAGAGCTACTAGCTCCATGTTTGGCTTTCAAGGTTTTATGGCTGTTTTGCATAAAGCTGGTTTTCTTTATAAAAGACATCTGGCATCGACTAATCAGAATATTTTCCAAAGGGGGTAAGAAGAGAACTCTTTTCTTTTGATCAACTTCATCAACAACCACCATCAATCACTTCACCTGTCTACCAAGGCACCTCCCCGAATCACCCTCGAGGAAGTCAACCTTGCATTCTTGGTAGTACCTTTAGTACTCAGGTTTTAATCATTCCGTTCAGGTTTTCTATGGTCTCTGAATCCGGTACCAAGTCGTCCTTAACCGTGGACACGGCTTTTCGAAAAGATTTACCCTGCAGGGGTGTACAAAGGGAGAGTCGTCGGAGTCCCGAAGGGGCTCTAGCTTCTTATCCACGCGTACCGTCCGGCTCATTGCCTGTACATGCATGTACATTTGCTCTCTTCCAGGGAGAGCCGGTTGAGTGGGCGCGGCTACAACCTTTACCTTGCTCGAGACTAACCCAGGATCATCAGTGAGGACGGGACAGGTTTAGTGCTCCCAGCACCCTGTCCCGTGGCCACTCATTTCCCTAAACACCACCATCCTCATCGCAGTCCTGGCCACCATCTTCACGCACGCGCAAATGGAAACTCGAACTAGAGGACCCTGGCTAGCCCCTCCACAAGTTAGTCGGTCGATGAGGGCTCCATATACCCACGCATGGTTGCACGCTCGGTCTTGGCTTCGAAGGGGAGAACTCGCACTTAGGCGGCGAGAACGAGACAACCCACCACGTCCCACGTGGCCTCTCATCCCCGCCTTTAAGCATGTTTATTATCCCAGTATCCACATTCCTCCACCAACATCCGGACATTACATCACCAGTTCCAACAATGAAATATCCACCGGAGGACTAAGCATTTAACTAAGCAGGGCTAAGCATCAACCTATTATAGTTAAAGAACTCAGGCCAACAATACAATCCTATGGTTAATAGGAGGGATATAGGTAATGGCAACAGATTTCTAATGCAACTAGTAGGATACTCTAATCCAAGCAAAAGACATTTGGAACCGAATGCAATATTATAGTGGGGAAAATAATTGCGGAAATATATGAGGAGACATGCTCAGAGGGGGGATTACGCTTGCCTTGTTCAGGGGGCTGATAATACGGTTCGTCAGGGTATTGCGGTGGAACCCCGACTGCTTGATCTATCGATGCATAAAAACACCTGAAAGAATAACAATCAATAACCACACATGCATAACAAATGCAATGCACAAACACATGATGGCATGACATTTTTAATGCACTGAATTTACTGAAAACTATCTAGCAATTTAAATGGGGTGCAGTTATAATTATTTCAACAAGGGAAAAATATAACCCCATAGTTACTTAATGTTCTCCCTAATTTCTAAGAAGTGCAGCATTACAAAGATGTTCAAATATGCATGCAAATGATGTTATTGGACAGTACCTAATTTTATAAGCAATTTGATATATTAAACACATTTTTCTGATTATCCAAAAAAAGTTATTGCATTTTTAAATCTGCCATTTTACTAATTCATTTTAGATAGCAATAGAACTAATTATTCATGGTTGGAAACAAGGTGAAACGTGGAGTATATCAAGTACTGAACATTTTGATAGGTCAAACTTAAGGTTCGGATCATTATTTTTAGAGTTATGGATTTTCCAAAATTATTCCTCTTCTGCCAATTTCCTCATTTCAATTAATCAGCAATTAAATTAATTTATTTGGACATGTAAATGATGCTAACATGTAAAGTTATTTCCACTGATCATTTCGAGATATTATTTGTAAATATTGGAGCAATATTTAATTTGTTATGAATTTTACAAAATCCTTGTATATTCTGCCGTTTTCATTATTTTAATAAAACAACAACTAAACTAAATTAGTTGGATGTGGGAGTTATTCCAGTATTGGAGCTCGGATTGGACGGAGGTGGTCGGAGACGACGGCGAGCTTCCTCGACGTTCGGCGGCCGTGGTCGGAGAAGAAAGGATGGCGACGACGATTTCCAGCTCCCCCGCTCGATTCCTGGTACGCAGAGGAAGAGGAGGACGAGGCGGAGCTTGTGGTGCTCTTCGATCTGCTCGGGAAGCCCTGGAACGACGGCGAGGCGACGGCGAAGCTCCGGCTAGGTCACGGCCATGGAGAGGAAATGGAGAGGAGAATATCTGGGAGGCAGGGGAGCGAGTGAGCGGCCTCGTGGTCCTCTTATCTCCTCGCAGGGGAGAGGAGAGGAGGGGGGCCTCCCTCTCTCACCGGCAATGGCGTGGCCGTGTCGGGCGGAGGAGAGAGACGACGCGCAAATTACAAAAACCCCCTGTATTTCTTTTCCAGTTTACGAGTAAGTCCTTTTTCTGTTTCTTTCTTTTCCTTTTAAAACCAGTAGCTCTTTGGGGATTTATTTGGGGCACTTAACTCATTTCAAAAATTATGAAAATATTTGGGCAGCCTCCCCATATCATGTAGAGGCTCCACAAAAATAGGCGTCTCAAAATAAAATCTTTTGAGCAACTTATGTGCATTGGTTTTGAATATGGCATTTTCTTAATTACCAGTTTATAATACTTTAGAATTTTAAAAGCAAGTTCAAAATATTATTTTTGAACTCTTGGAACTTCCTTGACAAATATTTTAGGTCACAAACTTTTGTTCAACTACTTAACATCATTTCACTAGAATTGTTGTTTGTTTCAAATGGACAACAATTATGCATGGATGCCATGATGCATGGGAGGAAAGAAAAGTGAAAATTTGGTTCAAATTTTACAATACCAAAAGTGGGCTGTTACACACTAGCTTTCCTAGATTTACTAGGATGTGAAACAATATTAGAAGCATCTTCACAGAAGATGATGTGCCCATCTTCTACACTTTCAGTTACAAGGTCTTTAATTATAGCCACAGCAGGTGCGACAGTTATTTGCTCATCAGTTTCTATAGGTTTCTTTGCACTTTTGTTAACCACACTAGTTATAACAGAATGTTCCTTCACTTTAGCAGGAAAAATAATTTTTTCAATGTAAGTTTCAGGAAGGATGTGATCAACAGTATTAACTTCAATACTTCTACCTATAGGCAAATCAGTTTTATCTTTATAAGGTTCATGATATTTATTAAAACTTTTCTTAGGCAATTCGAAATGAGTGGCAAAAGCTTTATAAAAATTTGCAACAACTTGAGAGTCAAGACCATAAACAGCACTCATATTTCGAAATTTATCAGTATCCATAAAAGTTTTAATGCATTCATAATCATACTTTATACCTGACTCTCTACCTTTGTCGTTCTCCCATCCTTCAGTATTCTCCTGAATCCGGTCAAGAAGGTCCCATTTAAACTCTTCTTTGTTGCGCGTGAATGATCCAGCACAAGTAGTATCTAGCAAGGTTTTATCTTGAAAAGAGAGTCTTGCATAGAAATTATCAATAATGACATTATCAGGAAGCTCATGAATGGGACATTTGAGAAATAATGACTTCAATCTCCCCCACGATTGGGCAATACTCTCTCCATCATGAGGCCCAAAATTATATATAAGATTTCGATCTTGGTGAATTTCACTTGGAGGATAGAATTTAGTGTAGGGTCGCGTGTAGGCTACACTAGCGCAAATAAAAAAATTCTACCGCGACAACCAAGGAACTGCTGCAGTTATAGATCACGGGATTACCACTAGACGCGTTGTGCCGTGCCGAAGTCGGTGCAGCGAGTCGGGGCAGGGTAGACGTACAATCCTCTCCGATCTAGTCGCTCCCACGAACAGCTCCCACGAACAGCTCCTCCCGGCAGTTCGTCCAAGTGCTCGAATGCAGCACCTCTATCGGTATCCACACGTACGGCGTGGAGGCACCGCTCGCCGGACTGCTAGGTCCACGCGGGCGGCAGGGGCGTGGTGAGGCGGTGGCTAGGTGGATGTGGTGCGAAAAATGGACAACCCTAAAATGTCCAGCCTCCCCTCCTTATATAGACCTCCTCATATTGGGCTGCCTCAACTGAAGCCCATTATGGAGTCTATTCTAGCCCAACTCGGATCCAATCCGAATTATGCCTCCACAACCTTAAGTGTGTGACCCTACATGTTCACGCACGTTTGGACATGACTCAAGTACACCTACTCGATCAATAGTTGGTAGCGGCTTCTAGCAAAACGTGCCAACTCCCAAACGCGCATAAAGATCTCATCGGACGAACCATTACAATATTTACACCATTCCCTTTGCCTCACGATATTTGGTCAAGCTCCCAGCTGACCACTCTTTCTCGATCCTGTGATACGGAATCCCGTACTAGGTTAACCATTAACCTTATGTAGCATGTCCATGCATTTCTGGATCCATGTAAAAACAGTAAATGATCTCCAGGATGGACAGTTCCATCCCCTCCATAGCGGTTATTCGCAACACGTTCAATAATTTTCATAGGTATTTTATATGGAATTACCTGCTCAGCTGGCGCCTCATCTACTACCTTTGCAGTAGTAGCAGATTTTTCAAATAGGAATTCAAGAGAAGACCTCTCCATAATGAAATATAGCAGCAGGCAGAAATAAAAACAGCACGTACAGTAGATGTTTCCCTTACCAATTCCACTTACCCATAGCGCTTCACTCCCCGGCAACGGCGCCAGAAAATAGTCTTGATGACCCACAAGTATAGGGGATCGCAACTGTTTTCGAGGGAAGTAAAACCCAAATTTATTGATTCGACACAAGGGGAGTCAAAGAATATTTATAAGCCTTAACAGCGGAGTTGTCAATTCAGCTGCACCTGGGAATAGACTTGCTCGACACAGATTATCAGTAGCAATAGTTTTAAAGTAGTAGCAGTAGTGAAATAATAGCGGCAGTGTAATTAAGACAGCAATAATGATTATAGTAGACAACAGGATTAAAATACTGTTGGCATAGGGATGGATGAACGGGCGCTGCATGGATAAGATAATTCATGTAATAATCAAGACAAGGCATTTGCAGGTAAATAATAATGCGGTATCCAAGTACTAAGTAACCATAGGCATGTGTTCCGTATTTAGTCGTACGTGATCGCAATGAGAAACTTGCACAACATCTTCTGTCCTACCAGCCCGTTTGCAGCGGGGCCTCAAGGGAATCTACTGGTAATTAAGGTACTCCTTTTAATAGAGTACTGGAGCAAGCATTAACACTCCATGAACACATGTGATCCTCACATCACAGCATCCCCTCCGGCTGTCCCAATTTCTATCACTTTGGGGCCTCGGGTTCCGGACAACAATATATGTAAACAACTTGCAGGTAAGATCTTAAAACAATGCATATCATCATGAATCTATAACATGTTCAGATCTGAAATCATGGCACTCGGGCCCTACTGACAAGCATTAAGCATAACAAGTTGCAACAATGTAATAAAGTACTAACAACGGATACTAGGCACCATGCCCTAACAATCTTATAGCTATTACATGAATGATCTCATCCAATCCCTTCCATCACCTTCAGCCTACAGATCATGGATGGTCGATGGAGAGGCATCGGTGATGATGATGGCGATGATCTCCTCCAATTCCCCATCCCGGCAAAGTGCCAGAACGGAGTTTCTGGTCCCGAAATAGGGTTTTCGGTGGCGGCGGCGTTCTGGAGGCTTTTCTGAACTATGGTCGAACCTCCCGTGGTTTTTAGGTCAAGGGGGTTAAGTACTCCAGAGGGGGGCTCGGGGACGTGGCCGAGTCGGCCTCCCCATAGGGTGGCGCGGCCCAGGGCCCACCGCGCCGCCATGTGGGGAGGGCGGCTCGCTGCCCCCCTCCGTCTGCTCTTCTGGCTCCGTGGGTTTCTTCGTAAAATAGGGGCTTTGCAATTATTTCCACGGATTTTCTAGAAAGTTGACTTTCTGCACAAAAATAAGACACCAGGGCAATTCTGCTGAAAACAGCGTTAGTCCGTGTTAGTTGTATTCAAAACACACAAATTAGAGGTAAAACAACAGCAAAAGTGTTCGGGAAAGTAGATACGTTTTGGACGTATCATGCGCTGGCTGAGAAGGCGCGGCCCAGTTCTCCCCCCTGTTGGGCCGCTGCTGGCTGCCGATGCGCCTCCTGTCGGGCGCTGCTGGCTGCCGAAGCGACGGGTGCTGCGCCTGGGCGGGCCGCGGTGCTGGGCGATGATCAGCTCGCTGGGTCAGCATCTGGTGGACCGGCGGTGGAGGGCGACGGCCAACTTCCTGCTGCATGCGCTGCGGATGGGGAGAAGGCTGAGGCAGCGGGAGCTGGGCTGCTTGTTGTCGCCCGTGCGTCAACCAGTGCTGGCCCAGCTTCGGAGGTGCTAATGGTGGGTTCGCTAGGTTGTCCCAATGTGGACGCCGGTGCGAGCCCGCCACTGCAGATGCCGTACACCACGGTGGTGGGGGCTGTTACATCGACCGTGCCTTCCCCTGTGGTGTCTCCGCCGTCTTCGCCTTCTTCTTTGGCGGATTCTGGGGTGGTGAGGGGAGCTACATCACCTTTGTCCCCTCTTACCACGGACACACCTGTTGGGGGGCAATCGCTACCTATGGCTGAGCCTAGGCGTAGTGAGCGCCACCTAACAGGGGTCGACGGCGCGTCAGCGACGGATGAGGACTCCATGACCAAGGCGATGCGGCGCAAAGCGGGGTTGTTCTCTACTCCAACTCACTGTAAGTCTCCAGCTCAAAAGTCCTTCCTTTCTTTTTTGCCATCTAAATTGTCAGCGCAGTTGTCTAGTGTTGGCGTCAGTTTAGGGAGAAATTAAAAGGAAGTGGTCTTATCGACTAATGTCTTGAAACACGTAGAATATGATCGCCGTAAGGTATCACCTATTATTTCGACTAAGCCGATTGCCTCGCCTATAGATGATGATGAAGCGAATGACACGCTTGATGGACAACTTCTATCCCATCTTGTAGGAGAGGTTACGGAGGTGGATTTGGATGAGGCTACGCTGGGATCTTTTGATGACCTGTACGCTACTGGCCAGAAATCCAAATCCGCTAAAAGTTATTTAAAAAATCGATCTTCGCGCAAAAACGTGAGAAAGTCAAAATCTCCAATAGTTTCCCAATGAATGGCATATTTGAAAATAGCAGAGGTCTAGGCGACTTGGCTAAACATTTAAATATGGGCATCATGTGAGGGATCACAAGTTGGATTTTCTGGCTATTTCCGAGACGGGTAGATGAGATTTTCCAAGCACTCTACTAGACCGCCTCTCAGGTGGTGTGGAGTTTGCATGGCATTCTTGTCCCCTCGAGGGAGATCGGGCGACATGTTACTTGGCATTAAAACTGATACCATGGAGTTGTTGGACCGTTCGGATGGTGAATTTCATATTAAATTTCATATTCGGAATAAGTCCGACAATTTTATATGGAGTATGGTTGCTATGTACGGTGCTGCCCAAGAGGAATGTAAAGCTGCTTTTCTTCGTGAATTGGTTAATTTAGCTAAGGATAATCCGCACCCTATTCTTATAGGGGCGATTTCAACATGCTGAGGTACCGTCACGAGAAAAGTAAGGGTAGATTCGATGGTCATTGGTCTCTCTTATTCAATGATGTAATTGATAGCTTGTCCCTAAGAGAGGTTCATATGACGGGGAGACAATTTACATGGGTGAATAGTCTCCCCGAGCCGACGTTTGAGAAGCTAGACCGGGTGCTAATGTATTACCGCTGGGAGGATAAATATCCATTGGTGTCGGTTCGTGCTTTGGAACGCATTGAGGCTTTCTCATATCATGCCCCCATACTCATTTCTACTGGATCATTGAAACCGCTCGTTAAGTCCCAATTCAAGTTCGAATTAGGCTGGCTGTTACGGGATGGATTTGATGAATTGGTTAAAAGGATTTGGGCTCAACCGGTTGCGGGAGCCTCTGCTATCCAACGGTGGAATGGTAAGATACGTAATTTGTGTACATTCCTGCGCGGATGGGCTAGTCATACAACCGGTGTTCTTAAAAAAGAAAAGAGCGCATGTGCTTAATCATTGAGGAGCTCGATAAACTCGCGGAATCACGTCCCTTATCAGCAAATGAGAGTGACCTAAAACAGCACTCGAATGAGCAAGTTGGGCGGATGCTGCGAGAGGAAGAGCTTAAGTGATACCAAAGATCTAAGGCCCAGTTCATTCTGCAAGGGGATTCGAACACGAGATACTTCCATAATGTCGCCAATGGCAGACATAGGAGGAAACTCATTCACTCCCTTCACCAGGATGAGGGCCTGATCGAAGGCCAGGAGAAGCTCAAAGAGTATATTACTGACTACTATAAAGGTTTGTTTGGGGCTCCGGGGGAAGGAAACTTCACTCTAGATGAGACGCGAACAGATGATATTACCCAAGTTACTCCGGAGGAAAATAACCTGCTCATCGCACCCTTCTCTGAAGAAGAGATTAGCAAGGCAGTTTTCCAAATTGAACACAATAAGGCACCCGGGCCTGATGGTTTCCCAGCTGAATTCTACCAGCATTTTTGGGAAACCATTAAGCCTGAATTGCTCGAGTTATTCGGTTGTTTACATGCTGGATAACTAGAGCTTTTTCGCCTTAATTTTGAAGAAATCGTCTTGTTACCTAAAGTTCAGGTGGCTGAGAGGATACAACAGTGCCGGCCAATATGCCTCCTGAATGTTAGCTTCAAGATCTTTACAAAAGTAGCTACTATTAGGTTAAATTCGGTTGCAGATCATGTGGTAAAGCCTACCCAAACTGCTTTCATGCAAGGGAGGAATATTCTAGATGGGGTCGTGGTTCTCCACAAAACCGTACATGAGATGCATACGAAGAAACTTAATGGGGTAATATTTAAAATCGACTTTGAAAAGGCATGTGACAAAGTAAAGTGGCCTTTCTTACTACAAACTCTGAGAATGAAAGGGTTCTCCGACGAGTGGTGCAAATGGATACTTAATTTTGTTGCAGGGGGGAATGTGGCGATAAAAGTCAATGATGACGTCGGACACTACTTTCAGACATAAAAAGGATTAAGACAAGGTGATCCGCTATCGCCAATACTATTTAATATAGTGGCGGATATGTTGACCATCATGATTGAACGGGCAAAAACGGACGGCCAAATTGAAGGGGTGGTTCCACATCTTGTTGATGGGGTCTATCTATACTTCAATATGCGGATGATACGATTCTCTTTATGGAACACGATCTAGATAAAGCGGCGAACCTGAAATTGATATTGTCAGCATTCGAGCAATTATCTGGTTTAAAAATCAACTTCCATAAAAGTGACTTGTTTTGCTTTGGAGATGCATAGGACGCAGCTGCTCAGTATGCCGAAATATTCGGTTGTGAGCCGGGTCAATTTCCTATTATGTACTTGGGCATACCAATACACTATCGGAAATTGACTAATGCGGAATGGCGACATGTTGAGGAGCGCCTGCAAGCACGGTTGTTTAGTTGGAAAGGAAAATTGTTGTTGGTTCTCATTAATTCGGTACTTATCAACATGGTAATGTATATGGTATCCTTCTTCCAGTTACCAAAAGGTGTCTTGAATAAACTGGATTACTTCCGTTCAAGATTCTTTTGGCAAGGGGATGGCGAGAAAAAAATATCGACTGGCTAAATGGGATGTTGTTTGCCGACCAAAAGATCAAGGTGGGTTGGGTATTCATGATCTTTGCATCAAGAACTCGGCCCTCCTAGGGAAGTGGTTGTTTCGACTGCTAATCGAAGATGGCATTTGGCAAAAATACATGTGTCCGGTCAGGAGGAGAAGAAGGAGGCGGTGTCCAAATGTGTGTCCGGCACCCCCCAATTGGGCCTCCTTTGGGGGTGCCGGACATGTGTCCGGTCAACATTTGGAGGCCGCCCACAGCGGCACTCCCTAAAGGCCCACCCCTCAAAGGACCCAAATTTTGAGCAAACTGTCGAACACCTTGCGGGCGCACGAACCGCCGCCGGTTCGCCGCCGCGTCGCTCCGCATTACGACGCTTCGTGTGGATTGCAACCACCGCCGTGTCGATTCGGGTTGCGTTCGCACCGCTTGGCACCAATATAACAATCCTCGCGGCCGCACATCGATCTCATTCTTTCCGCCCACAACTCGCTCGCCATGTCGTTGCTTGAGAAGAAGGCGGTGCTGCCCGATCAGGAGGAGAAGAAGGAGGCGGTGCTGCCCGATCAGGAGGAGGAGAAGGAGGCGGTCGTGGTGGTCGATCAGGAGGAGGAGAGGGAGGCTGTGCTGGTCGACGATCAGCATGCCGTGGTCGCCGCCGAACAACAGCAGGAAGAGGACGCGGCGGAACAGGACGGCGAGCCCGCAACTCCATCCCTGGCACGCCCTGCTTTCTCTCCCTGGGAACCTTGGTCGCCGTGGCCGTCCCATGCGGCAGGGGCATATGCAGGACCGGCCGTTCCCCAGGCCCCAGAACCGGAGTGGCAGCCGGGAACTCCTGACGCGACGCCGGCGGACGACGTGCCTGGGACACCGCCGCCTAAGGCTGAGTCCGATGACGACGAGTAGTTCTAATTATATGTAATAAGTACGTGCATGCATTAATAAAGTTTGAAAGTAGTTTGTTCTATTACAACACAATTTCTTATTCGTTTACAAAGTTTAAATTCGAATTAAACTTAAAAACATATCACTCAACCGCTGCAAGATCCTCCAAAACAACTTCCTGCTCATCCTAAAGCGCCGGCGAAATTCATGAGGCAAGTTCGTCGGTTTATCGGCAAAGTAGTCCTGGAACAACAGAGCGTGCCCAGTTGCTCTGTTGCGGTTCTTGTTGGGCCGCCGCCCCTTCAATGATCCTCCAAATTTCGGCGCTGCTTCTGCCTCGACTGCGGCATCTAGAAGTGTGGTCATCATCATCTCATTCTCCTCTGCGTCGGCCACAAGAGCGGCATCCTCCGCCATCATTTAAAAAACATGACCTCGTCGTCGCTGTCCATTGCCTGTTTGACGAATCAACGAATTCAACCTATCAACCAATGGTCGAACAGCTTGCGTGCGGGGCGGGAGGGGAGAGGAGGCGTACCCGGGCTCGAACTAGATGTGCCGGCGCTAGACGAGGTCGGAGACCAGCGGCGCGAGATGGTCCCTAGCGCTGCGCCAAGGTCCCCTAGGTGCGAATCAAGCAGGCGGCGCCGAGAGTGGCGGCGATGGTGCGAATCACCGGCGAGAGGAAAAAAAGGAGAAGCTGTGGGGGACGAATGACTCAAGGCACGAGCGCGTCGTGTGTATGACGGGAGGGCCATCGCTATCAGGGCCATGCCCGAGGCGATGTCCGGCACCCCCAGGAGGGCCTCCAAACTTGGAGGCCCTCCTGGGGGTGCCGGACACAAAATCGCTCGAGACTTTGGGGGGTGCCGCTGGTGGGCGTTTTTCGTGTCCGCCCCCCCCGCCCTATTGGGGGTGCCGGACACAAAATCGCTAGAGACTTTGGGGGGGTGCCGCTGGTGGGCGTTTTTCGTGTCCGCCAGTTTGTTCTATTACAACACAATTTCTTATTCGTTTACAAAGTTTAAATTCGAATTAAACTTAAAAACATATCACTCAACCGCTGCAAGATCCTCCAAAACAACTTCCTGCTCATACTAAAGCGCCGGCGAAATTCATGAGGCAAGTTCGTCGGTTTATCGGCAAAGTAGTCCTGGAACAACAGAGCGTGCCCAGTTGCTCTGTTGCGGTTCTTGTTGGGCCGCCGCCCCTTCAATGATCCTCCAAATTTCGGCGCTGCTTCTGCCTCGACTGCGGCATCTAAAAGTGTGGTCATCATCATCTCATTCTCCTCTGCGTCGGCCACAAGAGCGGCATCCTCCGCCATCATTTAAAAAACATGACCTCGTCGTCGCTGTCCATTGCCTGTTTGACGAATCAACGAATTCAACCTATCAACCAATGGTCGAACAGCTTGCGTGCGGGGCGGGAGGGAAGAGGAGGCGTACCCGGGCTCGAACTAGATGTGCCGGCGCTAGACGAGGTCGGAGACCAGCGGCGCGAGATGGTCCCTAGCGCTGCGCCAAGGTCCCCTAGGTGCGAATCAAGCAGGCGGCGCCGAGAGTGGCGGCGATGGTGCGAATCACCGGCGAGAGGAAAAAAAGGAGAAGCTGTGGGGGACGAATGACTCAAGGCACGGGCGCGTCGTGTGTATGACGGGAGGGCCATCGCTGTCAGGGCTATGCCCGAGGCGATGTCCGGCACCCCCAGGAGGGCCTCCAAACTTGGAGGCCCTCCTGGGGGTGCCGGACACAAAATCGCTCGAGACTTTGGGGTGTGCCGCTGGTGGGCGTTTTTCGTGTCCGCCCCCCCCCCCCCAAAGGAGAAGCTGTGGGGGACGAATGACTCAAGGCACGGGCGCGTCGTGTGTATGACGGGAGGGCCATCGCTGTCAGGGTCATGCCCGAGGCGATGTCCGGCACCCCTAGGAAGGCCTCCATTTTGGAGGCCCTCCTGAGGGTGCCGGACACAAAATCGCTCGAGACTTTGGGGGGTGCCGCTGGTGGGCGTTTTTCGTGTCCGCCCCCCGCCCTATTGGGGGTGCCGGACACAAAATCGCTAGAGTCCTTTAAAGGCCCGGTGGAGATGCTCTAAACTCACATTGCGCTCATGCGAGCAGTGTCCTATGGAGAGTTGCAGATCCGTTACGCACGATGCTTCCAGTACTCTATTGCAGACTCTTCCATGAAATAGTCTTAATATTTTGGAGAGTTAATGGGAGCATCTCCACCACTATTGGATCCAGCAATAACATCGGACGAACGCTATTGGAAGCGCCGGCACTATTTGACTATTTGCTGCAATATCGAGACCAGTTGCCCATATAGGCGATATTAATAGTTTTTTCTAGAAAAAACACACGAATAATTCAAACTAAAATGACGCGTTTCATTCATTTAACAAATTAGAACGAAATTGAAAAAACTCTGGATCACGTACTCCGACGCTGACCAAGATTCCTCGAAATAGGGGGCCGCCGGCTGTATCGTGATGAATGATAGTTTTTTCGCGATGGCAATTTGTCGCTTGTACTCCTTGTTTTCCTCCTCATCCGCCTCTGACTTGACTTCGACGACTTGTGTGGCGGCTTGGCAGGATGCTTCTTCTGGGAATAGACGCCAACGCCAGCGGTGGCTTACAGTAACAAGGGCTTAACCTTCTTAACCTGGATGAAGGGGACAAAGGTGCGCTCTGTCAAGTGGGGTGCGACTCTTGAATAGATTTACTGAAATGCACGTCAATATTTTTGGCGCGGACTAAGGTAAATTCCTGCCATAAATTTGGCCACACAAGTCGTACCGCTACTCGGTACATATTTTTTAACAAAGGACTTTATTGCTTAAAAGATTTAAGTATTACATCCTGCCCCCACTATATAAAAATGCACATACCCGCAATCCAACATAAACAAAATGAATTAAAAGTAGCACTTGGCGAATTACAATCATGAATAAGTAAAATGCCAATGCCAAAGATGAACGTCAACATCTATGAAGGAACAATCCGGCGGTCAAACGACCATACATTTTGGGTCAAAATATTTCTCGCCACCTCTTTCAATCGTGCACGTGCCTCCGTAAAGAGGACTCGATGTTGACCATGAACAGAAAATACTTGTGCACCTGTAGAGTACATGCGAACGGGAAAAATATTTATCTTTGTAAACCTTGTCATTTATATTCAGCCAAAGCGATAATATAACCGCAATCGCTCCCACCTTATAAGCAGTTCTAAGCTTCTTATCATCCCATCTAGCCAGTTGGCAAATACATCTGCAACAGAATTGGGCGGATATAAGTTAGATAAAATCTCATCAGTTGAAAACAAACTTCTGGCACATGATCCAAGGCAGCTCATCTTCTAGGTTTTTTTAGAAATGGAGGGCGTGCCCCTAGCCTCTGCATCCAAAGAATGCACACATCCGAGTTTTATTAATATGGAAAAACAGTAAGCACAAGGCTTTACAAAGCAATACATCGATCAACCAGAAGAACCACCATCCAGGCGAAAACTCGCTACACCTACAAAACTAATGAAGGGGGTGGACCAATCGGAGCCGATGCTCGGACCTCGCACACCAACGCACATCATCTTAAACCGGAGGCTTCAACCAGGCCGCTCGACAGCGCGCCAGAAGCACAAACCGGTCCAGTCGATTTTTAGGACACGCCGCATGCGTGCACTCAGAAATCGCTGCCACCATCTTCCGTCATCCCATCTTCAGGAGCGATCAACGCGTTGACCTTGTAAGGCCCACCATCGGTGCCGCCACGACACCAGACAGCACCACCGCCCCTGCGCGAGTCCATCATCCTGCGCCCAACATCGAGACCCGCATGCAGTAGATGAAACACCGCTTCAGATTCAGGTCCCTCCAACCATTGCTCCAAAATGATGCCCTCAGGAGGGAGAGCTGACACTGAAAGTGCCACCATCATCCAATCTGGCATACCCAGATTTAGGGTTTCCCCCGGAACAACTTGAGCGAGGAAACGCGAACTGCAATGACGATGCCTTGGAAGGTAACGACGTGAAAGACGCCGCCATCATCCGCCATGACCAAAATCGGCGCGATTTTCATCGGCAGTCGCGCCACCCAGCAACTGGTTGGATCTGCACGGTGCCGCATCGGGAGACGCGCACCACCGATGGGACCTCGGCAGGGGACCTCCAAGCGCCCCTCACCGACCCCTCCACGCGCCGTCGGCCGGCCAAGGACCAGCCCACAACAGATCGGAGCGAGGATCCGATCTATGGCCGCAACCCTCGCTGGAAAGCACAATGGGGACCGAAATCCCTGCTGCCCCTCCGGCCAAGGAGAATCCGCCGCCGCCGCCGGCCGACCAGGGTAACCCCCTTGCCGCCGCCTCCACCTTGAGCACCTGAAATTGGGGGCTGGACGGAGGGAATCCAGCCTGCCGCCGCCATGCTGGCCACCGGCACCGCCACGGTGCCCAGCAGCCGCCGAAGCCATCAGGTGCTCCCGCGCCAGCCTGCTGTCAGGGCGTGAGACCAACCCGCCCGAACCCATAGGCCCGAGCTGGCCCATCCTTGCCGTCGCGCTAGCAGATGGCGACTCCGTCGCGACGAGGTTGGGCCGCCTCCGACGCCGTCGACTGCGCTCTCGCCGGGATCCCGCAACTCCACGCCGCCGCATCTCCGTCGAGCACACATCACCGCCGCCGGAACTGCACCCCTCCGCCGCGCGCACGGAGAATCCCTGCCGCCGCCTTCATCGAGACCGCCAGGGCTTTGCCCGCCAGGATCTCGGGCAGCGGCGGAGAGGAGGGGGTCGAGGTGGGAGGGGGCCGAAGGCCGGCGGCGCAGATCGCCCCCGAGTCGCCTAGCTCATCTTCTGGGTAATGTACAATATTGGCCTAATGCGTTGCAGAGTTTTTATTTATTTGACTTGATGTATTGCAGAGTTAGTACTTGAGTAGTAGCTGAGCCAATCACAGAATCTCAGTGGCGTGATCTATGCGACGATGAGCCAAATACAATACAGTAGAAAAGAAGGCGAGGACAAAGTGCTGTCGACGACTTGGCCGGTTTAGTCGGACTCTCAGAGCTGGATACACCCCAGGTTGTTCTCCACGTCATCAATCTTGGTTCCGAGGTGGCGTCTCATATGTGGCGATTCCCCGTCCGGTGTCCCGCCGTCCCCTGAGATGGCACCATGGCTGCATGCTCCATGCCGACGACGGCCTTGATCCTCCTCCCTGCTATAAACCCCTGTCCCACACTAACATAGCAAGGTAGCTCGAGCCGCTGACATACATAGATGGAGGGCGCCGAGCCGGTCGGCACCGGTGGCCATCTCGTGCCACTCCTCGACGGCCACGGCAGCGGCAGCGGCGGCTTGGACGCGTCCCTCCTCCGCCGCCTCTACGTAGGCCACTTCCTCGCCAGATGGGGCGCACGGTGAGCCGCCGGGATGGCCGAGACCTTTCTCATCTTATCCATGCCATGCTAGCTAGGTCAACTGACCATGTTTTGATTAGTGATAGTGTGTCCCTGTTGGCTGTTGCAGTATGTGGGAGTTCTCGGTGGGGCTGTACATGATCCGCATCTGGCCGGACTCGCTGCTCTTCGCGGCCGTCTATGGCGTCGTCGAGGCCTCCGCCGTCGCCGTCTTCGGTCCCATGGTCGGCACCCTTGTCGACAGGCTCACATACCTGCAGGTAAGTCAACTATGCCATTGTTCAGGTTACAAGTAGGCTGAGCAGCCAGCCAGCACTTTTTTTAAGGAGTAAATGGCACCAGGGGTCACACAACTCGCGCTCTATGTGCACTTAAGTCACACAACTGGAGAACATGATTTTTTAGTCACACAACTCACATTTTGGTGCACTTAGGTCACAGACCCCACATGTCAGACCGTTTTTCGTTGCAGATGCTGACGTGGACACTGATTCTTTCAAAAAGACCCCTGCCCACATGTCAGACCGTTTTCCGTTGCAGATGCTGACGTGGACACTGATTCTTTCAAAAAGACCCATGTATTATTGTTTTGAATACCTTTTTGCAAATACTCTTTGTTATAGGAAAGAAAACCCCGGATGGATTTTTGAAGTTTTCTGTCGAGGTCAACCCCATGCCACGCTGGGTAGACGTGTAGCTCCACGCCGGCCGGCGCTACACATGAGAGTGTAACTCCCCGCCGTTGGACGCTAAAGAAAGGGTTAGATTTAGAAATAGTTTTGAAAAAAAGGTTATTTTTCGTTAAACATTGCAAAAGGGTTAAATTTGTGAAATTCACGCTAACTAACCGACCAACTCTTTTCATCTTAATCAATGAAAATGGCAAATCGTTTGCCTTGTTTGAAATAAAAGCTCCTTGTATCCAGCTCGGTTGCTGCGCCTGTTTGTAGAGTGGCAAAAAAAAGTTAATGTTCATGACTAAAATCGTCTCAAATGTGATAAGTTCTAACACGTGGATTGCGAACACACGCTTACTATTTGAGAGATTCATCTCCCAAGTCGACGCAATCGCTCCACTGCTCATTACACCGATCAGTGAAATGTCCTCGTCTCCGCCCATAATGTGACGCATTTGTGCCTTCTTCGTCTCACCGCCGTTGCATGGTGTATAGTGGCAGCGCAACCGAGGGTGACCTAGAGTTTAGACTGAAGCTTGCAGATAACCAAACAGTTGGAGAAGAGTACGCCGAGAGGCGGCAACATAATGGTCAGGAAAAGGTTGGACGGCTCACGTGCGTCATCATCGTTTCCAAGGAGGGTTTCTTAAGGAGCACGAGCGCAGAGTATGTTGGCTGCTCTGGCCACTTTGGTGTCGGAGGCGACACTGGAGGATGGGGAAGAATGACAGCAACGTCGTCGAGGCCCGACAGAGCAGTGTGGAGGAATTGTTCGAGATGAAGGGTGGTGTAGCTGCCGACTCGCGAAGGTCGGAGAGGCGCTGCAGGGTGGACTGGGACCAATGACGTCCTTGTTAATCACACAAGATCAACACGTAGACTTATCAAACAAGCAAAGCGGTGCTATCAACGACTATCACCGACTCACTTACAGGTGGGGCCACATATGTCCACACCTAGGAGCAATCACATCCCTCTATTTTTAAAGATTTTAGTATCTTAAAGAACGAAATCACACTCACTTACAGGTGGGGCCACCATCATTCACACCTATTCACACCTAGGAGTAACCACAAACCTCAACTTTTTTAGTGTCTAGTCACTTATAGGTGGGGATCACCCATGTTCACACCTAGGATCAACCACGGCCTCCATTTCTAGGGAGCTTAGTTCTTTAAAGGATACGGTAAAGACACAAAATAGCAATTAGGTTTTGTTTCTAACTTATGTTCCTCGGTGATTGATTATGCTGCATTGTACTGCAGGTTTTGGGTTTGTGGCTGCTTGTTCAAAGCTTGTCCTTCATTGTAGCTGGAGTCTCAGTAACCGCTCTGCTTGTCTTCGATAACCTGAAAGTTACAAGCTTCCCCGTCTTCGTTGTCCTAGTCGTCGTGACCAATGTGTCGGGTGCGCTCGCAGCGCTCTCAACACTCGCTGGCACCATACTGATCGAGCGAGAATGGTATGTACAGATCACAACCTACAATTTAGCTAAAGGAGAAATGGAGAATGACAGATGGGGCAGAGACCAGTACCACATTGTGAACGATTTCATTATCCAACTGTCATGCGTTCGTGCAGGGTGGTGGTGATCTGCAGCGGCCATCCGGCGGCGGCGCTGACTAACACCAACTCGGTAATCCGGAGGATCGACCTGAGCTGCAAGCTGCTGGCCCCGGTGCTGTCCGGGTTCGTGATCAGCTTCGTGTCGACGCAGGCCTCCGCGGTGGCGCTGGCGCTGTGGATGGTCGCCTCGGTGGGGATTGAGTACTGGCTATTCGTCTCCGTGTACAACGGCGTGCCAGCTCTCGGCGAGAACGTCCAGCTGAGAAGGGAGTCGGCTGCGGTGGAGGCGTTATCCTCGTCGGAGGTTGTTGCTCTGGCCGGTGACGAGGAGCAGAGGTACGGTCAGGACTTGTCGGATTGGAGAGTGGGTGTGACGAAACACCTCTCCATCCTGCCCTGCTGGGATTCTTGGGTTGTGTACATGAGGCAGGATATGATGCTGCCAGGGGTTGCTCTTGCCATCCTCTACTTCACTGTCCTAAGGTGCTTTCTTGCCCTTGCTGAACCATTGTCCATTTGGTTGCTCTTGCTGAACCATTGTCCATTGATCATTGATTCGGTTATTGGGTTGCACTTCCTGACAAATGATCAGTCAGATGAATTCTTCTTAGATGACCGACCCTCATCTATGGATTCAGCATAATTCACTCTTTCATTTCGTTGCTTCTGCAGCTTTGGTACGCTGATGACTGCAACTCTGGACTGGAAAGGCATCCCCGCCTACGTGATCAGTCTGGCTCGGGGGTTCGCCGCCATCGTCGGGATCGCTGCAACCTTGCTATACCCGGCCGTGCACTCGTGGGTGTCGACGCTCCGAACAGGGCTCTGGTCCATCTGGATGCAGGCGAGTCATTTATTTTCCTTGATAAAATGTACACACATGTATAGGTAGGTGTAATGTAATTCTTACACGAGTGGGACAAGCGAGTGACTGATTCTCTGATGGTGGCCATGGTAGTGGTGCTGCCTGCTTCTGTGCGTCGGCTCCATCTGGGTGAGCGATGGCGTGGTGTCGGCGTGGGTGCTCATGGCCGGCGTCGCCGCGTCCCGCCTTGGCCTCTGGATGTTCGACCTCGCGGTCATGCAGCTGATGCAGGACGGCGTCCCGGACTCGGACCGGTGCGTCGTCGGCGGGGTGCAGAACTCGCTGCAGTCCATGTTCGACCTGCTCACCTACGTCATGGGCATCATCATCTCCGACCCCAGGGTACGCGCACTGACCAATTCATTTCAGTTAGTAGCTGATGCCGAAACGAGGAGCTGAATACACGATGTCTGGTATCTGCAATTAATTTGTGCAAACCAAACAGGATTTCAGCGAGCTGATCGTGCTGTCCTTCTTCCTGGTGACCTGCGCGGCGGTCATGTACACGATGCACGTCTACCGCGTAAGGAAGCACCTGTTCCACATGGACAAGATCATCGCCAAGCTGGGATGGTGAGCGACCTTGCGACGATGATCCGCCGGGCGTGTGTTCAATTCAATTAAGCTCTTGGTTAATAAAGTTCCTCTGGTATCCTTTCTTAAATTACGCCTGTTGTTGCAGGAAGAAAAGTTCCTGATCACTGATCAGGACCGACTGATCCTTATCGACTCAGCTGCCAAATAATTTGGGCATGGTGCTCACGACTGTAAATTTTCCTTTATCTTGTTCTTACATATATTGGGCTACGAGGTGGGTTAGCACAAGATTAATGTGGATGGCGCCTTCTCGGTGGGCTCTGAGTATGGAGGGTGTGGCGTGGTTCTTCGGAACCATGCATCATGGTGATTTCCTCGCTAGGGAATACCGTTTTTTTTGCCTCCGTTACCGACCCGGAGGGAGCGGTGCTTATCACTTGCAAGCAAGCGCTGGTTTTAGCCAACAACCTCCATGTTCCTGAGGTCCAGTTGGAGACGGATTTTGCCTGGGAGTTGTGGCGAAGCTGATGTGCAGCGAAAAGGATCATTCTATTCACCTCCATCAGTGGAGGAAATAAAGGAGCTGCTTCAGGGTTTTGCTGATTACTCCGTTCCGCATACAAGCTGTGTAATGGTGTAAATATCGCCGCACAAGATATTTCTTAAGTACAAATTAGGGTGCGCATGTGATTTCTACATTTGTTTGTTTGTCTATTGATTTGTTTGTTTTGTTTATAAGCATTTTCATGTGCATCATGTCTTCATGTCCAGATGATGCAACCCAACTTGGTAATACTCACTAAGCAAGTGGGTTGTTCACATGTTTAGAATTAAGTAGTTAAACAAAGCATTGTTTTAAGAAATGTGACATTATGTTTGAAATTCTCATGCACGTGAATGGAAACTAAAACCACCATTTCTCTCCCTAAGCACTTCCACACACTGTATTCCCATTATACCTAATGAGGTAGCACAAGATAGGTAAACGCCATAATTTTTATTCCAAATTGTATGTCATCATGCAAAACTTACTACATGTTGTACTCTATATAATACACATGTTTCTCCATGCACGCCACATGTATTTTAAAAAACTTACTACATTTTTTTATCAGAATAAGCATATGAATTCAGGGTTGACATGTATTTGCAAAAACAACTTAAACAAATTGAATCATGCATCATGTAATTTATCTCATATTGAATGCCACCATTACGGGTATACAAAATATGATCACAAAATCTAAAAAAAAAATATGATCACAATCATGTAGGGTAGCTCATGTGTGGTTCTAAATAATGAAATCACATTGAGAGATATGATTAAGCTACTGCTACATATCCATAGTACGGGGTAAGCAATGGAGATATCGTTGGACAGGTTGGAGATGTGTCTGTTTTTGTTCTCTGTTTGCATGTTTCGTCTCGTCTTCCTGTTGTAGCGAGTAAATCAAGGGGGATATATATAATTAGTTTTAATTCACAACAGAAACAAATTAAACGGGGTTAGGTTGAGACTCCAAGTGCAGAGTGTGTATTAAGTGAAAGGCGTGTTTTCCCCACGAGGGTGACTCGAGGGTTTAATATCGAACTCTCGGGGAATCAGTAGTGAGAGATTTATCTTCCTATCCTTCTTTTGATTACCTACAAAATAAAGTTAAATGTTTTGGTCCTCAACCTCACATGTGGTTATCAAGCACAAGGTGTAAGAATGATATCAAGATAATATGTGATGCAAACAAGAAATAAATATGCAATGATGGTAAATAAATATGCAAGGATGATGATAACAATGATAAATGATATTTTTGGGTTTTATATGATGTATGCAAGATGTAAAAGTGTTTTTGTATTTTCGGATCTAATAATGGCAGAAAATGTAAAAGTGGTAAAATTGGTTGGAAAGGTGTTTCTTATGATTAAAAATGGACCGGGTTCATAGTTTCACAAATGCACTCTCTCTTTAATAAAGTGGTAGACAATGGAACACTAGAATTGACATATGAGATTGCAACACAAAAGTTCAATGACAAGTTACTAATTATATGGGCATCCGGCCAAGGAGAATCCGCCGCCGCCGCCGGCCGACCAGGGTAACCCCCTTGCCGCCGCCTCCACCTTGAGCACCTGAAATTGGGGGCTGGACGGAGGGAATCCAGCCTGCCGCCGCCATGCTGGCCACCGGCACCGCCACGGTGCCCAGCAGCCGCCGAAGCCATCAGGTGCTCCCGCGCCAGCCTGCTGTCAGGGCGTGAGACCAACCCGCCCGAACCCATAGGCCCGAGCTGGCCCATCCTTGCCGTCGCGCTAGCAGATGGCGACTCCGTCGCGACGAGGTTGGGCCGCCTCCGACGCCGTCGACTGCGCTCTCGCCGGGATCCCGCAACTCCACGCCGCCGCATCTCCGTCGAGCACACATCACCGCCGCCGGAACTGCACCCCTCCGCCGCGCGCACGGAGAATCCCTGCCGCCGCCTTCATCGAGACCGCCAGGGCTTTGCCCGCCAGGATCTCGGGCAGCGGCGGAGAGGAGGGGGTCGAGGTGGGAGGGGGCCGAAGGCCGGCGGCGCAGATCGCCCCCGAGTCGCCTAGCTCATCTTCTGGGTAATGTACAATATTGGCCTAATGCGTTGCAGAGTTTTTATTTATTTGACTTGATGTATTGCAGAGTTAGTACTTGAGTAGTAGCTGAGCCAATCACAGAATCTCAGTGGCGTGATCTATGCGACGATGAGCCAAATACAATACAGTAGAAAAGAAGGCGAGGACAAAGTGCTGTCGACGACTTGGCCGGTTTAGTCGGACTCTCAGAGCTGGATACACCCCAGGTTGTTCTCCACGTCATCAATCTTGGTTCCGAGGTGGCGTCTCATATGTGGCGATTCCCCGTCCGGTGTCCCGCCGTCCCCTGAGATGGCACCATGGCTGCATGCTCCATGCCGACGACGGCCTTGATCCTCCTCCCTGCTATAAACCCCTGTCCCACACTAACATAGCAAGGTAGCTCGAGCCGCTGACATACATAGATGGAGGGCGCCGAGCCGGTCGGCACCGGTGGCCATCTCGTGCCACTCCTCGACGGCCACGGCAGCGGCAGCGGCGGCTTGGACGCGTCCCTCCTCCGCCGCCTCTACGTAGGCCACTTCCTCGCCAGATGGGGCGCACGGTGAGCCGCCGGGATGGCCGAGACCTTTCTCATCTTATCCATGCCATGCTAGCTAGGTCAACTGACCATGTTTTGATTAGTGATAGTGTGTCCCTGTTGGCTGTTGCAGTATGTGGGAGTTCTCGGTGGGGCTGTACATGATCCGCATCTGGCCGGACTCGCTGCTCTTCGCGGCCGTCTATGGCGTCGTCGAGGCCTCCGCCGTCGCCGTCTTCGGTCCCATGGTCGGCACCCTTGTCGACAGGCTCACATACCTGCAGGTAAGTCAACTATGCCATTGTTCAGGTTACAAGTAGGCTGAGCAGCCAGCCAGCACTTTTTTTAAGGAGTAAATGGCACCAGGGGTCACACAACTCGCGCTCTATGTGCACTTAAGTCACACAACTGGAGAACATGATTTTTTAGTCACACAACTCACATTTTGGTGCACTTAGGTCACAGACCCCACATGTCAGACCGTTTTTCGTTGCAGATGCTGACGTGGACACTGATTCTTTCAAAAAGACCCCTGCCCACATGTCAGACCGTTTTCCGTTGCAGATGCTGACGTGGACACTGATTCTTTCAAAAAGACCCATGTATTATTGTTTTGAATACCTTTTTGCAAATACTCTTTGTTATAGGAAAGAAAACCCCGGATGGATTTTTGAAGTTTTCTGTCGAGGTCAACCCCATGCCACGCTGGGTAGACGTGTAGCTCCACGCCGGCCGGCGCTACACATGAGAGTGTAACTCCCCGCCGTTGGACGCTAAAGAAAGGGTTAGATTTAGAAATAGTTTTGAAAAAAGGTTATTTTTCGTTAAACATTGCAAAAGGGTTAAATTTGTGAAATTCACGCTAACTAACCGACCAACTCTTTTCATCTTAATCAATGAAAATGGCAAATCGTTTGCCTTGTTTGAAATAAAAGCTCCTTGTATCCAGCTCGGTTGCTGCGCCTGTTTGTAGAGTGGCAAAAAAAAGTTAATGTTCATGACTAAAATCGTCTCAAATGTGATAAGTTCTAACACGTGGATTGCGAACACACGCTTACTATTTGAGAGATTCATCTCCCAAGTCGACGCAATCGCTCCACTGCTCATTACACCGATCAGTGAAATGTCCTCGTCTCCGCCCATAATGTGACGCATTTGTGCCTTCTTCGTCTCACCGCCGTTGCATGGTGTATAGTGGCAGCGCAACCGAGGGTGACCTAGAGTTTAGACTGAAGCTTGCAGATAACCAAACAGTTGGAGAAGAGTACGCCGAGAGGCGGCAACATAATGGTCAGGAAAAGGTTGGACGGCTCACGTGCGTCATCATCGTTTCCAAGGAGGGTTTCTTAAGGAGCACGAGCGCAGAGTATGTTGGCTGCTCTGGCCACTTTGGTGTCGGAGGCGACACTGGAGGATGGGGAAGAATGACAGCAACGTCGTCGAGGCCCGACAGAGCAGTGTGGAGGAATTGTTCGAGATGAAGGGTGGTGTAGCTGCCGACTCGCGAAGGTCGGAGAGGCGCTGCAGGGTGGACTGGGACCAATGACGTCCTTGTTAATCACACAAGATCAACACGTAGACTTATCAAACAAGCAAAGCGGTGCTATCAACGACTATCACCGACTCACTTACAGGTGGGGCCACATATGTCCACACCTAGGAGCAATCACATCCCTCTATTTTTAAAGATTTTAGTATCTTAAAGAACGAAATCACACTCACTTACAGGTGGGGCCACCATCATTCACACCTATTCACACCTAGGAGTAACCACAAACCTCAACTTTTTTAGTGTCTAGTCACTTATAGGTGGGGATCACCCATGTTCACACCTAGGATCAACCACGGCCTCCATTTCTAGGGAGCTTAGTTCTTTAAAGGATACGGTAAAGACACAAAATAGCAATTAGGTTTTGTTTCTAACTTATGTTCCTCGGTGATTGATTATGCTGCATTGTACTGCAGGTTTTGGGTTTGTGGCTGCTTGTTCAAAGCTTGTCCTTCATTGTAGCTGGAGTCTCAGTAACCGCTCTGCTTGTCTTCGATAACCTGAAAGTTACAAGCTTCCCCGTCTTCGTTGTCCTAGTCGTCGTGACCAATGTGTCGGGTGCGCTCGCAGCGCTCTCAACACTCGCTGGCACCATACTGATCGAGCGAGAATGGTATGTACAGATCACAACCTACAATTTAGCTAAAGGAGAAATGGAGAATGACAGATGGGGCAGAGACCAGTACCACATTGTGAACGATTTCATTATCCAACTGTCATGCGTTCGTGCAGGGTGGTGGTGATCTGCAGCGGCCATCCGGCGGCGGCGCTGACTAACACCAACTCGGTAATCCGGAGGATCGACCTGAGCTGCAAGCTGCTGGCCCCGGTGCTGTCCGGGTTCGTGATCAGCTTCGTGTCGACGCAGGCCTCCGCGGTGGCGCTGGCGCTGTGGATGGTCGCCTCGGTGGGGATTGAGTACTGGCTATTCGTCTCCGTGTACAACGGCGTGCCAGCTCTCGGCGAGAACGTCCAGCTGAGAAGGGAGTCGGCTGCGGTGGAGGCGTTATCCTCGTCGGAGGTTGTTGCTCTGGCCGGTGACGAGGAGCAGAGGTACGGTCAGGACTTGTCGGATTGGAGAGTGGGTGTGACGAAACACCTCTCCATCCTGCCCTGCTGGGATTCTTGGGTTGTGTACATGAGGCAGGATATGATGCTGCCAGGGGTTGCTCTTGCCATCCTCTACTTCACTGTCCTAAGGTGCTTTCTTGCCCTTGCTGAACCATTGTCCATTTGGTTGCTCTTGCTGAACCATTGTCCATTGATCATTGATTCGGTTATTGGGTTGCACTTCCTGACAAATGATCAGTCAGATGAATTCTTCTTAGATGACCGACCCTCATCTATGGATTCAGCATAATTCACTCTTTCATTTCGTTGCTTCTGCAGCTTTGGTACGCTGATGACTGCAACTCTGGACTGGAAAGGCATCCCCGCCTACGTGATCAGTCTGGCTCGGGGGTTCGCCGCCATCGTCGGGATCGCTGCAACCTTGCTATACCCGGCCGTGCACTCGTGGGTGTCGACGCTCCGAACAGGGCTCTGGTCCATCTGGATGCAGGCGAGTCATTTATTTTCCTTGATAAAATGTACACACATGTATAGGTAGGTGTAATGTAATTCTTACACGAGTGGGACAAGCGAGTGACTGATTCTCTGATGGTGGCCATGGTAGTGGTGCTGCCTGCTTCTGTGCGTCGGCTCCATCTGGGTGAGCGATGGCGTGGTGTCGGCGTGGGTGCTCATGGCCGGCGTCGCCGCGTCCCGCCTTGGCCTCTGGATGTTCGACCTCGCGGTCATGCAGCTGATGCAGGACGGCGTCCCGGACTCGGACCGGTGCGTCGTCGGCGGGGTGCAGAACTCGCTGCAGTCCATGTTCGACCTGCTCACCTACGTCATGGGCATCATCATCTCCGACCCCAGGGTACGCGCACTGACCAATTCATTTCAGTTAGTAGCTGATGCCGAAACGAGGAGCTGAATACACGATGTCTGGTATCTGCAATTAATTTGTGCAAACCAAACAGGATTTCAGCGAGCTGATCGTGCTGTCCTTCTTCCTGGTGACCTGCGCGGCGGTCATGTACACGATGCACGTCTACCGCGTAAGGAAGCACCTGTTCCACATGGACAAGATCATCGCCAAGCTGGGATGGTGAGCGACCTTGCGACGATGATCCGCCGGGCGTGTGTTCAATTCAATTAAGCTCTTGGTTAATAAAGTTCCTCTGGTATCCTTTCTTAAATTACGCCTGTTGTTGCAGGAAGAAAAGTTCCTGATCACTGATCAGGACCGACTGATCCTTATCGACTCAGCTGCCAAATAATTTGGGCATGGTGCTCACGACTGTAAATTTTCCTTTATCTTGTTCTTACATATATTGGGCTACGAGGTGGGTTAGCACAAGATTAATGTGGATGGCGCCTTCTCGGTGGGCTCTGAGTATGGAGGGTGTGGCGTGGTTCTTCGGAACCATGCATCATGGTGATTTCCTCGCTAGGGAATACCGTTTTTTTTTGCCTCCGTTACCGACCCGGAGGGAGCGGTGCTTATCACTTGCAAGCAGGCGCTGGTTTTAGCCAACAACCTCCATGTTCCTGAGGTCCAGTTGGAGACGGATTTTGCCTGGGAGTTGTGGCGAAGCTGATGTGCAGCGAAAAGGATCATTCTATTCACCTCCATCAGTGGAGGAAATAAAGGAGCTGCTTCAGGGTTTTGCTGATTACTCCGTTCCGCATACAAGCTGTGTAATGGTGTAAATATCGCCGCACAAGATATTTCTTAAGTACAAATTAGGGTGCGCATGTGATTTCTACATTTGTTTGTTTGTCTATTGATTTGTTTGTTTTGTTTATAAGCATTTTCATGTGCATCATGTCTTCATGTCCAGATGATGCAACCCAACTTGGTAATACTCACTAAGCAAGTGGGTTGTTCACATGTTTAGAATTAAGTAGTTAAACAAAGCATTGTTTTAAGAAATGTGACATTATGTTTGAAATTCTCATGCACGTGAATGGAAACTAAAACCACCATTTCTCTCCCTAAGCACTTCCACACACTGTATTCCCATTATACCTAATGAGGTAGCACAAGATAGGTAAACGCCATAATTTTTATTCCAAATTGTATGTCATCATGCAAAACTTACTACATGTTGTACTCTATATAATACACATGTTTCTCCATGCACGCCACATGTATTTTAAAAAACTTACTACATTTTTTTTATCAGAATAAGCATATGAATTCAGGGTTGACATGTATTTGCAAAAACAACTTAAACAAATTGAATCATGCATCATGTAATTTATCTCATATTGAATGCCACCATTACGGGTATACAAAATATGATCACAAAATCTAAAAAAAAAATATGATCACAATCATGTAGGGTAGCTCATGTGTGGTTCTAAATAATGAAATCACATTGAGAGATATGATTAAGCTACTGCTACATATCCATAGTACGGGGTAAGCAATGGAGATATCGTTGGACAGGTTGGAGATGTGTCTGTTTTTGTTCTCTGTTTGCATGTTTCGTCTCGTCTTCCTGTTGTAGCGAGTAAATCAAGGGGGATATATATAATTAGTTTTAATTCACAACAGAAACAAAGTAAACGGGGTTAGGTTGAGACTCCAAGTGCAGAGTGTGTATTAAGTGAAAGGCGTGTTTTCCCCACGAGGGTGACTCGAGGGTTTAATATCGAACTCTCGGGGAATCAGTAGTGAGAGATTTATCTTCCTATCCTTCTTTTGGTTACCTACAAAATAAAGTTAAATGTTTTGGTCCTCAACCTCACATGTGGTTATCAAGCACAAGGTGTAAGAATGATATCAAGATAATATGTGATGCAAACAAGAAATAAATATGCAATGATGGTAAATAAATATGCAAGGATGATGATAACAATGATAAATGATATTTTTGGGTTTTATATGATGTATGCAAGATGTAAAAGTGTTTTTGTATTTTCGGATCTAATAATGGCAGAAAATGTAAAAGTGGTAAAATTGGTTGGAAAGGTGTTTCTTATGATTAAAAATGGACCGGGTTCATAGTTTCACAAATGCACTCTCTCTTTAATAAAGTGGTAGACAATGGAACACTAGAATTGACATATGAGATTGCAACACAAAAGTTCAATGACAAGTTACTAATTATATGGGCATCACGTCCTAACATAGAGATCTTTCATTTATTAGTCTCACTTATACTCCAGCAAGATGCGAACTAAATCATAACATCTCAGTAATTAAGATGACTCAGAGTATAGCTTTAAGTATCATGACATGAAGTTAAAATAAGAACATGCTAGATCTAGTCACGGAGAAGTGGCATGGTCACCCACAACCCCTGTAGCATGGTATTTTATTTTATCCCTAGTGGGGCAACAAAGTAAGGTAAAACACTCAAGTGGATCGCAGAACTTTCTCTCACGTTCACTGCACTAGCCACCCCGTTACTCCAACTAATGCACACATCACCCCACACACGCTCTCATAAACATGCTTGATCATAACAAGTGAATAAGAACGGGGTACATAATATGCATCTATATTCATAACTGAAACAAACATTTGCAATCTCAAACATATATTAACTCATAAAAAGATCCACCACATATGTATTACAAAGATGACCGTAATCATGTTCAGCAGCTCATACGGTGCTAATTAGTGAAACTAAAAGAGAGGAGAGATACATAAGTTACTTCCAAAAACCCATAGTCCAGAGGTGGACTACTCCCTCTTCATCATGGAGACGGTGGAGAAGTCATTGGAGAAGATAGAGACCACGCCGACAACGCCCCGCCGGAGTTTTTCCCCTCCAATCTGCAGCTCCAGGTCTCTGTTTCGGTGTTTCTGTGTTTCGGTGGCGCTCCGTTCCAGAGGGCGTCGGGGACTATTTTTATACTCGGTTTTAGGTCAAAACCTTGTCGGTGGAGAAAAGATCAACGGTAACGGAGCGTCGAGGCCCAAGTTGAGGGGTCCCACGCGGCCAGGTCTTTTGGCCTTCGGGTCTCCGCTTGTTCGCTTCCTTCGCCCCTCAAGTCTTCTTCCTTCCAAACATTAACGCTTGTAAATTTGTAGGTGATTTGGACGTCTTGGGTCCCTGAAACATTAAAATAAAGAAATAGGGTTTTATGCCTACGCAGGGTTAATTCCATAAAAATAGGAAATAAATATAATATTCCTAAAAATCATTATAAAACATTGATATAACCCTTATATGATGCAAATATGATTGGAATATAAGTAATATAGTGCAAAGTTCATGTATGCATTTTACATGCATCACGTGGCCGCGGTATCGTTGACCCGAGTCGAGCTACTCCTCTCCTCCAATTTGTAGACCTCATGGCGGTTCTTCGGTGAGACCACGATGGAGGCTTCGTGACTGTCGTGGCGCAAGGTGGTGGTCGGCGAGTCAGGGATGGCGAGGTTTTCCTTGCGGGGCTCTTGTGTTTGGGATCGTCTGGGTTGTGGTTAGGAAGTGTTCGGGAGAAATCCTTGTCGGCTCGTTCGACACCGACGCGGTGCCGCCCTTGCGCGACATCATAGCTTCTTGAAAGGTGTCGTGGCTACCCATCCACTCCCCTCGAGTGCTGGGGGAAACCCTAGGACCATCGCGCTGGTCCGGGCAGTAGGGATTACTCTCCTTCTTGAAGGTGCTGCTTGGGACTCGATCGTTCGCTACTAGGAGTCTGGTGGTACTTCGTGGAGAGGGCGCTGCGGTTACGGGCCTCCGTTGTTTAGTCAATCAGCCTATGTCTCCATTGTTTTTTCTTTTCTTATTTTCTCTTTGGTGTATGTTTGCTGCCGCCCCAGCACTTCAAAATTGTCGGTTGTATCGGATGGTTGCTCTATTTATATAGCGGGGCTACGGCCTATTTCGTGACAACATAGACAGGGACGGAAGATTTAACTTGATAGGTCAGATGGATGCTCCATCACGCGCATGGGGCTTTATTGATGCGTGATTATTTTCTCGAATTAACTGAATTTCATAAAGGTCTTGGAACGTAAAAATACGGATTACTCACTTTCCATAGTTAGATGCAAAAATTGGATTTTGTGAGAATCCCAGAATTCGTTAAAAAAATGGTAGAAACATTGAAACATAGATACGTTCCCAGTGTATTAGCATTTGGTCTTCGAAGTGCCATGGCTCCAAAAACCTGATCTGCAACCTAGCAGTAAGGATGACTCCAACGGGCCGACGCAAACGGACGCGTCTTTGGTCCGTGTTTGGTCTGTTTGCATCGGCAAAAGGATAGGCCCAGTCCACCCCTGTCCACCTTTGGTGCCAGTGCGCCCAACGGCACGACGCATCGAGTGCGCCCGCCTTTTTTCCAACTAACCAGGCCCTATATGGGCCTTTTTCATTGATAGATAGGGGAGGTGGGCCACAAACGGCCAGTTTACAGAATATTTTTCAAAACAAAAAATATTTAAAAAGACTAAATATTTTGCCCTTCGCGGAGCTTGACATCTGGCGATGGCAGCGGGGTTGCATGGTCCCAGTACCATTGGCAGTCCTCCTTGCGCACGTACACGCGCTCGCGCAACGCCGCGCGGCGGCGCGAGCTGGAAGAGGCGCCCGCTCAGGGGAAGGGGACGTCGTCGGGGAAGGTGTGCGGTAGCGGCGGCGGCGGCGGCGGAAGAACCACCCAAGGACCCCACCTCGTGGTCATTCTTGCCCTTCCCAAATCCGGGCCACCGGAGCGGCATCGCGGCGAGCTTGGTGGTGGGAGGGCTAGGGTTTGGTTGTCGGAGAGGGAGACCGTGGGGGAAGTGAAGTGGGTGGGTCGGGGCTGCCCATCCCTATCCCCTGGCATTAAAAAGGACTAGGCCAGGGGAGGCTGACCGGCGCCGGGTGGCTGACAGGTGGGCTAGGGCAGACGCTACGCGTGTGCGCTCGGACGCGTTTTCTCTCCGCCGCTCGTCCGCCCCGGCGCATCGGTTGCACAAATTTGGGTCAGGGATACGTTGGGGCGGACGCCCGGCGGATCAAAAAGCGTAGCTCGGTCCGTCTGCGTCGCCCCGTTGCGCCTTGTTTTTGCCCTCGCGGACAAGGACGGGCCGGCGCGGCGCGTTGGAGTCATCCTAACATTGTCTGTCTTGAGAGCATCTCCACCGGGGGCCTCTAAAGGACCCCCCAAAGGCCCTTTGGGGGGCCGAACACCAAAAATGCCCACCAGCGGCACCCCCCCCAAAGCCTCGCCCCGAGCAATTTTGTGTCTGGCACCCCCAGGAGGCCCTCCTTGGGATGCCGGACATCGCCTCGGGCATGGCCCTGACAGAGATGGCCCGCCCGTCATACACACGACGCCCCCCACAGCCTCTCCTTTGTTCCTCTCGCCGGCGATTCGCACCATCGCCGCCACTCTCGTCGCCGCCTGCTTGATTCGCACCTAGGGGACCTTGGCACAACGCTAGGGACCGTCTCGCGCCGCTGGTCTCCAACCTCGTCGAGCGCCGGTGCATCTAGTCCGAGCCCGGGTACGCCTCCTCTTCCCTCCCGCTCCGCACGCAAGCTGTTCGATGATAGGCTGAATTCGTTGATTCGTCAAACAGGCAATGGACAGCGACAACGAGGTCATGTTTTTTGAAATGATGGCGGAGGATGCCGCTCTTGCGGCTGACATAGAGGAGAATGAGATGATGATGGCCGCACTTCTAGATGCCGCAGTCGAGGAAGACGCGACGCCGAAATTTGGAGGATCATCGAAGGGGTGGCGGCCCAACAAGAACCGCAACAGAGCAACTTGGCACACTCTGTTGTTCCAGGACTACTTTGCCGAGAAACCGACGAACTTGCCTCATGAATTTCGCTGGCGCTATAGGATGAGCAGGAAGTTGTTTTGGAAGATCTTGCACGGCATCCGGGACTACGACGACTACTTTGAGCTGAAGAGAGACTACACCGGCTTGATTGGGTTCTCGTCTATTCAGAAATGCACGGCGGCCATACAGTGCCTTGCTTACGGGCTACCCGCGGATGCTCTGAATGACTCCTCCGTATGTCGGAGTCCACAACCGTCGAAGCCACCTACAGATTATGTAGGGCACTCGGTTCTGGGGCCTGGGGAACGGCCGGTCCTGCATATGCCCCTGCCGCACGGGACGGCCACGGCGACCAAGGTTCCCAGGGAGAGAAAGCAGGGCGTGCCGGGGATGGAGTTGCGGGCTCGCCGTCCTGTTCCGCCGCGTCCTCTTCCTGCTGTTGTTCGGCGGCGACCACGGCATGTGATCGTCGACCAGCACGGCCTCCCTCTCCTCCTCCTGATTGACCACCACGACCGCCTCCTTCTCCTCCTCGGGCAGCACCGCCTCCTTCTTCTGCTGATCGGGCAGCACCGTCTCCTTCTTCTCCTCCTAATCGGGCAGCACCGGCTTCTTCTCAGGCGACGGCATGGCGAGCGAGTTGTGGGCGGAAAGAATGAGATCGATGTGCGGCCGCGAGGATTGTTATATTGGTGCCAAGCGGTGCGAACGCAACCCGAATCGACGCGGCGGCAGTTGCAATCCACACGAAGCGTCGTAATGTGGAGCGTCGCGGCGGCGAACCGGCGGCGGTTCGTGCGCCCGCAAGGTGTTCGACAGTTCGCTCTAATTTCGGGCCGTTTGGAGGGTGGACCTTTGGGAGTACCGCTGTGGGCGGCCTCTAAATGTTGACCGGACACATGTGCAGCACCCCAAGAAGGCCCAATTGAAGGTGTCGAACACACATTTAGAGACCCGGTGGAGATGCGCTGATATGTTTCAGATTACGGAGTAGTTTTATAAGTGCCATGTGGATGTGGTGATGTGGATCACTCATTACTCATCCGGTACCCCAATCATTAACGGGCCGGTGCAAACTGCAAAGTACCGGGACAGATTTTAGAAAAGCTACCAACAAAAAAGAAAGAAACACACGGAGCTATATGTAGATTCTTCTTTGCGTCACTGACAGGGCTGCCCTTAGACCATGGGGCCCATCTGTCCGTCACAAGAGTCTCACGGAGAGCCAGCGGGTCCCACGAGATCGTGTCACCGTGCCTTTTATCATCGAAAGATTCCTCTCCGCCAATCGCCAAATCCAGCCAAGCCATCCAATCGCCGACGGCGAGACCGAACCGCCGGCGGCAATGCGCGTCCTCCTCCTCCTTGCCATCCTCGCGGCGGCGGCGGTCGCCGTCGCCGGCGCCGACTCGGTCCTCCGCGCGGTCACGGATGACGTCCCCGCCGGCGCGGCGGACGCGCTCTTCTGCGACAGCTGGATGCTGTCGGTGGAGACGGGCAACGCGGGGCCCTGGCGCGCCGTGCCGTCGCGCTGCGGGCCGTCCGTGCGCGCGTACGTGGAGGGCGAGCGCTACGCGTCCGACTCCGCCGTCGCCGCCGCCGAGTCCCTCGCCTTCGCCGCGCAGGCGGTCGCGGAGGGCGACGGGGGCGCCAGGCCGGCGTGTGTGTTCGACGTCGACGAGACGCTGCTCTCCAACGCGCCATACTACGCCGTCAGCGGATGGGGGTAACTGATTGACCCCGGCCCAGCTCTGGTTTTTCCCATTACATTAATCGTGCCTGCAATAGTTAATTAGCCCATAAATCTAACTAGCAGGCGCCTGCCAGAGGGCTTAACTCGACGCAGCAACGCTAGCCGTTGGATCAAGTGCGAACGGTCCAGATCAGCGTGGACAGGGACAACGAAACGTATGTGCGGTACGAATCGATCTCATCTCTTCTTCCTCTTATCTCTTCACCAACCTCGCAGCCACAGACGCACGACTAGGCCCGAGCTTCCTCCCTCGCTCCCCAGCCGAGCTCTCCTCTTCTCCTCCTACCTCGCACCAGCCCGACGCCGCCGCCCAACCCCGTTCTTCTGCCCCGTCTCCTCTCTCTTCCTCTACCCCCGAGCTCACTCCTCCCTAGCTCCGGCTCCTCCGCCGCTTGCCCCAACCTTCCTCGTCTCTCCTTGACCGCGCCGAGCGCCAGCGCCCCGGCCGCCTCCCCAACTTCGGCTCGCTGCAGCCCGGCAGCCTCCCCTGTTTCTTTTGTGTGCGTGTGTGTTGCCTGTTTTTTTAGGTAGGTGTGGGGGTGGGAGTCTTTTCGGGTGGGAGCACGCCTCAAATTTATTCAAGGAGCTTCTTGGATTGCTGCTTAAAATCTGGGATGTTCTTGCTCACAGGGGAGTCCAGTGATTTTGTACCTGATTCACTGTCTCTTTGTGGTGTGAATTTCAGATTCAGCTCAATAAGCCTGAGGCCGAAAGTTCAGCATCTCAGCACAAACCTGAACTTGTGAGCTCTGGAGAGTATAAGCCTGGTGTGCTCTGACTGTTCTGTGTGAAAATGGCACGGGGAAGGAGGACGATGGAGAAGCTGAAGCTGAGTGCATTGTACAGCTTTGCGCTGTGCGCCAAGGGCTCCACTGAAGATCAGTCGAAGATTGGGAGCTACGGTCATGGGCGTAAGGTGTTGAGCTTTGCTCAGATGTCCGTGTGATGATCTCTTGATAAGTATTAGTGTCTCTATGCATTCAACTGGAGATGTTCTAGCCAGTGGATTGTGGTGGTGAATTGGTTTTGTCCCTCGACAGATGATGTGTTTGTGGTGCCTCTCTCGGTCACTTGTGCTAACTGAAGAATTATTCAGTTGGGTCATTTAGCACTTGCTTGTTTCTGTCATCTCAACTCGGAGAGAGAGTTACCCACCCTGTACTGTTAAAGTTACCAACCTATTACTAATACATTTACCCACTCTGTACTGATAAAGTTATCAACCTAATACTTATAAAGTTACCCACCCAATACTGATATAGTTACCCATCTAGTACTGATGGAGTTAGCCACCCTATACTGGTAAAGTTACCAACCTAGTACTAATAAATTTACCCACCCTGTACTGATAAAGTTACCAACCAGTACTGATAAAGTTACTAACATAATACTTATAAAGTTACCCACCCAATACTGATGAAGTTACCCACTCAGTACATATGAAGTTATCCATGTGTTCGTGATATTGTTATCCACCAGGAAATACATGTAGTTAACATGTCCTCTAAATGATAGTTACGAACGCAATGCCCATCTTTTTTTATGTGTAGTTTCACTATGAAATCGACAGTTATCATCCTAATACTTATACACGATAAATTTACCATCTCAAAGTGACGTGGTACCTTTAAATCTCGTAAAAATCTAAAAGAACGACACAAAATGGTTCTATTTCGACCGAAAACTAATCACTAATATGGTGGGTAACTTACGTATTCAAGGCAGGGTAACTTATATGTTACGGGGTGGTAACTTTTGGGCAAAAAAAAAAAGTGTCGGCACATATCGACATGGGATCTAGTTTTGAAGATCTCGTCGCGACTAGTCCAACGGTGAAAACGGATCATAAATCGGATAAACGGTTTGAGCTACGAAACATTTTAATTTTTTGGATTTCACAATTAATGCGTGATGATGTCAGCAGTTTCGCCTTTTAGTGCATGCATGCAAAACATGATTGTTTCTCACACATGCACACACGCGAGATGACTTGAGAGTGTGTACATATTAGCTAAATGGAATTATCCTAACGCCTTACGGTTACGCCAAATATAAGGCGCCTTACACATAGTCGTTATCGGAAAATCTAACTAGCAGGCGCCTGCCAGAGGGCTTAACTCGATGCAGCAACGCTAGCCGTTGGATCAGGTGCGAACGGTCCAGATCAGCGTGGACAGGGACAACGAAACGTACGTGGGGTACGAATCGATCTCATCTCTTCTTCCTCTTATCTCTTCACCAACCTCGCAGCCACAGACGCACGCGACTAGGCCCGAGCTTCCTCCCTCGCTCCCCAGCCGAGCTCTCCTCTTCTCCTACCTCGCACCAGCCCGACGCCGCCGCCCGACCCCGTGCTTATGCCCGCCTCCTCTCCTCTTCCTCTACCCCGAGCTCACTCCTCCCTAGCTCCGGCTCCTCCGCCGCTCGCCCCAACCTTCCTCGTCTCTCCTTGACCGCGCCGAGCGCCGGCGCCTCGGCCACGCGAGATGACTTGAGAGTGTGTACATATTAGCTAAATGGAATTATCCTAACGCTTTACGGTTATGTCAAATATAAGGCGCTTTACACATAGTCGTTCCGTATTGGTAATCCATTGAGTTACATGAGAATTTGTGTGTAGGAGTAGGAAGGACTAAATGTTCTATTGCCAAGTAACAACAAATTGTCCATTGGTTTACAAGTTGTCACATAAAAATGTGTTCTTTTAGAGGTGCTGCGTTTGAGATTGGAAATGCATTGAATTCAATGGGGATTTGTTGTGGACGAAGATGGATTTTGTTAAATTTTTCCCTAATTGAAAGGTTCGGTGCGAAGTAGCAACAAATTGTATATGGGTTTGCTAGTTGCCACATGAACAAAATGCGTTCTTTTAGAGGTGCTGCGTCATTCATGTGCACTACTGATTGGTGCAATTTTTTGTGGACTTCACTAATAAGTAAGTATTATTAGTACTACATACTTGGCCAGGCAATTGCCAACACAGAGCATATTCTGTGGTGGATTCAGATTCAATCCTGCGCCGAGAAACATGATACGGGATAATAATTTTGTTAAGGACAGTGTACGTACTTATTAGTCATCACCGGAGATTTTTTTAAAGTTCATTTCTATGACCGGCTTTATTCAGTGTTGCATTTCCTCAGGGTGTAAGGAATTAGAAATACAAGAGGCCAACTGTGTCTCATATTAAAAGTCTATCCTGCCAATATAATGTACTATAATAGAGAATACACTTTGAAAATAAATTGTTGATAATTTCTGGCAAGTAACTTAGACAGTAACACATATGGCATAACCCGCCTAAGAAATAGGTTTCAGATATTTCCTCTGAAGTATTGCGTGCGTGACTAGTAGCCTATTCTCTTTAAGATTATCAGTGAGCTTATAAGTTTGTCTTAATCCTGACAAAACAGCACCTGACGGGTAGCCTGTTCTCTTTAGCAGTGGCATAGTTGTCACTTATTAAGTCATATTACCGTTTGCAATTTTTTGATTCTAAGCTACACCTTCACTGTAAGGACCAATGTGTCAAGGTCGGGTTAAAGGAATACTGTTCAAAACAGAGCAACAGGGGGGGATATCAGCAGCGAAGGCTGTTACATTGAGATATTTTCTTCAGCAACTCAGCTTGACTTTCAAGTTCTCCCAGCACTGTATACTGCGGACAGTAGCCCTGCGCTCCCCCTTTCCTTTGAATCAATGATCTCTACATTCATTCTCCTTTTCTTCTTCAGAGTCACCCAAAACATCAGTGGAGTCACATCTTTCTGCTCCAAATTCTCAATACATTGATCCATCACCGGCAATTCAGAGTCAGGGTGAAGCAAACCCCAGTTTCTTAGCATCTGGGTTAGTTTGAGTTGTAGAACCTGCAGTAAGCTCAAAAGAGCATGCTTGATACATGTATAATTTCTCAATGTTCTGGCAGATGATGTAATAGTATTAAGGATATTCCACTTTGTCGTTTATTGTTAACGATTGGTACTTTATTGTTTTCACACTTCACTGGTTATACAGATTGCTGGAATTCAACGAAACCTCATTTGATGCATGGGTTGACATGGCGAAGGCACCTGCATTGCCATCTAGCTTGAAACTGTACAATGAGCTTCAGGGACTTGGTTTCCATATTATCCTCTTGACTGGCCGAAGTGAATCACAGCGTAATGCTACTGAAGAAAATCTTTTGTTTGCTGGCTACCATTCATGGGAAAAACTCATACTTAGGTATTTGCTACAGTTCTTGTGTCAAACGTGCTAGCTACTAATTGCATCTCCTATACATAAGAAGCCATCTTACTTGGGATCAAACCAGTTTCAGAAGTCCCTAGTTCTATCCTTGGACATTGTAGTTGAAGTATGCTGGGAAATTTAGGAGGCTTACTGAAAAGAACTTGTCGTTAAGTCAACATGACTTATGCTTGAAAAGCTCCCAGTGAACTTATAGGAATGCGATGAACGCTGATCAATGTGACAAGTGGTACCAAATTATATGGAACTTTAAAGCCAGTGGTGTTTCTTTGATTACTACTGATCTATTTCAAAAGAAATATTTTGCACTCCAGGTTTTAGGCACAATTTTAAAAGATAACATGAAACTCCACTATACTTAGGTTTTGTATCTTGTCATATAGTGGCAGAGGCGTGCCCAGAGTTGACATATGTGGGGGGTAGACTCGGGCAAGGGGGCTAAGTTGCTCAAAGGTCAATAACTTGAGCCAGATTGCACACGTATTCTCTCTTATGCACATGGGCTGGACCCGGTCTCAAGCCCCCTAGCCTGGGGCTTAGGCTCATCCCTGTATAGTGTGTTTCTTAATCTATGGTGGATTATTTTAAAGCTAAGTGATCAACCACCTTTCTCCGACTTTGAGTTACCATATAATGTGCCTTATTTTTAGATCATTGTTGACCATCTAGTTTTATCCAACTCATCTCCACCTTCTTAGTTTTGCTTGAGCTCAGTAGACAAAGAGAAGGAATTTTAAAAAAACTCGGTGTTTCCAGCCAACTTTCATTCTCCTCTGTAGTTATGTTACTGCAACCTTTTAATTGACATCTGCAAATTAACATAAATTCTTTGTATTGAAATACCTCAAGACAGGTGTTTATGTGAAGCACTAGAGGTTAGTTTTTTTAATCGGAAGTATGATCATGTTGCAGGCAGCCCTCTGATCATGGCACGACCGCTGTAAAGTACAAATCAGAGAGGCGAGCTGCAATGGAAGTGGAAGGATTCAGGATACTTGGTAACTCTGGGATCAATGGAGTGATTTGATAGGATTGCCAGTGTCAACAAGATCCTTCAAGCTTCCAAACCCAATGTACTATATCAGTTGAATTTATTGGCGACGGTGGGGCATATAGCTTTCCTGTTGTACAACATTCCCACCATTTATATAGGCCCAGTCTCAAAACTTCTTTGGGGGTCTTAATTTGTATAGATTTGGTGCATCACCAATGGGCAATGGTGGTGTTATCTTCAATCATGTCAGTAGTTGGGTCGGGTACACCAGTGAGTTTGTCAATGATGTTAATTGGAATGGATCTTTTGCTCAAAAGGGGTCAGACATTGTACTGGCCGAACTGCGTTAGCAAATCTCGGTGTCGCCATCTTGTTGTGATTGCTTCGTCGTTCTCGGTAGATCGATTTTGCGCCTACGATGCAACAATTGGTATCAGATCAAAGATTGAAGAGTCGCGGAGTTTGTCCGAGGAGCTGATGTACTTGTCGAGGCAGCGACGGAAGACTTCGACGATGGTTTGAACAGTGACGGAAGCAATGGAAAAACAGCAGGCAGATTCGTGGAGAAGCTTTGTACTGGAGTTCCAGATCGGGTCGGTCTCCAATATCGAGAGCCGTGGCGATCAACGGAAGGCATCAGCGCGGCGGGCGGTGGGATCCAGCAGCAACAGCGGCACAGCAGGCACAGGCCCGTGAGGGTTATAGACGCGGGATGCGCTCGTGTGCGTAAGCCAGGCAAGCAGCGGCTAGATCGATCCGTTTGATCGATCGATAGCTGCAAGGGCAGGCGGACGTAGGAGCACGAAGCATCAAAGGCTGAGCTAGGCTGTCGCATGCAAGGCCCATGGGGCGGGCTGCAAGTAGTACCAAGAGATAATTCCTTATTTGACACCGGCTTAAATATGCCTTCCTTATTTGACACTCCTAAATTTTTTCTTCCCAATTTGACATGTAAACTTCATTTCTTTACTTTCTTAACACTAACGTCAGTCTTGCCGTTAGAATTTTGTTGGACCAAAATACCCCTAGGTAACTCGACCCAGACTCACCCGTGCGCCCGTGCCCGCATTGTTTCTATTCTCACATTCCTAATTCCCCATCGGAACCCTAGCCGACGGTGGCTCTCAGCAACGGCGGCTGCGGCGAGAGCTGAGGGGGACGGAGAGAATGGTCGTAGCGGCCGCGGGCGGCGCGGGGACGACCGCGGCGTCGGCCGGCGGCGCGGGCACGGCTTCGTCCGACGCGGCGGCGCGGGGACGGCCGCGGAGTCGGCCGGCGGCGCGGGCACGGATGCTTCGGCCGGAGCGGACACGGCTGCATCGGCCGGTAGGGGCACCGTGGCGGCGAGCGGCAAGGGCGACCTCGCGGGTGGTGGTCAAGGCGTGGCTGTGGAGGGAGGCCTGGGCGCATCCCTGGAGATTCTTGCAGCTAGCTCGGCATGTCCGGAAGGGTGAGTTTGCCTGCTCGTTACGAATGTTAGAGATGCAAAGTAGCCATTCTTAGAGATGATTATGGTATATATGTGTTCGAATTACAAGATGGATCCAAAATCAACTTATTTGCTGAAATTTAGATTGATTGGCAACCAGAAAAAAGCTAGAAAAGAAAGCAGATGCTTCTGTTTTGACAAGTTTATTGATTCAGACTTGGCTAATTATAAGGATTTGGTTGAATTAGTTGTAGATGAGTACTCACCACGATATTTGGATGTTCCACATGTTCAGTATTACGATGATGTTCTAAAAACATATCTAGAAGTGAAATCTGACCAAGATTTGTTGTCTATGTTTGAGAAATTCTCCAAGACAAAGGTTGTGCAAATGTTCATGGCATATTGTGATCCTTCTTAACCATATGAGCCTATAACTGAGTTTTTTAGTGATGTGTTTATCCAACCTGAAATCAACATAGGACAAGATGAGGATAGTTATCTCTGCAACCCAATACCCGAGAATGAGCATGTTGGTATTGACGAGGAGAATATGTATTTCGAGAAAGAACTTACACCTCTAAATGTGGTTCTTTTTTCTGATAAAGAGAAGGACAAAGAGAGTGTACATGAGGATGAAAGCAAGGATGAGAGCCAAGATGGGACTGGAATAGAGGAGGATGAGTCTGAAATAGAGGAAGATGAGCCTGAAATAGAGGAGGATGAGGAGGTGCATGAGGCCGATCATGTGCCACTTATAGAGTACAACAAAGTCGACCCTCCAATGACCGAAGGTTCCAAATATCCCAATATGGCTGAGTTTAAGTTGGCTCTTTCTCAACATGCAGTCAAACATGAGTTTGAATATAAAACTGAGAAGAGTACACCAAATAGGTTTAGGGCCTATTGTAGAAGAAGAGATGAAGATAACTGTCCATGGAGGATACATGCTTCTACAATGGATGATCAATGTACCGTAGTGGTAATTGAAGATAACTTTCATTCTCCATTGTATTCTTGTGAACATTTTTGCATAAATGTTTGAGACTAATTGACTATATTCCTGTTTTGTAGGTGAAAAAAATCCATGTGAGCATGATTGCTCTAGCACAAGACGGAAAAAGAAGGTGAAGAATGCAACGAAGCATTGGATATGTGAGAAGGTGAAGGATTGGCTCATTGAAGATGCAACTTTAGGAGCAAAGGCATTGCAAACAAAGCTTAAAGAACATCACAAGTTGAAAGCTGTTGTCCTGGTAGCATAGTGCAGATCGATCATCATACTATAAATGATAAAATCAGGTTTAAAAGAATTTGTGTTGCTTTCAAGCCTTGCTTAGAGGGGTTCCAGAGTGGCTGTAGACCATATTTAGCAGTAGACAGCACATTCTTGACAGGCAGGTTTAAGGGGCAGCATGCTAGTGCTACCACCGTCGATGAACACAATTGGATGTATCCAATTTGTTTTGGAGTCTTTGATTCTGAAACCAATGAAAACTGGAGCTGGTTTATGCAATTGCTTAGGCAATCCATAGGATCACCACCAGGTTTAACCATATGCAGCGATGCTGGACAGGCAGTGATGACAGGGGTAAAAGAAGTATTCCCAGAAGCTGAACATAGTGAATGCATGTTTCACTTGGTGACCAACTTCAAAAACAAGTTCCATGGAAAGGTGTTTGATGATCACCTTTGGACTGCTGCTTACTCATGGAACCCGTATGTGTTTTACAAACATTAGGTTGCAATGGAGGCAGCAAAACCAGCAGCAACTGCATATATAAGGAAGTGGCACAATAGGCTGTGGTCCAGGAGCCAGTTCTCGACGATATGCAAGGTAGATTATGTGACCAACAACTTGGCAGAGTGCTTTAACAATTGGATTAAGCACCACAAGTCCTTGAACTTGGACGACTTCATGGACAAGACGCGACAGTTGCTAATGATAATGTGGAACCGAAGGAGGAACGTGGCAAAGAAGTTGCATGGATTGATTCTGCCCCACATAATCAAGAAGCTAAATGCAATGACTAGAGAATTAGACTTGGAGGTAGTACAAAGCTCAGACGAAGTGGCTGAAGTGACTGCATTAGGAGGCAGCGGCTTTAGGTTTGTGGTCAACTTGCAAGAAAGGACATGGTCTTGTAGACAATGGCAAACTTCTGGCCTCCCTTGCAAACATGCTCTTGCATTCATCACATCTCTTAGCCACACTGATACGTGCATTTTATATCATCATTTATGCAACCTTTAGTAGCATATTAAAATGTTATTTGCGCTGCTATATCATTGTTTTTACATGTTTTAGATGATTTAGGGGACTTTCATACAAAGTCCCATTTTTGGTATTTAATTTCTGGGAGGCAGAAAACCCCCTTTTCTTGTTTTTATTGTTTCAGGAGTTTCGGAACCCAAATAATAAAAGGAAAAATACCACGGAGGTTTTTCATCGGAAGGAAGGCAATGGAAAGAAGACCGAAGAGAGGAGAGCCACGAGGGCCAAAAGAGGGGGGCCCACGCGGCCCATGTACCTGGCCGCGTGGGCCCACCAAAGTGGCCTCGGGCACCTCCTCGCCTGGGGCTTTTTAGTAACGCCTTCGTCTCGCCCGAAAACTACACCCTAATTTTCCCTAGTCCATCCGAGGTCGCGGCGGTGGCGAAACTCCTGATTCCCTCGAGGGGGATCAGATCCTGCTGCTCCGGAGCTCCGGAGAGGGGGAAATCATCGTCATCGTCATCACCTCTCCTCCTTGGCGTGGGAGGAGGCCTCTACATCATCACCCCATCAAGACCAGCACCATCTCCATCATCATCACCGTGATCCACTCCGTTCCCCTCGTAGTTTGAGAGTTGCTATACCCTAGATACTTGTCTTGTGCTACTATTCATGTTTGTGATTGAGTACTTGTCATTATTTGGTGGTGAAGTTATATTTCAGATTGTGTTGTACCACTTATGCCACTGAATATCATCATGTTTGCACGTTGTGAGTAGTTCCCGTATGTTCCTGAGGGCATAGGATGAATTGGCAATGATTTATATATAACATGTGTTGGTATTTTGTCAAGAGTTTATCTTTTATGTGATTCTATGATGGTGTTGTGCGAACGTCGACTGCACAACACTTCACCTATATGGGCTCATAGGAGAACACCGTAGTATAATGAATTGAGGAGACTTGGGAGGACATGTAAACCTGAGACCGAGTCATGAAGTTATATTATGAGGGTATTAGTATCGGGGACCTTAGAGTGTAATGCTATGGTGGGACTTTATGTCTTAATAATTCTTGTGCAGTCATTTACTTGGCCACATGATCCATCATAAGGGGTTGTAGTTTATTTATTTAGCTATACCTAATTATGGCTCCGTCCAAAGAAGATTAAAACTTGACAAGATATTCAACGTGTTGTTTAATAAATCTCTATGCCTAGCATATCCATGCCGCCCTCGGGAACGTTTTCCACATATAAGTTACACATCACTTGAGCTTGTCCTCTTGCCACATAAGAGGATTGGGCTTTCTCTCTTTGAGAGCTTTCACTTGCTACTATTTATTTCTGCATTGCAACTATACAACCAAAAATACCAAAAACACTTGCATCTTTTATTGTTTTATTTATCAATCTTACTAACCAATACCTTCAGCTCCTCGTGGGTTCGACAACCTTTTCTAATTGAAAGGTACTACAATTGATCTCCTGCACTTGGGAGTCATCAAGATACTTTTCTGGCGCCGTTGCCGGGGAGCGTAGCGCTATTGGTAAGAAGTTTGGTAAGGAAACTTGAAAGCTGAATTTATTTGTTTTATCTCATTGTTACTATGGCATTTATGAATCGTGCCTCGCTGCATCTTGCTCTATATGAAAGTGCTTATGCCACTACTACTAAGTGGTTGAAACTACTGTGCCTGAGATACCTAAAGTGGGATATAAAATTCCCATGGGTCATGTTAAAAGAGTTATGAAAAATCCATTTACAGGGATGGAACTAAGTCTGCACGTGAACACATGGAGAAATTGAAGACATATGTGGCTTATTTAGACTTCCTGGTATTTCTGAAGATCAGGTAAAAAGGAAGTTATTATATTTGTCTTTATCTGGTAATGCTCGTGATTGGTACAGGTCTTTGGATGAAGAGGTCAGAATGAATGGAGTATCTTGAGGAAGGTTTTCTTTCTTAAATATTTTACTCCTAAAGAAGCTTATGATAACCGCTGCTATATATTAATTTCTGGCCACATCTGGGAGAGAGTATTACTCAAGCTTGGGGGAGGTTAAAGGAACTCCTTCGCAAGAATCCTTGTCATGATCTTACAAGGAAACTTATATTGATAAACTTTTATGTGAGGCTACCTATGAAGCACAAGGAATTCTGGATAATTCATCTGGTGGAAGTTTTACTAATAATACTGAAGAAGAAGCATGGAATTTATTGGAGACTATTTCTGAAAATACTAGTCATTGGGATCTTGATAAAGGTAATGAGCCTATTTTGATTATGAATATTCATGTGTAGAGAATTTCTCTACTTCTATTTGTTTAAAAATCTGAGTGATACTTTTGGTCTTGATCCTTATGTTATAATTGAGATAGCTAAAGGTTTTGCTGATCATATGTGTTCCTAAAAGTGGTTTGAAGTTTATGTTGAACCTGTTAAACAATCTATTGTTGTTCCTAAAGTTATTAAACAGGTTGAACCGTGTCATCTGTGACAATTGAGGAGTATGTTGAACCACCTCCATATCCAAACAAAGTTAAGGAGAATTTACTTATTGCTGTTACTAACAAGAGTAAAGAAGATGTTCTCAGCCTTATGAACAGGTGGAAGTCAACACTCAAATTTCTGTTATCAAGCAACTAAATGAAGAAGACCTGTTGATGTTTATTTATGTGAAGATGCTACTAAAGTCATCAAAGGTAATTCGGCCAAGGTGGAAACCTGTTATATCATGCTCTATTGGGACTTCAAGTTATCATGGTCTATGTGATATTGGAGCAAGTATTAGTGTCATTCCATATTCTCTTTATCTTGAAATCAAGCCTGATATTGATCCTATTGTTATGGAAGAGACAGGTATGACAATTCAACTTGCTAATAAAGATTATATTAGTCCATTTGGAATTGTTAGAGATGTTGAAGTATTGGTTGGCAAAATAAAATATCCTGCTGATTTTATTGTGCTTGGTTGTCCTCAAGATTCATTTTGTCCTATCATTTTTGGTAGACCTTTCTTACATACTGTTGGTGCTGAAATTAATTTGCCTAAAGAGAAAGTGTTTATTAAATGTGCTGGTGAGAAACTTGAATTCAACTTTTCCAAATTTGCTGATAAACATGTTGAAAGAGCCAATTTCTGAAGATTTAATTGAAACTCTTGCTCATATAGCTGTAGCTTCAACAGATGTTGTAGAACGTTATATGCTTAATCAAGATGAACCATTTAATGATGAGGAAAAAGAGGCTTTAGAACAAATATTATGGCAACAACCACCACAATTACAATTGCATATCCCACCTGATAATTTAGGAGTGCTACCACCACCTAAAGGGGATCCTAGTTTTGAATTAAAACTTTGCCTGCAAATCTGAAATATGCATATTTGGATGAGAAGAGCATATATCCTGTCATTATTAGTGCTAACCTTTCAGCTGAAGAAGAAGAAGAAAAATTACTTGATGTGCTAAAAGCTCACCGACCAGCCATTGGATACTCTCTTGATGATCTTAAAGGTATAAGCCCAGCTCTATGTATGCATAAAATTAATTTGGAGGAAGATGCAAAACCTGTTGTTGATTATCAACGCCGTCTCCATCCAAAAATGAAAGAAGTGGTAAGAAAAGAGGTAATAAGACTTATTGAAGCTGGTATCATTTATCCTATAGCTGATAGTAAGTGGGTTAGTCCTGTTCATTGTGTTCCTAAAAAGGGTGGAATGACTGTTGTTCCAAATGATGAGGATGAACTTGTGGCTCAACGTACTGTTGTTGGTTATAGGATGTGTATTGATTTCAGAAAATTAAATAAAGCAACTCGAAAAGATCATCCATTGCCATTTATTGATCAAATGTTAGAAAGGTTATCTAAACACTCTCACTTTTGCTATCTAGATGGTTATTCAGGTTTCTCACAAATTCCTGTCCATAAGGATGATCAAGAAAAGACCACTTTTACTTGCCCATATGGTACATTTGCTTATAGGAGAATGCCATTCGGTTTGTGTAATGCTCCTGCTACTTTTCAAAGATGCATGAATGCTATATTTGCTGATTATATTGAAAAGATAATGGAAGTTTTTATGGATGATTTTTCTGTGTATGGTACTTCCTTCGATAATTGCTTGTTCAACCTTAACAAAGTTTTGCAGCGTTGTGAAGACCAACACTTAGTTCTTAATTGGGAGAAGTGTCACTTCATGGTTACTGAAGGTATTGTTCTTGGGCATAAGATTTCTGGAAAGGAATAGAAGTTGATCCAGCAAAGATAGAAGCTATTGAAAAGCTACCATCCAAGGGACATCAAAGGTATAAGAAGTTTTCTTGGGCATGCAGGTTTTTACCGTAGGTTTATTAAAGATTTCTCCAAAATATCAAAACCTCTAACCAATCTTTTGCAAAAGGATGTTCCTTTCTCTTTTAATGATGATTGCATTGAGTCCTTTAATATTTTGAAGAATGCTTTAATAAGTGCTCCTATTATTCAACCTCCTGATTGGAAATTGCCTTTTGAAATTATGTGTGATGCTAGTGATTATGCAGTTGGGGCTGTTTTGGGCCAACGTGTTGATAAGAAACTGAATGTTATTTATTATGCTAGTAGAACACTTGATGCTGCTCAAAGAATTATGCTACAACTGAAAAAAATTTTTAGCAGTATGTTTGCTTGTGACAAGTTTAGACCTTATATTACTGATTCAAAAGTCACATACATACTGATCATTCTGCTATTAAATACTTGATGCATAAGAAAGATGCTAAGCCTAGATTAATAAGATGGGTACTTTTATTGCAAGAATTTGATTTACACATTGTTGATAGGAAAGGGGAAGATAATCAAGTAGCTGATCATCTCTAGAATGGAAAATATACCTGATGATCCTATTCCTATTAATGATAGCTTTGTTAATGAACAACTTGCAATTGTTAATGTTTCTAGTGCTAAAGTTGCATCTCCATGGTTTGCCAACTATGCAAATTTTATTGTTGGTAAAGTTTTACCTCCACACTTCACTTTCAACAAAGAAAGAAATTCTTTTATGATCTTAGACATTATTTTTGGGATGATCCTTTCCTTTATAAGAAAAGTGTGGATGGTATTATTAGACGTTGTGTACCTGAGCATGAACAACAGGCTATTATAAGAGATTGTCATGACAGTCCCTATGGAGGGCATCATGCAGGAGATCGCACAGGAGCAAAGGTATTACAATCTGGTTTTATTGGCCTACTTTATTTAAGGACTGTGCTGAATATGTTAAATCTTGTGATAAATGTCAAAGAGTAGGAAATATTGGTAGGAGAAATGAAATGCCTATGAATTATTCTTTGCCACTTGAGCCATTTGATGTGTGGGGTTTTGACTTTATGGGCCTTTCCCAGAATCAAAGACAAAGCATACTCACATTTTGGTTGCAGTTGACTATGTTACAAAGTGGGTGGAAGCAATTCCAACCAAAAGTGCAGATCATGCCACAGCAATGAAGATGCTCAAGGACATCATTTTCCCCAGGTTTGGTGTTCCTAGGTTTTTAATTACTGATGGTGGTTCTCATTTCTTGCATGGTGTTCTTAGAAAAACTTTGGCAAAATATGATGTTAACCATAGAATTGCATCTCCTTATCATCCTCAAACAAGTGGACAAGTTGAATTAAGTAATAGGGAAATTAAACTCATTTTGGAAAGACAGTGAATAAGTCTAGGTCTGATTGGCCAACTAAAATTAATGATGCATTATGGGCTTATAGAACTGCTTTTAAAAATCCTATGGGAATGTCTCCTTATAAAATGGTTTATGAAAAAGCTTGTCATTTACCAGTTGAGGTAGAACATAATGCTTGATGGGATGTTAAACAATTGAACTTTGACTTTAAAACTGCTGGAGAAAACAGAATTCTTGATTTAAGCATGATAGATGAATGGAGGAATGAAGCTTATGAGAATGCTACTTCCTCCGATCCGGAATATGATTCGTAACTTGTATACACGTTTTGTACTACCACAGTGCAATCTGTACGACCGTTTTATTGGACCGGAGGGAGTAAGATGTTTAAAGAAAAAGTTAAAATTTGGCATGACAAGAAAATTAAGAAGAAGGAATTCAAAGTAGGTGATTGATGCGTGTAAACCACACGTCGTTGGGAGACCCCAAGAGTACGGTTTGATGAGTGTAGCGGCAAGTCTTCCTCGGTAAGAAACGAGGTTATCGAACCAGTAGGAGATGAAGACACTTTTGAAGGTGTCAACGGCGCCAGAAAACTTGCTGCGTTGATGGGGTGGTTCCGGCAGTTGACTTGGAACCTGCACACAAGACAATCAAACTATTTTGCCCCAACGAAACGGTGAGGGTGTCAATCCCACCGGCTTGCTAAAAACATAGGATTAGACGTATAGTGTGAAAATGATGTTTAATTGCAGAGAATGAAAAAGAACAATGATTGCAGTAGGTTGTATTTCAGATGTAAAAGAATGGACCGGGGTCCACAGTTCACTAGTGGTGTCTCTCCATAATAAATAACTAACATGCTGGGTAAACAAATTACAGCTGGGCAATTGACAATATTGATAAGTGCATAACATGCATGTGCAAGTTGTGGTGTCTACTATGAGATTCATTTGGGCATTACGACAAAGTACACAGACCGCTATCCAGCATGCATCTGTGCCTAAAAAGTCCACCTTCAGGTTAACATCCGTACCCCTTCCGGTTTAAGTTGCAAGCAACAGACAATTGCATTAAGTAAAGTGCATAATGTAAACAACACATTCATCCTTAGAAAAAGCATCATTAGGTTACCCCTAGTAGCAACAGTACATCCACAACCTTAGGGGTTGCTGTCACTCCCCCAGATTCAATGGAGACTGAACTCACTATCTAGCATAAATACTCCCTCTTGGAGTCACAAGCATTCACTTGGCCAGAGTTTCAACAAGCAACGGAGAGCATGCAAGATCATAAATAACATAGACATAATATTCAGTATTCAACTTGACATAGTATCAATATTCATCGGATCCCAGCAAACACAACATGTAGCATTACAATAAGATGATCTTGATCATGATAGGCAGCTCACAAGATCTAAACATGATGGCACAAAAGGAGAAGACAACCATCTAGCTACTGCTATGGACCCATAGTCCAAAGATGAACTACTCACACATCACTTCGGAGGTAGGCATGGCGATGTAGAGCCCTCCGGTGATGATTCCCCTCTCTGACAGGGTGCCGGGAAGAGCTTCAGAACCCTCCCGAGTTAGGGTTGACGGCGGCGGCAGCAGCGGAACTCTTTCTGGAATATGACTCGGGTTTTTAGGGTTTTCCCGAATAGATGAATATATAGGCGAAGGGGCGGCGTCGGTGGAGGCCTGTGGGCCCCTCACCACGTCATGGTGCGGCAGCAGGTGGGGCCGCGCCGCCACGTGGTGAGGGCGGCCCATAGCCCCCATTCGTCTCTCCTTCGGACTTCGTGTACGTGACAGAAAAATAGGAGGTTGGGCTTTTGTTTCGTCCAATTCCGAGAATATTTCCAGAATAACTTTTCTGAAACCAAAAACAGCAGAAAACAGGAACTGACACTGTGGCATCTTGTTATTAGGTTAGTCCCAGAAAATGCATAAAATAATATAAAGTGTATATAAAACATGTAGCAATTGGCATAATATAAGCTGGAACATCAGAAATTATAGATACGTTGGAGACGTATCAAGCATCCCCAAGCTTAGTTCTACTCATTCTCGAGTAGGTAAAACGATAACAAAATAATTTCTGAGGAGACATGCTTCACACAATCTTGATCAAATAATATTGCAAGGCTCATGTCATGAATGAAGTGACTCAAAGCAATGGTCTATAGTTTGCTAACAAATAGATAAAGAGTAACCAACTGAATCATATAAGCAAAACTTTTCATGAATAGTACTTTCAAGACAAGCATCAAAAAGCTTTGCATAAGAGTTAACTCATAAAGCAATAGATTCTAAATAAAGGCATTGAAGCAACACATAGGAAGATTTAAGTTTTCAGCAATTGCTTTAAACTTTCAACATGTATATCTCATGGATATTGTCAACACAAAGTAATATAACAAGTGCAATAAGTAAGCATATAAGAATTAATGCACACAAAGTTGACACAAGTGTTTGCTTCTGAGATAGAAAGGACTAGGTAAACTGACTCAACATAAAGTAAAAGAAAGGCCCTTCGCAGAGGGAAGCAGGGATTAAATCATGTGCTAGAGCTTTTTAGGTTTTTGAAATCATATAGAGAGCATAAAGTAAGTGTTTGAGAGGTGTTTGTTGTTGTCAACGAATGGCAGTGGGCACTCTATCTCCCTTGTCACCCAAACTTTCAAGAGCGGCTCCCATGAAGGACGTTATTTCTACCCAAGGGTAGATCATCCCTCTTCTCTTTTGTTTACACATGCATATTTTAAATTGGTATGACACTCCTCCCAACCTTTGCTTACACAAGCTATGACTAACCGAATCCTCGGGTGCCTTCCAACAATCACATACCATGGAGAAGTGCCTATTTGATAAAGTTTAACATTTTGGAATTTTGCTTTTGATAAATCATTGGCAAACATGTGAAGAGAATCAAATGGTTATAGTTGAAATTAATTGGGACTGGGCACCCCATTTGACAGCTCTTTTTGCAAAGTTATTGGATAAGTGGATGTATATGCCACTAGTCCATTGGTGAAAGTCTGTCATGAATAAATGACAAGGTGATAGAGTAAACGCCACATACTTCCTCATGAGCTATAAAACATTGACACAAATAAGGAGTAATAAAGTTTTCAATAGTTTAAAGGTAGCACATGAAGTATTTACTTGGAATGGCATGAAATACCACATAATAGGTAGTTATGGTCGACACAAATGGCATAGGTTTTGGCTCAAGGTTTGGATGCACAAGAAGCATTCCCTCTCAGTACAGAGTTTAGGCTAGCAAGGTTGTTTGAAGCAAACATAGGATATCAACCGGTACTGCAGCAAGACTTACATAAAAACATATTGCAAGCATTATAAGACTCTACACTGTCTCCCTTGTTGTTCAAACACTTTACCAGAAAATATCTAGACCTTAGAGATAACAAACATGCAAACCAAGTCTCAACAAGCTCTACGGTAGTTCTCCACTAATAGGCTTTAAGTACATGATGCAATAGCTTAAACATGATCTACTTGAGAGCTCAAAACAATTGCAAAGCATCAAATTATCCAAGACAAAACAGCCCTCAACTAGTACATGTACTAGTAGCTTTCTACAAGAATGAGTATGTCTTTTCAATATACCATCTACCACATGTAGCATTTTCTGTTTCCAACCAAACACCAATCAACTTATTTCAACACAAAACTCTCTCAAATACTATAGCAATGAAACAAGAGAGTACTTCTCTACAAGAACTAACATCTCTGAACAAGAGATGCATGAAAAACAGGAGCTAAAAGCATTGCAGTAGCTAGTTAAGAATACTCAACAAATATAAGTGAAGAACACGAGTATTCACATGAAAAAGCGGAGCGTGTCTCTCTCCCACACAAGAATTCTAGTATCCAAATTATTCAGAAAACAAAGATAACAAAGCAAAAATAAAAGCACATAGACGCTCCAAGTAAAGCACATAAGATGTGAAAGAATTAAAATATAGTTTCACTAGAGATGACCTGATAAGTTGTTGATGAAGAAGGGGATGCCTTGGGCATCCCCAAGCTTAGACGCTTGAGTCTTCTTGAAATATGCTTGGATGCAGCACGGGGGCATCCCCAAGCTTAGGCTTTTCACTCTTCTTGATCATATCATATCATCCTCCCTCTTGATCCTTGAAAACTTCCTTCACACCAAACTAGAAGTAATTCTTATTAGAGGGTTAGTGCATAATCAAAAATTCACATGTCTGTGATGACACAATCATCTCCAACACTTCTGGACATTAGCTACAGCCACTGATATTTTGTGGAGCAAAGAAATCCACTCAAACACAGTAAAAGAGAAAATGCAAATCAAAAGACAGAATATGTCAAAAACAGAACAGTCTGGAAAGACGAATTTTTTCGAGGCACTTAAGTTGCTCAGATGCGAAAAGTCCAAATTAATGAAAGTTGCGTACATATATGAGGATCACGCCTGATTTTTTAGAATTTTTTATTTTTCTGGAGTGCATACAGCTCAAAACGGTGGACAGCAAAAATCTGTCTCTGCGCAGAAATCCAAATCTAGCATCAACTTTCTATTAAAGGCTTTACTTGGCACAACAATGCAATAAAATAAAGATACAAAGGAGTTGTTACAGAAGTAAGCAAGCTCCTTGACTCAAAGAAAAAGAAAAATTGCAGCAATAAAAACATGGGTTGTCTCCCATAAGCGCTTTTCTTTAACGCCTTTCAGCTAGGCGCAGAAAGTGAAATCAAGTGTTTCCAAGTGAAGAAGAATCCAAATCATAACTTGTTCTAATAATAGAATCAAAAGGAAACTTCATTCTCTTTCTAGGGAAGTGTTCCATACCTTTCTTGAGTGGGAATTTGTACCTTATATTTCCTTCTTTCATATCAATAATGGCACCAACAGTTCTAAGAAAAGGTCTTCCCAAAACAATAGGACAAGATGCATTGCATTCGATGTCCATAACAACAAAATCAACGGGGACAAGGTTATTGTTAACCATAATAAGAACATCATCAACTCTCCCCAAAGGTTTCTTCATAGCATTATCAGCAAGATAAACATCCAAATAGCAATGTTCCAAAGGTGGCAAATCAAGCATATCATAAAGTTTCTTAGGCATAACAGAAATGCTAGCACCAAGATCACATAAAGCATTGCAATCAAAATCATTCACCTTCATCTTAATGATGGGCTCCCAACCATCTTCTAACTTTCTAGGGATAGAAGCTTCATGTTTTAATTTCTCTTCCCTAGCTTGTATGAGAGCATTTGTAATATGTTTTGTAAAAGCCATATTAATAGCACTAGCATTAGGACTTCTAGCTAGCTTTTGCAAAAACATAATTACTTCAGAAATATTGCAATCATCAAAATCAAAATCATTTGGTCAATGGTAAAGGAACCATTGTCTCCCATATTTCGAAAAATTTCAGCACTTTATCAGAACAGTTTCATGGTTTTGGGCAATTTTAAACGTTTTGCAGGGGTAGTAGAAACATTGCCAACACCAATTATGTTACCATTGATAGTGGAGGCTTACTAGCATGTGAAACATTAGCATTACTAGTGGTGGTAATAGTACAAACTCTAGCTATACTATTCTCTTTTTCAATTTTATCCTCTCTTTCCCACCTAGCATGCAATTCAGCCAACATCCTAATATTGTTGTCAATTTTAACTTGGATGGCATTGGCTGTAGCAAAAGTCTTATTCTATTTAACATCATTAGGCATAATTTTAGTTTCAAAAGATCAACATCAAGAGAAAGACTATCAACCTTAGAAGCAAGAACATCAATTTTACCAAGCTTTTCCTCAACAGTTTTATTGAAAGCATTTTGTGTACTAATGAAATCCTTAAGCATGGCTTCAAGATCAGAGGACACACTTCTATTATTGCTGTAGGAATTACCATAAGAGTTGCCATAACCATTACCACTATTTGCAGGATAAGGCTTATAATTGTTGCTACCAAAATTATTCCTATAAGCATTGTTGTTGAATTGTTATTTTTAATGAAGTTCACATCAACATGCTCTTCTTGAGCAACCAATGAAGCTAAAGGAACATTATTTGGATCAACATGAGATTTACCACTCACAAGCATAGACATAATAACATCAATCTTATCACTCAAAGAGGGTTTCTTCAACAGAATTTACCTTCTTACCTTGAGGAGTCCTTTCGGTATGCCACTCAGAATAGTTAATCATCATATCATCAAGAAGATTTGTTGAGCACCAAAAGTGATGGAATGAAGGTGCCTCTAGAGGCCGAATCCAACAAGTTCCTCGAAGAAAAATTTAGTCCTGCATAAAAGGTTTGGATGATCATCCAAGCAGTCAGTCCATGAGTGGGACAATTCTTTACCAATATTTCATTCTTTCCCATGCTTGGGCAACATGTTCATTATCAAATTGCTTGAAATTCATAATGCTACTTCTCAAGGATATAATCTTAGCAGGAGGATAATATTTTCCAATGAAAGCATCTTTGCATTTAGTCCATGAATCAATACTATTTCTAGGCAAAGATAGCAACCATTCTTTAGTTCTCAAAGAGAAAGGAAATAATTTCAGTTTTATAATATCCCCATCTATATCCTTATACTTTTGCATCTCACAAAGTTCAACAAAATTATTAAGATGGGCAGCAGCATCATCAGTACTAACACCAGAAAATTGCTCTTTCATAACAAGATTTAATAGAGCAGGTTTAATTTCATAAAAGTCTGCTTTAGAAGCAGGTGGAGCAATAGGAGTGCATATGAAATCATCATTATTTGTGCTAGTGAAGTCACACAACTTGGTGTTCTCTGGAGTACTCATTTTAGCAAAAACAAGACTAGGCTGAAATAACAAAAATAAAACAATTAACTAATTTTTTCCCAGGTTTGGTGTTCCTAGATTTTTAATTACTGATGGTGGTTCTCATTTCTTGCATGGTGTTCTTAGAAAAACTTTGGCAAAATATGATGTTAACCATAGAATTGCATCTCCTTATCATCCCCAGACAAGTGGACAAGTTGAATTAAGTAATAGGGAAATTAAACTCATCTTGGCCAACTAAAATTAATGATGCATTATGGGCTTATAGAACTGCTTTTAAAAATCCTATGGGAATGTCTCCTTATAAAATGCTATATGGAAAAGCTTGTCATTTACCAGTTGAGTTAGAACATAATGCTAGATGGGATGTTAAACAATTGAACTTTGACTTTAAAACTGCTGAAGAAAACAAAATTCTTGATTTAAGCATGCTAGATGAATGGACGAATGAAGCTTATGAAAATGCTAAGATGTTTAAAGAAAAAGTTAAAATTTGGCAGGACAGGAAAATTAAGAAGAAGGAATTCAAAGTAGGTGATTGATGCGTGTAAATTAACCACACGTCGTTGGGAGACCCCAAGAGTAAGGTTTGATGAGTGTAGCGACAAGTCTTCCCTCGGTAAGAAACCGAGGTTATCGAAACCAGTAGGAGATGAAGACACTTCTGAAGGTGTCAACGGCGCCAGAAAACTTGCTGCATTGATGGGGTGGTTCCGGCGGTTGACTTGGAACCTGCACACAAGACAATCAAACTATTTTTCCCCCAACGAATCGGTGAGGGTGTCAATCCCACCGGCTTGCTGAAAACAAAGGATTAGACGTATAGTGTGGAAAATGATGTTTAATTGCAGAGAATGAAAAAGAACAATGATTGTAGTAGGTTGTATTTCAGATGTAAAAGAATGGACCAGGGTCCACAGTTCACTAGTGGTGTATCTCCATAATAAATAAATAACATGTTGGGTAAACAAATTACAGCTGGGCAATTGACAATATTGATAAGTGCATAACATGCATGTGCAAGTTGTGGTGTCTACTATGAGATTCATTTGGGCATTACGACAAAGTACACAGACCGCTATCCAGCATGCATCTGTGCCTAAAAAGTCCACCTTCAGGTTAACATCCGTACCCCTTCTGGTTTAAGTTGCAAGCAACAGACAATTGCATTAAGTAAAGTGCATAATGTAAACAACACATTCATCCTTAGACAAAGCATCATTAGGTTACCCTAGTAGCAACAGTACATCCACAACCTTAGGGGTTGCTGTCACTCCCCAGATTCAATGGAGACTGAACTCACTATCTAGCATAAATACTCCCTCTTGGAGTCACAAGCATTCACTTGGCCAGAGTTTCAACAAGCAACGGAGAGCATGCAAGATCATAAATAACATAGACATAATATTCAGTATTCAACTTGACATAGTATCAATATTCATCAGATCCTAGCAAACAAAAATGTAGCATTACAATAAAATGATCTTGATCATGATAGGCAACTCACAAGATTTAAACATGATGGCACAAAAGGAGAAGACAACCATCTAGCTACTGCTATGGACCCATAGTCCAAAGATGGACTACTCACACATCACTCCGGAGGCAGGCATGGCGATGTAGAGCCCTTCGGTGATGATTCCCCTCTCCGGCAGGGTGCCGGGAAGAGCTTCAGAACCCTCCGAGTTAGGGTTGACGGCGGCGGCTGTCGTGGGTTTGTCACGTCAGGTGTCATAGATGACTTCGTAGGTGTGGGATTACGCGAGTCAAGCATCTCCGAGGTTGGGATCTTAGGAACAAAGATCAACACAGATTTACCCAGGTTTGGCCCCTCAATGTGAGGTAAAAGACCTACTTCCTGCCTACCCTAGATTGGTATTGATATGATAATCGAGGTGTTACAATGGAGGCGATCCGATCTTGTACTCGTCGTATGAGCTAGGGTTTTTGGGCTTGACCCTCTAAGTCCTGCGAGACCTCTTTATATACACAGAGGCTCGTCCGGTTACAAAGGGAACTCTCCCCACGAGGAATACGTCCACCGAGGCCTATTTGGAAACTACTTGGTCTTCACGTCCTCCGGGATATGTATTCTAGATCTTTCCCCTTATGGCGGTTCAATACTGGGCTTGCTCCCAAGTGGGCCTTTGTCCGTGCGAGTAAAGTAAGTTGCACTGGGCCGCGGGTTAATCCAGAAAGTATTCCCCCGACATTACCCAAGATTGGTTAGGACTTTGCGGTGAGAATCTTATGACTCTTGAAATGGTCACTGAGCCGCACTGCAAACGTTCTGACCAATCTTCTGACTTACGCGATTCAGAGCCGTGACTTATCCGTGCGACTCATCTCCTCTTCTGGAAATATTATGTTTCCTTTAATTACGGACCGTTACTCGTTTTGCGGGCGCAAAATTGTGCCGTGGTTGGGGCGCAGATAGTGCCGTTAGTTTGCGGGTCCTCCAGTTATAAGCTACGGCGCCTAGGTTATTATTCACTTGCCTTGCATATCCTCCATCCCTAACGCGCCGTCTTCTTCTCAAACCGAGCTTAGTCCCCCGATCCAATCTCCTCTTCGCAATGGCGCCCAAGACAAAGCCATCTGACGATAAGCGCAAGATCTCCTGCAACTGGGAAGGATCCTGGGTGACGGAGGAGACTCTTACGGATCTCGCCGAAGCTGGCTTCTTTCCGCCGAAGGAGAACAGCATCTGGCGGGCGCCAGGCGATGAAAATCGGCCGCGCCCCAAGCCCAACGAGCTGTGGTGATGTTCGTGGAGCGGGATTCACGCCGCCAGGTTCTCCCTTCTTCCGCAATCTGCTGCAACGCCTAGGCCTCCGTCTTCACGACATCGGGCCCAACTCAATGCTCCAGGTGAGCAATTTTCATGTGTTGTGCGAGGACTATCTTGGCATAGCCCCCAACATCGATCTGTGGCTAGCCTCTTTCACCTGCAACAGCCAACTTGTCTCCAAGGGCGGCGCTACGTTCAGGTCGGGCCATCTCTCTTCAACGCCATAGAAACTCTTGCCTTCCCAAGCTAGCCCTGGCGAATCGACCCAGGGCTTGGCAAAAATCTTTCTTCTACTGCCAAGACACTTCACCGGAGGGCGAAACTCGCCTTCCCTCCTGGTCTAACACCCTCTTCGTGCCCACTGAAGCACTGAAATCCAAACCACGGAATGCCTCCATGTCCTTTATTAATGAGTCGCTGATCAAGGTCTGTGCCTTGATTAACCATGGCCTTACTGGCCTTGATCTCCTTTCTTGCTGGACAAAGTGGCGTATCCAACCAGTGAGTCCCCGTCAATGGTCCTTCCATGAATGCTCTGGCACTTCATTGATCGTGTCAAGGCCGCTGATGGGGAGCCTGAAGACTGGGTGGAATTCATCTCCCGTGTGACGGAGGAGAAAGACATCTCCTTTGATAAGGTGGGGCTTGCCCCTTTTAGTGTTAACAACAAGCCTTTTGAGGTAACTTCTCTTCCTGTCTTTTTGACTTTATAGTTGAGTCGCATTCCTTTCTTAATACTGCGACTTATATTTTCCCGATCCAGGCTGATGAGAATTACTGGTCGCTGCCTGCGACCGACGTCGGCACTGCTGCTCCCAAGCGTGCCACAAGAAAGAAGTTGCTGCCCGCTCTAGAGGGTAGCGAAATTGCTGGCATCCCTCTGTCGCCACTGCGGCCTCAGAAGGTGAAGAGACTAAACTGGACGAGGATGACAGTCCAGTGCCAGCCACAAGTTCTGTCGCCGCGGCTGGCCCAACTCCCCGCAGAGCCTCTAAGAGGCTGTCTCGTGAGGGGCCAGATCTTGATGCTCTGGAGAATCCTGAGGCCACGAAGCGTCGCAAGCCTGCTACGGGCGTGACCCCCTCCGCTGCCAGGCGTGTGTTCAAAGCCACCACCTCAACTGAAGAAAACATGGGTCCCCATTCTGGTAATTTCTACTGTCTTGACATCTTGACTGTTTATTCTTTTTCCTCTACTGACACGCAAACTTCTGCTCATAGATTCTGGGACCCAAGGCCTGTCATCACCATCAAGTGGCAAGCTTATGGACTTTGTGAAGATGGCTCCAGAGTTAGTGACTTTCCTTGCGCTTTTAATTTTTATTCTGGTTTATGCGCCCCCTCTTCATACAATGCCCTTGTTTTTTGCAGAAGTGCGGTTAAATCCGCGGCTGAGCCTAGAGTTGTTTCTGAAACCGCGGTTGAGCCGCGTTTATCACCTGCGGCTCATACCGCCGTGGTGACAAGCAAGCTGTGGAGCTCCGCAAGGCGCTATCTGACCTGTTTGCGGCCTACAAGGTAAACTTCTGCTTCCACTTATCTATCTCTAGTCCCCAAGGATCAAGTTTCTTCTTTGACTGTAAAGGGAGACTTGATACTTCTCTTTAGCTGTTGATATGTACTTACTAGCTGATGTACTCTTGGCAGGAGGAACTAAGCTCCATAAAACTCGCCTTGGAAAAGCAGTTGGGGAGACTCCTTCTGAACTGGAGAGGCTGCGCGGGCTCCTTGGCCAGCGTGACGCTGAGCTGAAGAAGAGGGAAGCCAGGACGGGCGAGCTATCTGATGAAAGCTTCAAATTATCGGAACAAGCCAAAGCCACCGAGCTGCGGCTTAAGAATGTTGAAGCAAAGTTCCAAGAGAGGGTCCAGCATGGACCTCAAAATCAATGCTCAGAAAGACGCCATCGCTGTAGCCAACGAGGACGCAAGGCTCAAGGCTGCTGCCATTGGCGAGCTTGAGAAAAAGTTGAAAAAAGTTTCTGATGCCCATAACCTTGTCCACGCCAAAGTTTGTATCATGACTCATGAGTTGACTGGTATGTGTTGCGACTCATATCTGCATCTGTTTTCTCTACTATCTTTGCCTGTATATTGTAGAGCTGACGGAGACATGCCTCGATGTAGGTGAAGATGCCGCATTGCAGCGCGGGCAGTACTCAAGAACAGCTGGAGTATATCCGTTAGTTTTCGCGAAAAGCTTGCGATGCCATGAGATCGATGTCTACCTGTCTTCTGCCGAAAAAGCCTGCTCCTGCTGATGCTGAGGGACTTTTGAAGAGACTGCTCAAGGCGCCTCAATATTTTTTGGACTGGAAAGAATCCTCAGCTCGCACCGGTGCGGCTCATGTTCTTGCTTTGGCCAAGACATATTATCCTTCTTTTGATGCTGCCAAGGTTGCACAAGGCAGGCCCTCGAAGAAAGTGGATGGCACCGAGCTGAAGGCCTCAGAATATTCGGCGACTTGGAAGGACATGCGCGGCCATGCGACTGAGCTGGTGGAGGGGATAGATCTTGCGATCTATATGGGCAAGTATAATGCAGATGGAAGCAGATGGGAGAAGTTACCCGCTCCATCATCCAGTGCGGTGATCCCGCAGGAGAAGAACCCTTCACCGGGTGTTTCCAGCTCTGCACCCCCAAGCCCGCGACGGAGAAGCCGTTCAACGAGCCTGCGACTGCTCCTTCTGGCAAGCTTGGTAAGCCGCCTGTTCCTCCTTCCCACAGGCCAAAAACTGCGCACAAATGAAGAAGAGAAACAATGGTTTGATGATATTGGCCCTTATCGGCCTGTAATAATTGTTTAAAATTTTATGTGTCATAAGACAATGTTATGGTTTGCTTAAGTACTCTCAGCAGTACATGTTTTGACCAATAGGCTGGTCCTTATGATTTGTCTCGGTTTTTCCTCACTTAGGCCCTTGCGCGGCTCAGTATTTCCCAGGTAAAAAGTGTGTGTTCAGGGTCGAGAGCGGCCATGATAGGCGATCAAACTCGATTGACGCCGCACCCCAGTACTTTGGCCGCATTGTGCAAGTCGCATCCAAGAGAGGTTGAGTATAATCACGATGAATGCCACTCGTTTGGCGATCCCAAGTAATAGGCCGCGCTAAAAAGCTGCCGCGCCCCCAAGGGACCAATGATTAAAAAAATAAAAAACTCACAACTCAATTGGTAGTTTGAGATGCTTTATTTCAGAATCATTATATGATACATAGGGTCGGTCACGCCTAGGTGGCGACCAGAAGTGATGCTTGGGTCGGTTGCGCCTAGGTGGAAACCAGAGATGTTACATGGGTCGGTCGCGCCTGAGTGGCGACTAGAAATGGGTCGGTCGCGCCTTGATGGCGACCAGAAGTGATGCTTGGGTCGGTCGCGCCTGAGTGGCGACCAGAAATGGGTCGATCGCGCCTGGTGGCGATAAGAATTGAAGTTTTTAGCCCTGAGTGGCCATCTTGATGATGTAAACTCTTAATGATTTTGTTGCGGCTGCTGATGGCAACTCGCGATGCCTGGGTGTGTCTTTATTGGCGATGGCTTGTAGCTTTTGACTTCCTTGCCTCCCTTGCGGCCGTGATCTGAAGTCGCAAGTCAGGCAGGTGCCTCTTGGCCTCCACGATGTCATCAAAATTCTCCTGCGACTCGCGCATGGGCGCGCTTTCTGCGATGCAAGCTGCTCTGGCCATGGCCTTGTCGCCTTCTTCGCATTCTTGAGCTATTCTTTTGTCGCCATTAATGGTGATGACTCCCCTGGGGCCTGGCATTTTAAGTTTCAGGTACACATAGCACGGCCTAGCCATGAACTTTGCGAATGCTTCTCTGCCAAACAGCGCATGATATGGGCTCTGGAAATCTACAACCTCGAACCAGATATACTCGCTCCTGAAGTTGCTTTGTGTCCCAAAGGCGACCTCCAAGTTGATTCGCCCCAATGGCTGAGCTGATATGCCTGGTACGACACCGTGAAACGTCGTTCTTGATGGGTGTAGCTGCTTTTCTTGGAGGTTCATTCTTTTGAAGGTTTCATAGTATAATATATTGATGCTGCTGCCTCCATCCATCAGCACTTTGCTCAACTTGTATCCTGCGACTTGAGGGGTAACCACCAGCGCGAGTTTGCCCTCTTCATTTATTTCCCTGGGTGATCCTCGCGGCTCCAAACTACTGGCTGCTCGGACCACTTTAGCCACTGTGGTACAGCTGGTATTATGGCGTTAACAGCCTGATTGCGTCGTCGCAGCTTTTGCTCCCTTCTTGAAGTATTGACCACAATGGTGTGATACTGACCCAATTGTTTTGGGAACTGTGGCTGATCTGGTTGCGGATTTGGGACGGCGTTGTTGTTCTTGTTACCTCCGCCGTGGTTACCTCCCTCATTGTTTTGATGATTGTTGTTTATGTTGAGTGGTTGCCCATCCTTCCACTTTTTGTAATGATAGCACTGTGCCTTTGTGTGGTTGGGTGGTTTCCCATCTTTTCCTATATGGATGTCGCAGGGGCGGTTGAAAACCTCTTCCAAGTTAACTGGGTGAAAATTCCTTCCTCTGCCGCTGCTTTGCTTGTAACGAGTGTTCGTATTTGCAACTAACCCCGAGTTTCCTTCCTCGTTTTTGCGCTTGTTATAACTCGCATTAGCATTGCTAGCTTGCTGTTGTTGAGGCCTGCTACTGGCCTTCTTTCCCTTGCCAGTATTTTCCTCTTCCTCCCCATCAGATGTGTCTCTGGTTTTATCCGAGCTAGCATACTTGTTGGCCGCTGCCATTACCTCGCTTAGGCTCTTGACTTTATCCTTCATGCGACCTAGTTTGTGGACCAGCGGCTCAAACTTGCAATTTTTCTCCATGACAAGGACTGCTGAACTGGGGGTATGTTATCTGAGGAATGTATGATTTCTGCGACCCTTCTCATCCAGTGGCGACTCGACTCACCTTCCTTCTGTACACAACGCTCAAGGTCCTCTATACTGCAGAGTCGCTTGCATGTTCCTTGGAAATTTTTGACAAAAGCTTCCTTCATCTCATCCCAAGAGTTTATTGAATTTGGCGGCAAGTTCTGCAGCCATATATGGACTGCGCCTTCTAACATCATGTTTAGGTACCGTGCGCAGATCTCTTCGGAGGCGTTTAGGATGCTCATGCCCATCTCGTAATTATTGAGCCAAGTAACAGGGTCCATGCTTGCGTTGTAGTTGGCGACCTTACGAGGTCCTTTGAAATCTGCAGGGAACGGTTCGGACCTGATCCTTTCGCTGAAACAGACTGGGCCTTTGAGTCGCGACGATAGATTGGATGAAGCTGGCCTTCCTATTGGATTAGCCGCGTGTGTGGCTGCATAACTTCTATGGGTTGAACTTGTTGAGGTTGATTTTGAGCCGCAGGTTGATTTTCCCTTTGTCGCCTAGCCGAACTTGAAGTCGCAACGTGCGGCGACTCCGCGTGGATGCTTCTTTCTGCCGTTGCCCTGCTATTGTAGGGAGTGGGGTGCAGCCGTCCCGCGTGTTCGGACATGTTTGCCTGCTGTATTACTGCTGTGCTCAGCATCTCAATGGCGCGCCTCGCCTCTCTGTCCATTGGTGTGTTTCCTACTGGCGCTAACCTGGCCAAGATGTTCGTAGCCGCAAAGAGATTCTCTACTGGGCTAACATAATGTCCTTGCGGTGTGTGGAACCTTTGAGGCTGCTGTGGCGGCTGCTGAACAAAGGTTGGCTGCGGCAATGGCGGGGGCATGATGGCCCTATTGTTAGCTTGTATTATGGCCCTTGACTCAGGTATTTCCGCTGCTCTTGGTGCTGCGAAGGATGGAACCGCTGGTACAACTGATGATACAGCGATCGCTTGAGCCGCGGGCGCGGCTGATGGTGCCACGGACCGCATAACCAGGGCAGACGGTGCCATGTGTGTGGGCACCGCGACTGATGGTTGTGTAATTCCTGACCATGCGACCGGGCGCACTGCGTTGGTGGCGACTGATGGGATCGCGTTGGGTGGTGCCACGGGAACCGCGATTGTTGGTCCGGCGGTGGGCGATTGGAACAGCTCCATAGGATTTACTGCTCCTGGCTGCAGGCGACTCGCATGGCGTCTGTGTGGCAAGGTGGCCTGTACTCCTTGTAGAGTATTGGTTTCCTCGATGAGTCGCAGTTGCTCCTGTTGGAGGCGCTGTTCCTCGCGCGCCAGCCTGGCTCTCTCGTCTGCGATTCTCTGGACTTCATCATATAGCCCGATCCTGGTGGCCTCCAATTCTGTCACTCTAGCGGCCGCGTTAACCGCAGATATTGCCGTAAGTCACACACTTCACTGTGGCGGCGTGATCGCTGCGTCGGGGGCTACCCTTGACCCTGATCCCGCAGTCGCAACGCCGGGTGGAGTCTCTCTGTTTGCAACTCCTGAGGCCGCGACTCCTGGCGTTATCGTAGCGGATGCCGCGACTCCTGATGCGTCTGGCGCGGCCAGTTCTGCTGCTTCGGGCGGCGTGGGGGCTAAGCTGTCTGGTGGCATGCCCAGCACTTCGTCCGCTTCTGTGGTCCTGTAGACCCCTTCTATGCCCGATCTTCTACGAGGGCGAGTTGCCATCCACAGGGCCTCCGCATAGCCTTTCCTCAAGGACATACTCAATGGATTGGCCTTCTTCGTCTTCAAGAGGTAGCGACTCGTAGTTGATAGATTCTTCTTCTTGGTCCACCGTTACCGCGACTCCTTCTTCTGAGTCGCCATGTTGCGATGGATCTTCTGACTCGCCGCCAATGAAGCCGACGAAGACATGGACAGATCCAAACGGGATGATGTGGCTGGTTTCCAGGTAGTCAGCTTCCGGCCCCCAGCTTGAATCGTCAATGAGGGGTGTGCCATTGACCGTGATGATGCGGCCAACGACAAGATCTTCAGCTCCCTTCATGGATCCTGCGTGGAACGTGACGCTCTTGACCGCAGGCCCCACGGTGGGCGCCAACTGTCGTGGGTTTGTCACGTCAGGTGTCATAGATGACTTCGTAGGTGTGGGATTACGCGAGTCAAGCATCTCCGAGCTTGGGATCGCAGGAACAAAGATCAACACAGATTTACCCAGGTTCGGCCCCCTCAATGTGAGGTAAAAGACCTACTTCCTGCCTATCCTAGATTGGTATTGATATGATAATCGAGGTGTTACAATGGAGGCGATCTGATCTGGTACTCGCCGTATGAGCTAAGGTTTTTGGGCTTGACCCTCTAAGTCCTGCGAGACCTCTTTATATACACAGAGGCTCGTCTGGTTACAATGGAAACTCTCCCCACAAGGAATACGTCCACCGAGGCCTATTTGGAAACTACTTGGTCTTCACGTCCTCCGGGATATGTCTTCTAGATCTTTCCCTTATGGCGGTTCAATACTGGCTTGCTCCCAAGTGGGCCTTTGTCCGTGCGAGTAAAGTAAGTCGCACTGGGCCGCGGGTTAATCCAGAGAGTATTCCCCCGACAGCGGCGGTGGCGGAACTCTTTCTGGAATATGACTCGGGTATTTAGGGTTTTCTCGAATAGATGAATATATAGGCGAAGGGGCGGCGTCGGTGGAGGCCTGTGGGCCCCTCACCACGTCATGGCGCTGCAGCAGGTGGGGCCGCGCCGCCACGTGGTGAGGGCGGCCCACAGCCCCCCTTCGTCTCTCCTTCGGACTTCGTGTACGTGACAGAAAAATAGGAGGTTGGGCTTTTGTTTCGTCCAATTCCGAGAATATTTCCAGAACAACTTTTCTGACACAAAAAACAGCAGAAAACAGGAACTGGAACTGTGGCATCTTGTTAACAGGTTAGTCCCAGAAAATGCAAAAAAATGATATAAAGTGTATATAAAAAATGTAGCAATTGGCATAATATAAGCATGAAACATCAGAAATTATAGATACGTTGGAGACGTATCAGTGATCAAGTTTTGCTATACAACTCTCGCTTTAAGTTTTCTGCAGGGAAGTTGCGTTCAAAATGGCAGGGACCATTAGTGATACAGGAGGTGTACCGGTCAGGAGCTATCCGCCTTCACGGTGACATGAAAGGTAAACCTCATGTAGTCAATGGACAACGCCTTAAACCTTATATTGCAGGAAAGAGCTTCATCGGAATGGTGGAAGAGTTGAATTTACAAACACCGGAGGAGGTAATTGAGAGAAACCGTGTAGTTTCAGAAACCCTAAATCAATAGAAGGTAATTTACTGTTGGAAAGTTTCTCGGAATTGCATAATATTTTACGAAAGTCATTTTTTATGGAAATCAACGTATGGGACAAGAAAACTGGACGAAGCGGAGACCCGAGGAAGGAAAGAGGGGGTCCCACACAGCCAGGTACAGGGGCCGCGTGGGCCCACTCCTTTTCCCCCCGGAGTCCCTTTTCGCCTTGTTTTCGATCCCGACGCTTCGTCTTGACCTAAAAACCCTCAATATATACCCCTCTTTGCCGATCTAATCTCGCACCGAGCGTCCTCGAGCGATCTCTCTTTCTGTTGTTTCTGTCTGTCAGGTTTTAGCCATGTCTTGCTCCGGATCCAATCAAGATGGGGAGAGCTCTCCCAAGGAAGGTGTTGTGAACCGCCACCTCAGCTCCGTGATGGCACCGCCGAAGACCGTGTGCTTCAAGGAGGGCGTGATGCTCGTGGAGGAGGTGAAGGCTCCCAAGGCCACCGGCACAGTGGAGGAAAGGCTGGATGAGTTGGAGGACAAGACCTTCAGGTATGGCACTGTGGTTTACCGCAGCCTTGATGCCCATCACTTCATGAACCTAGAGCTGGAGAAGAAGGTTGAAGAGTACAAGAAGGGGCTTGAAGATCGGGAAGATAGGTACAAGGACGTCATCGACAAGTGGGAGAAGTTCCAATGCTTCATGTGGGATGTAGAGAACCAGAACTGCGAATATGAAGAACGCTTCAAGAAGATTGCAGCAGCTGCCACCCTCAGGTATAATGATCCACCTACATCTTTTCGTGATGGAAGGCCTTTCCCATGGAAGATGGCTGAATGGGAGGAAGAATATGAGAAGGAGGAGGCTGCAGCAAAAGAGAGTTTGGAAGAACGTCAAGCTTGGGGGAGTTCCACCTAGTCCTTTATCTCTACTAGTTATCATATCTATCTAGTCATGGTGTGTTTTGCTTCTATCGTTTAGTTATCTATATCTCTTAGGCGTGTGTGAGCTCATGGAGCATTATCTTGTATCTCTATGTCATGGTTTATCAATGAATATTAAAGTATGGTGTCATCCATAATTCTCTTGTTTGGAGATTGATGGGTAACACTCATGCAAATGAGCGTGGCATATTTAGAGTTTCAATCACATCTTGCCTTGAAATTAATTAACTTGAGTATGTTGGACAATTGTAGAATTATCTCATTATAAAATAAGTAAAAGTCAATATGACTTGGAATTAATAGTTTGAAGTTGAGATATTGTCTTGTAGGATAAAAAGTTGAGAAGGGATAATGAAAAGGATATAAAACACTCTTGTTAGACTCTAGTATCTTTTGAGCAAATTAATGATCATGGATATTTCAATACTTATGCTCTTGAATGTGTATGAAAAGGAAGGCACCTGAAGTTTCAGTTAGCCATGGAAAGTGTAAGATAAAGGTGGTATGGAGCATAGGAACTTGATTGAGATATCCATGACTAAAGTTTGTACTAGTTACTAGAGAAGCAAGGTTGATAACATTTTTTTTATATCTATCTATCTATCTATCTTTTCATTTGTCTTCTTTGAACTTGTTATCCAATGAGAGTTTATCTTGTCTTTAAATTTCAGCAAAGTATAAAAGATTATAATGCTTGCCATAAAGAGCAAAAGCATGTGAAAAACTATATGATTCGATTGTCCAACATACAATGGTTATTTGCTTTCAAAAGAAAGGGGTGATTGCTAGAGCTTCTACTTATGTTGCCCTCATGTGCAAGAGTTTTGTTCATTAATCCTATCTTGTAATTGAATATGATGATGATACAATGCTCATATTTATTTATCAACCATAAGTCCATTGATGCGTGTAATGATCTATGTCCTTACTTACTCGAGGACGAGTAAAGGTTTAAGCTTGGGGGAGTTGATACGTGCATTTTATAACATCATTTATGCAACCTTTAGTAGCATATTAGAATGTTATTTGTACTGCTATATCATTGTTTTTACATGTTTTAGATGATTTAGGGGACTTTCATACAAAGTCCCTATTTTTTGAATTTAATTTCTGGGAGGCAGAAAACCCCCTTTTCTTGTTTTTATTGTTTCAGGAGTTTCGGAAACCCAAATAATAAAAGGAAAAATACCACGGAGGTTTTTCATCGGAAGTAAGGCAATGGAAAGAAGACCGAAGAGAGAGAGTCACGAGGGCCAAAAGAGGGGGCCCACGTGGTCCATGTACCTGGCCGCGTGGGGCCCACCAAAAGTGGCCTCAAGCATCTCCGCGCCTGGGGCTTTTTAGCAACGCCTTCGTCTCGCCCGAAAACCTACGCCCTAATTTTCCCTAGTCCATCCGAGGTCGCGGCGGGGGCGAAACTCCAGATTCCCTCCGAGGGGGATCAAATCCTGCTGCTCCGGAGCTCCGGAGAGGGGGAAATCATCGTCATCGTCATCACCTCTCCTCCTAGGCGTGGGAGGAGGCCTCTACATCATCATCCCCATCAGGACCAGCACCATCTCCATCATCATCACCGTGATCCACTCCGTTCCCCTCGTAGTTTGAGAGTTGCTACACCCTAGATACTTGTCTTGTGCTACTATTCATGTTTGTGATTGAGTACTTGTCATATTATTTGTGGGTGAAGTTATATTTTCAGATTGTGTTGTACCACTTATGCCACTGAATATCATCATGTTTGCACGTTGTGAGTAGTTCCCGTATGTTCCTGAGGGCATAGGATGAATTGGCAATGATTTATATATAACATGTGTTGGTATTTTGTCAAGAGTTTATCTTTTATGTGATTCTATGATGGTGTTGTGCGAACGTCTACTGCACAATACTTCACCTATATGGGCTCATAGGAGAACATCGTAGTATATTGAATTGAGTGAGACTTGGGAGGACATGTAAACCCGAGACCGAGTCATGAAGTTATATTATGAGGGAATTAGTATCGGGGACCTTAGAGTGTAATGCTATGGTGGGACATTATGTCTTAATAATTCTTGTGCAGTCATTTACATAGCTATACTGAATTATGGCTCCGTCCAAAGAAAATTAAAACTTGACAAGATATCCAACGTGTTGTGTAATAAATCTATATGCCTAGTGATATCCATGCCGCCCTCGGGAACGTTTTCCACATATAATTTACACATCACTTGAGCATGTCCTCTTGCTACATAAGAGGATTGGGCTTTCTCTCTTTGAGAGCTTTCATTTGCTACTATTTATTTCCTACATTGCAACTATACAACCAAAAATACCAAAAGCACTTGCATCTTTTATTGTTTTATTTATCAATCTTGCTAACCAATACCTTCAGCTCCTCGTGGGTTCGGCAACCTTTTCTAATTGAAAGGTACTACAATTGATCTCCTGCACTTGGTAGTCATCACACACACATATACAGAACCATGTTGACTTGTATTACTCCATAGAAAAATCTGGAGCAGCTTATGCCCAACTAATTCCTGCTATGCCTGACAAGACCCAATGGCCTGAATCGGACCATGGATTCTTCATGCATCCCCCACTTCTAAAAGCCACTCCAGGTAGGCCTAAAACTGAGAGGTTCAAAGGCTGCGGTGATAAGAAAAGAAAATCAGGCAAGCACCTATGCCCAATTTGTAAGGACTATGGCCATCATTGGCAAAGTTGTAAAAAAAGGTAACCCAGAAGACATTGCTGCAATGATGGCAGTGAGGTATCAGCCATTGTGCCTTGTGTGGATGGATCACCATCAAGGATGTGTTTTCCGCCCAGGTTAGCTTATTTACATTTATGCGAATGACTACATGAAAACCGAGGTTGAATTCTAACTAGCTACTTTCTCACATAGCCAAAACTTGGCAATTACAACAAAAAAGGAAAAGATGTAAACAGTAGCCAAAGTTTGGAAAATTCAAGTAGCAAGAAGAGAAAAGGAGGCAACTCTGGATCCGAAGGATCAAAGAGGTAATGTTTCTCTTTTCAGTTCACTGGTTATGCATTGTTTGCTCTCATATTCATACTTTTTGCTGCCATGTACGCATGTGTGCAGATCAAGGGGAAGCTCGAGTCAACCCGATCAAGTGTCCATGGAGCTTGCTACCCCTAGCCAGAAAAAAAGGGAACAACCAAGAAGAAAAAGATGGAGCTTGCTAATGTTCCTACCGTGTCTCTAGACAACCCAGCTATGGGTACAAGAAGCAAGAAATTTAACCCTTCTAGCCCTGCAATGAGCACAAAAAGCCGACGAAGGCTTAGCCTGTGATTCATGTCCTGGGTACTTTTGTGTTATGGTCATGGGATGTACGTGGACTTCATCTCATTTATCTGATGTTTGTAAACTTGTGTTGCATCCGTTATGCAACTATTGTGTGTGTGAACCTGGTTATGGCACTTTTGGTTGCTATGTTATGGAACTGCCATATTATATATCAATTGTGTGCAGGGATATGATGAAATTAGAGGGAAGGTGCTGCCAAATATTTTTGTCTTTTAAATTAAATTCTGTTGACTTTTTCAATGATTTTGGGACTGATAATAATGCTTGCGTTAATATCCAACTAACACTTATGGTTCTCATTTGGTCAAGTATGCACTCGTATAGAGTTTATTGTCATATAGTTCAGTAGGGGTAAAACCGACTTTTCACATTCATATTTAACACCGTTAGTGCTTAAAATGCACTAGAGTGTCAAGAAAGGAAAGAAATGAAGTTTACATGTCAAATTGGGAAGAAAAAATTTAGGAGTGTCAAATAGGGAAGGCATATTTAAGCCGGTGTCAAATAAGGAATTCTCTCTAGTACCAAGGCGAGGTGCGGTGCATGTAGTACAAAAGCAAAGACACGATAGAGATTTGTTTGGGAAAAAATGCGTCTCGTGCATGTCATGGAGAGTAGGCTTGAGAAAGGATAAATAATATGGGATTTATCCATAAACTTGGTGCCCACGTGAGTTGAGGATGGTGCAGGCTTAGACTATTCAAAAGCTGGCAATCCTTTGCTAGAGGCACACGGAAGGCATCAGGGGTTTGCTCGGTACACATGTGGTGTGCGGATGGCTGCGGTAGATACAAGACGTGGAGTCGCAGGTTCACGCGAGGATTAACAAGTTTGGTCAATGTTATTTGGTTCGAGCGTTGTATGGATGACACTCAATTATATAGCATGGGGCCAAGTTGATTAAGATGGACTGGATGCGGCAAGGGGGCGATCAAGATGGACTGGATGCGGCAAGGGATGCGGCAAGGGATGTGGCAAGGGGTCGGACTGTACAGTTTGACAGACGACGGGAGGTCAGTCGGACAGAAGACGGTGAAGATCGGCGAAAACGACGTAGGAGCGTGAGGGCTGATGGTGTCCGTACTATGTGGCGTGGCAACACGTGGCGCATGGTTATGCGTACTTCGACATGCATTGACACGGGGTTGATTCAGGATGGCGTATGCATGGGATCTTCAGGTCGACGGGGAGTGGGGTGGATTGATCATCTACCAAGGAGTCATGTTGAAGGTGAAGTTGGAGTCTCAGGCGGAGATTTCACTCGGCTGATGGAGGGGCTACGGTGTAAGGGTCCGGAGAATCGAAGCCTAGTCAGCGGAAGGCGAGAGGCACATGGTTCGGACTGGAGCTCAGGATCTGGAGAGATGCGTGGAACTCGGCATCGGTCGGTATGACTGGTGGTTGTCGGCAGTGGGGCCTGAGGTGGTGTGGGTTAGCGACCCGGCAGATCTTGGCCAAGATTGCATATGCTCGACGCGGTAATAGCGGCGAGGCGTGCGGTAAGCACGGGACACGACGACAGACCAGGGCACAGGCGGTCATGCGTGGTTAGATAGGTGTGCAGGGGTGTTGAAGCAGTGTTGGCGAGTATCGGATTCAAGTTGGTGACTGGGTCTATGGAGATTGGCGTCAGGTGATAGACATGAGTCGATCATGAGGAATCTGAGAAAGTGTTGGAAAGTCTGAGATGTCAGAAGCTTGGAGAGTACATGGCCGTATATTCTGTGATTTTCGCTGCACATGGCTAAGTGCAGGTGACTAGATGCAGAACGAGGTGGAGTACTATAGTTGTGGGACATGTAGAAGACTATACAGGATGAGACGACTGTGAATTTGACTCAAGGTGACTAAAAGGCGACGACGAAATTCCTTCAATTTGGAAGCATTTTCACGCAGATCAGTGATCGGTGTGTGATGACGAAATTCCTTTAACTGGCCGAACTATGTTAACAAATCTCGATGTCGTCATCTTACTATGATTGCTTCATCATTCTCGGTAGATGGATTTTGCGCCTACGGTAGCAACACTGCTAATGTGAGGGTGGTCCGGGTGGACTTCTTTGTGAGATATTGTAAGCATTTGACATCCGAGAGCGATGTGAAGGACTGAGACTTCCCTTTGTAGTACTTGGACAACCCTGTCCTGCAGCGAGTGAACAGTTTAATTGTCAGAGATTGTTGGCATACTCTACTGGATTTATTTATCAATGATGGATGGACTTTTAGAAACAATACAATCAAGCTCTTATAGTATACAACAAAATTGCAAACTATTCATACATAAATTTTAGCTTGGCATATAATTGTGATGTTTGACGGTGCGGTAATAGCAGGTTTAGCCCTGCACTTTTGTAATTGTTCTACCGACTTTAACGACTGAAAAAAAATGCAGGGCTGCCGGACCATCCCCAAATGAGGGATTTTGGCAAGGCAATGACCTCCTTCTCTCGTCAAACTACATGCGAGGTGTATGTGCGCTGTAGGGATGTAAACCGTACGGATAATTTCCGAACCGAATCCGCATCCGTTTTAAAGGATATGGTATGTAATTATGTAAATCCGCCGGATACGGATGCGGATAAGGATATTCGTTAGGTGGATATCCGACGGATACGGTAGAGGATATGGTATTGCTATTATCTGACGGATGCGGATTATCCGCCATTTTTTGCGGATTATCCGATATATTCTATTAGGATAATCCGATTTATTAGCCTATTTAGTTTGTATAAATAGCCAAATCTATTGGCACATCGACGTAATCACCCGTTTACGTCTTTACATATATAACTAATCTTACCTTAGTAAGAGTTACACTCATTAATCATATGGGATAAGAGTTACATTCATTAATCATATATGAGTATTCTTTTATTGTGTGCAACCATGCACTTGCACACACACATACATTTTGATCTGTTATGTGTTTGGATAGTTCTTTTGTTTATATTTTTTGCACGGTAAAGTTTTGTTTCTATGTACATATTAATCCGCTACTTAGTATTTGTATCCGCTCCGAATCCGCTCTGTTCCCGATCCGTATTCGTAGTCCGATATTATCCGCATTCGTATCCGCATCCGGTTATTATCCGATCCGCTCCGAATCCGACAAAAAAATATGAGAAAAGGTATGAAAAGAGCATTATCCGATCCGATCCGTTTACACCCCTAGTGGGCTGTTTGCCTCCGCGAGTATGATTCTTAGCCGCGTGGCACGTCTAAGCGAGGATGGTGCAGGTTGGTGTGGTCTTCGTTGGGCCTGCAAATGGTGGCCACATTTGACTTCATTTTGGTGGTACTTTCTGGAGTAGTCAATCTTGAGCTCTGAGAAAAATAATCCTACATCTAATCTTAGTTGGTCATACTTGAAATGACGGTGTTTTCACAACTTTATGGTTTATGTCGTTGTCTGAACCTGATCTTTAGGGGGCAAAGTCACGGTTTAGCTCGGTTTGATTCGGCTACGATAATGTTTGTGTGTCGTTCCTTTAATGAATTCATTGCTTCTAGAAAACCATTTATCAAATTCAATCATTGCACTCCATCCCCGATATTGTTTTGAGCGAACGACATTTCCCTCATACCTCCTATTCTTTCTCATGTTCCCGCCCGTCGGTGATGGCCCTTGACGTAGTTACCTGCGTCAAAAGAATATGGGTTAGGTTGAAACTCCAAGTGCAGAGCGTATAGTATAGTGAAAGACAGTTTGCCCCACGAGGGGTGACTCGAGGGTTTAATACGAACTCTCGGGGAATCAGTAGTGAAAGATTTATCTTCTTATCCTTCTCTTGAAAACCTACAAAACAAAGTAAATTGTTTTGTGCCCTCAACCTCACCTAGTGGTTGTCAAGCACAAGGTGTGAGAATGATATAAAATATAATGAATCCAAACAATAAGTAAATATGCAAGGATGGTGGAAACAATGATGGATGATATTTTTGGGTTTTGTATTGTGAATGCAAGATGTAAAAGTGTTTTTGTATTTTCGGATTTTTAAATGGCAGAAAATGTAAATGGATAAAAGTTGTTGGAAAGGTGTTTCTTATGATTAAAAATGGACCGGGGTTCATGGTTTCACAAATGCACTCTCTCTTTAATAAAGTGGTAGATAATGGAACACTAGAATTGACATATGAGATTGCAACAAAAAGGTTTCATGACAAGTTACTAATTATATGGGCATCACGTCCTAACATAGAGATCTTTTGTTTATTAATCTCTCTTATACTCCACCAAGATGCGAACTAAATCATAACCCAGTAATTAAGATAAATCAGAGTATAGCATTAAGTTTGACATGAAGTTAAAATAAGAACATGCTAGATCTAGTCATGGAGTAGTGGCAATGGTCACACCCACATCTCCGGTAGCAAGGTATTTTTTTTATCCCTAGTGAGGCAACAAAGTAAGGTAAACACCCAAGTGGATCGCGGAACTTCTCTCACGTTCACCGCACTAGCCACCCCCGTTACTCCAACTAATGCACACGTTCCCCCTCACACGCTCTCATACACATGCTTGATCAAAACAAGTAAACAAGAACGGGGTACATAATATGCATCTACTTTCATAACTGAAACAAAACTATTGCAATCTCAAACATATATTAACTCATAAAAAGATCCACCACAAAGGTATTACATAGATGACCGTAATCATGTTCAGCAGCTCATACGGTACTAATTAGTGTCAGAGATACATAAGTTACTTCCACAAACCCATAGTCCAGGGGTGGACTACTCCCTCTTCATCATGGAGACGGTGGAGAAGTCGTTGGAGAAGATGGAGACCACGCCGGCAGCGCCCCGCCGGAGTTTTCCCCCTCCAATCTGCAACTCCAGGTCTCTGTTTCGTGGTTTCTGTGTTTCGGGGCGCTCCTTTCCGAAGGGCGTCGGGGACTATTTTTATAGTCGTTTTTAGGTCAAGACGGAGGCTCGGGAAAAAAGATCGACGGCAACGGAGCCTCGAGGCCCAGATGGTGGGTCCCACGCGGCCAAGGAATCTGGCCGCGTGGGCCACCCTTCTTGGCCCTCGGGCCTCCGTTTGTTCGCTTCCTTCGCTCCCACGCTTCGTTCCTTCCAAAAACTGATGCTCGTAAATTTAGGTCATTTGGACGTCGTTTGGGTCCCTGAAACATCAAAATATAGAAAATAGGGTTTTCTGCCTGTGCAGGGTTAATTCCAGAAAAATAGGGAAACATGAAATATTCCCAAAATCAATATAAAACAATGATATAACCCTTATATGATGCAAATATGATTGAAATATAAGTAATATAATGCAAAGTTCATGTATGCATTTTACATGCATCAACATCCCCAAGCTTAACCTATACTCGTCCTCGAGTATGAAGGTGATAAAACTAACATGGACTTTGCAATTTAATACTATCAAAGGATATCAAAGATGATTACTATTGCTACATAGAGTCAAATGATTCATTCTTCAAAGGAGTAGCAATATACAAGATAGATTATGAAGTGATATCAAATATTCAATGTAAGGATGTTCAATGATAATTCACAAAGTGTAACATAGAAGAAAGTACTATGGACCAAATGTATGCATAATGAAAAGTAAAAACATCCTATAATGGTCATAGAGTATTCTTGTAAATCTGAATATAAAAGGTGGACACTTTGGAAAGATATATAAATGAGTAGAGGTAAAACATGAATAAGTTTCATCTAACTTCCAAATGCTTCTACTTAAGTTAATGTTTGCAATGTGGTATTCATTGGTGTCAAGCTCTCATTACCCCTATCATAGCATCTTGAATGGTTAAAGTTTAAAGTGAAAGCAAATATGAGTAGTGTGCTTGACAAAGTATGGGTTGAATGTCTCATGCCCCGTGAATACGAGTACCTACACCACGGTGTTACTCAACTTGGGACACAAAGCAAGTTCAAGTTAAGGTCATTGTAAGTAATATAATAGCGTCATCAAGAGCGTCAACTGGGGTACCTCTTGTCCAGGACATGGAACAAGCCCATGTCAAAATGACAAGACAAACAAACAAAATGAACAATCTCACACCCTTTTTATTTACTATTGGTATAGCTTTTTATTGTGGGTGCATCACTGAAGGTTCACCATAGCATGTAAGTAAATTTCCACCATGAATGATGCATGGCTTAGATTAGCGGCCCAGGCGTCTCTCTAGCCATTTATACAAACTCATTAAACTCACTAAGTTTCCGCATTTATTTGGCACCATGATAAGCATCCATAAACAAAAGTACATGATATCAACAAATATAAAGAGCACGTTGAAAGCTTGCCATGTGACAGCACATATGAGCTAACTCCCAACCAAGACTCTTGTCAAGCTCACAACTTCATAATTTTAATCACAATGGTCATGTTTATTAAGTGCAATAAAAGTAAGGTGTGCATCAAGTTCGTGAGAGCTTTTAACCAACTTTTCCCATAACAATCAATAACATAAGCATTTTAATTCAGAAGTATAGATAATACAAAATAACATGATAAACATACTCGGAATAGCATAAAGCTAATAGGTAGATATGGTGGACTCACTGGAAAAACTTTGGTTGAAGGTGTTGGAAAACAAGTTTTTACTTGTTGGAATTTTTGGGCTAGCAAGAGGGAGAAAGTTGACCGTCTAAATGCATGCATAAGTGTCCATAGAACTAACCAATCCATGTTAAACAAAGTAAAGTAACATTCAGCATCAAAACATGAATAAAAGATAGCTCTTGATAAAACACTTGCAAATTAATATTCATTAAAAGCATATGAATCATGCAACTATATGTATCTTTTTGAATCAACTCAAACATCCCTTTCCCAATCTTTTTAATAGCATCCAACTTAATTCAACCCAAATTTCCAGTAGCTCTCTCATATATAAATGATAGTGGTGGTCTCAAGACAAACAAAAATCAAACCGAAATAAAAAGCAAATAAAAGACGCTCCAAGTTTATGCGATAAAGTGCATTGATCGAAAAACAGAAGTTAGACGTGTGCAAACCGAGAGTGTGTTGGTCCAGTGGGGTTGTCTTCACATCCCCAAGCTTATGGTCTTCACCATCCTTGGATAGCTCTTGGTGCATCTCCTCTAATCCCTGTGAAAAAACTTCAAAACACCGTTTCTCCCATTTCTTTTCTGTGGGGTGACATTAGTAGTGATAGACAAATGAATTTTGCTGCATAAAATCCTTAAACAAAAATTCATATGAATGTCCAGAAAGTGTATAATGTTGTATGCCTACTTATAAACTCAATTGGATAAAAAATTCAAGTTAAAAGTTCAAAGAATGCATCAAACAAAATGGGACAGAATCTGTCCAGAAAAACAGCAGCAAAACGTATTTTTCTACCCTACTTAAATATGTCGAAAAAATCTGAAAAATTCATGCTACAGAGGATGAAAAGTTGCAACTACAGTTCAAATATCAGCTCATTCGGAGTTACAGAATAGGAATTAAAAATCATACCGTGCACAGATTCGTGCTGGAATAAAATCTCCGAATGCAAAAGCAACTTTTTCAAACCAAAATAGGTAAAACTTGGCACTTTATTAAAAATTCCAGAAACAAAACTAAAAACTAAGTCTCTGTTACAGCAAGAGGACACAAAGAAAATCAAAAATAAAAACAACCGGGTTGCCTCCCGTAAAGCGCTTTCTTTATAGCCATGTAGCTAGGCTTCTTACTTGATATTTATTGTGGACGAAGCTCATGAGGGAGCTTGAACTTTGATGTGTCCCTCTTCCTTGGGAAGTGTTCCATGCACTTCTTGTGTGGAAACTGAAACTTCACATTCCCTTCTTTTGAATCAATGATAGCACCTGTGGTACGAAGAAAAGGTCTTCCAAGAATAATTGGACTAGAGGTTTTATTCCCCATATCCATGATTAGAAAATCAACAGGTACAAATGTCATATGCAACTCTACCATAACATCACTTACTTTTCCTAAAGCATGTTTAATGGAATCATCAGCAAGTGCAAGTTCAATAGAACATTTTTCAAGATTTTTTAATTTAAGAACTTCATATAATCTATTATATAATTAAAACACAGGACAACCAATGGCTCAGATTAGACAACAAATAATAAACGGTTCAGATTGAAGTCCGTGAAAAAAAAAACCTAAGCTGTCCCGATCGGAAAGTCAAACGTTATAGTTATGTAGACAATGCATCACAACATTTCTAGCCGCGCAATTGCGCGGGCCACCCAGCTAGTTCTTTAGATAAAACAAAGACACTAGATCCTAGATCTAATATAGCATTGTGTATCTCTTTTCCAATGGTTACTAGTATTTTGGGAATCAATATATCCCCAAGCTTAGGTGGTATCATAGCTTCTTGGTTGGACCTAGCAATCTTTTCTTTTAAAACATGATTAGCAATATAAGAACCAAAACCTGCTTGGTTAGCATTAATGGAAGGGTCACTTGCAATTATTTGTAAAATAGATATTAATTCATGCAAGCTACAATTCTCTAAGTCAAGCAATGGTCTTGACTTCACTAAGCATTTTAACTTCCTGAACCTTTCTTTCCCTATTATATAGATTAAATATTTCATAACGGTCATAAAAAACATCTTCGGGTACTTGGGCTTTTTCTAAACTTTCTTTAATTTTTACTTTCAAAAGCAAGCCATCAAGTAGAATATGAGTGTTAGCAGCAGTAGTATTCAAAAAAGAACCCTCACATTCGTTATCCAAAAAGACTCTAGAGGTTTCAGACAATCCTCTATAAAATATATGCATGAGCATCCAATCTCTAAGACCATGTTCCATTCCAAAAGCTATACCTCTAAACCTTTCCCATGTTTTTACCAGAGGTTCATCCTCTTCTTCTTTAAAGGTGATTACTATTTGTCTAAGATTACAAACCGTTTCCAAGTGCTAAATGCAGCTTTTAAATTAAACCAAGTGCTAAAGTTTCCAGGTGGCCATCTTAATATCCAATCTAAGGCTTTTAACACTTTGCATCTTTCATTAAACTTCCTAAGATGAAGTATAGGATCTTCTTTTGGTTTCCCATAAAAATGGTGTTCATAAATCATTTTAGTGACATTATGGTATACTTCAAAATTTTCAACAGGGATATTCATATCTTGAGGAAAGTTCTTAACACTAAATGGCCAAAAGATTCTCTTTTCCATTATGCATGTTTTTATGTGTTTTTTTAATTTTTTATGCAAAACTGAAAATAAATTGACACTAAACAATGCAACCAAAATAAAAAATGCAACACAAAATGCACAACTGAAAATAAAATATGCAAACCGAAATATAAATATGATATGCAAGACAATAACAAAACAAAATAAAATGATTTGAAGGTAAAGATGGATAAGATGATGCTCTCGTAGGTGCAACCTCCCAAGATTAGGTGTTTGCACAAGTTGGTGATGAAGTTGACTTTGTTGTGAGATACTCCTCTACTAGTCCTTAGGCAACGAAACCAGAAAGTGTGATGCGTGGCTTGAAACTAGTTGGACAAATCTTTCCAGCAATGATTCCCCGACAACGGCGCCAGAAAACATCTTGATGGCCCTTGACGTAGTTACCTGCGTCAAAAGAATATGGGTTAGGTTGATACTTCAAGTGCAGAGTGTATAGTATAGTGAAAGACAGTTTTCCCCACGATGGGTGACTCAAGGATTTAATATCGAACTCTCGGGGAATCATTAGTGAAAGATTTATCTTCTTATTCTTCTCTTGAAAACCTACAGAAAACCTACAAAACAAGGTAAATTGTTTTGTGCCCTCAACCTCACCTAGTGGTTGTCAAGCACAAGGTGTGAGAATGATATGAAAATATAATGAATGCAAAACAATAAATAAATATGCAATGATAATAAATAAATATGCAAGGATGGCGGAAACAATGATGGATGATATTTTTGGGTTTTGTATTGTGAATGAAAGATATTAAAGTGTTTTTGTATTTTTCAGATTTTTAAATGGCAGAAAATGTAAAATAGATAAAAGTTGTTGGAAAGGTGTTTCTTATGATTAAAAATGGACCGGGTTCATGGTTTCACAAATGCACTATCTCTTTAATAAAGTGGTAGATAATGGAACAATAGAATTGACATATTAGATTGCAACATAAAGGTTTCATGACAAGTTACTAATTATATGGGCATCACGTCCTAACATAGAGATCTTTTGTCTATTAATCTCTCTTATACTCCACTAAGATAGGAATTAAATCGAGCTATCCCAGTATTAAGATGAATCAGAGTATAGCATTAAGTCTTTTGACATGAAGTTAAAATAAGAACTTGCTAGATCTAGTCATGGAGTAGTGGCAATGGTCACACCCACATCTCCGGTAGCAAGGTATTTTTCTTTATCCCTAGTGAGGCAACAAAGTAAGGTGAACATACCCAAGTGGATCGGAACTTCTCTCACTTTCACCGCACTAGCCACCCCCCGTTACTCCAACTAATGCATATGTTCCCCCTCACACGCTCTCATACACATGCTTGATCAAAACAAGTAAACAAGAACGGGGTACATAATATGCATCTACTTTCATAACTGAAATAAAACTATTACAATCTCAAACATATATTAACTCATAAAAAGATCCACCACAAAGGTATTACATAGATGACCGTAATCATGTTCAGCAGCTCATACGGTACTAATTAGTGAATCTCAAGAGAGGAGAGATACATAAGTTACTTCCACAAACCCATAGTCCATGGGTGGACTACTCCCTCTTCATCATGGAGACGGTGGAGAATTCGTTGGAGAAGATGGAGACCACGCCGGCAGCGCCCCGCCGGAGTTTTCCCCCCCAATTTGCAACTCCAGGTCTCTGTTTCGTATTTTCTGTGTTTCGACGGCGCTCCTTTCCGAAGGGCGTCGGGGACTATTTTTATAGCCGGTTTTAGGTCAAGACGGAGCCTCTGGAAAAAAGATCGACGACAGCGGAGCCTCGAGGCCCAAGATGGTGGGCCCACGCGGCCAAGGAATCTGGCCGCGTGGGCCACCCTATCTTGGTCCTCAGGCCTCCGTTTGTTCGCTTTCTTCGCTCCCACGCTTCGTTCCTTCCAAAAACTGATGCTCGTAAATTTCTAGGTCATTTGGACGTCGATTGGGGTCCCTGAAACATCTAAATATAGAAAATAGGGTTTTCTGCCTGTGCAGGGTTAATTCCAGAAAAATAGGGAAACTATGAAATATTTCCAAAATCAATATAAAACAATGATATAACCCTTATATGATGCAAATATGATTACAATATAAGTTATACAATGCAAAGTTCATGTATGCATTTTACGTGCATCAGTCGGCATTGGTGTCTTCCCTCCATTTTTAGGGCATGTTGGACTTGATCTTTAGGGTGAAAAGTCACATCTAGCCTTAACTGCGATGATTCGGCCACGACAATGTTTGTGCCTCGTTCTCTTAATTCAATCACTTCTTTTGAACAACCTTTTCCAAACTCCATATATTGCAATGTATGTGTTGTGTAGTGATGACTTGTACACAACACAAATAATAATCAAAATCCATCGAATGTATCATATTATCTAACAGAGTCGTCATATTGGGCCTATCGCCATATAAACTGGCAAATGTCGTCTTAGATCAAAGTTCTGGTCTTTGGGAGACACCATTACATGCTCTCCATTTACAATTTTTTGGAAGCCACACCAAATTCAGTCATCGAGCATTCATTTTAATAAGTTGCGTGTGCGACGGCATTTTCCCATGTCTCCTTCCTGCTCCTCTTCTCGCTCACCCGCGCCGACATCTTCCCCCTGGTAGTGCTGCCTCTGTTAGAGTAGACCGAACTGGCTGTTGATGACCAGTGGCGGAGCTTGGGCCCATTGCGTGGGGGGGGGGGGGGGGCAAATGGGCTAACTAGGCCGGAATAAGGACGCTTCTCCCAAATCTTGGGGCAAATGGGCCATATATGAGGCCATACTTTGGTAAAATACCAGGGAGGGGGGTTGAGGGGGGCGGTGCCCTCCCCCATCACGACGCTCTGACTTTGCCTAAGCTCCACGACTCATGACGACACCATGGACTCCGCTTTGCCCTAAGTGGCCCATAGTCATGTTTGGAGGCGGATCCCGTGACTTCCACAATTGTCACTCCTCCGCTCCTCCACAAGACAAGAAATGGAAGAAGAAGGGCCCCGATGGTGCAGGCATTCCCATTCTTTTGTCCCGACAGCGGCGGGAACCTGTCCCTCTAACGCACTCTTGTCGAGTTGGTAAAAGAACCCTCCATAACTTATACTCTCTCCGTTTTAAAATATAAGATGTTTTAGCTTTTTTCACATTCACATGTATCTAGACATGTTTTAGTGTATATGTTCACACATTTTAGTCCTCATCTAGACAACACGTGGAACACCTACACATCTTATATTAAAAAACGGAGCGAGTACAAAAATCTTATATGGCAGTCGTGGCAATTGTTCAATATTTATGCAATTATCTGTATTCTCTGGAAATGCATTTATGCACGTGTGAGTAGGAGGACTTTCGATGCTCTCCGGTCAAAAGAACTCACCCGCCACCACCCACCCAACCAAAGAAGAACATCTCCTCCTCGCCGTTGCCGACGCAAAAGAGCTCAAAAGATCCGACGACGCGTCGTGCCGGCCGCACCGCACCGCCGCCGCGCTTTCCTTCCCCATCTCCCTCCACCCGCCCGCCACGCGGCCCGCCGGCGCCAACAGATTCAACGGAAGCCCACCACCCCCGCCGCGTGATTATCGCACCGGATCCAACAATTAATCCAAAATTAAACATCCGGCGCAGCCCCACTAATCCCTCCCCCCGCAAATATCCACATAAACCCCCGCAAAAATATTCCAACTCCGCGAAGATAACTCACCGTCTCTCTCTCTCCCTCTCCACACTACCCTACCTATTCGCCTCCTCCCCCCCCCCGCCCCCCCACTACCCCCGCCGGAGCCGGCGCGGCTCACCACCGTGCCGCCTCCCCCCGCACCCCCTGCCGGCGGCGGATCGCCGGATCCCTGCACGATCTCGCGGCGGCTCCTGCCGATCCAGTCGGCCGCGCGGCTCCTGATCTGATCCTGGCGGCGCGATCCCGTCGGCCCCGCGGGGTTATACTGCCGTCGGGGGTTCGGGTTCAGGGGGCTGGCCTGTTCCGGGTCGACGAAGGTTTCCTTGTCCTTCCAATTTGGATCCGTGTGTCGGTAGGTTCCTTCCCTTGTTTGACTCCGGCTGGTACTCCGTTCTCCCGTTGAGGGCCAATATAGTGGCCGAGGTCCCGTGCCGTTTGGGGATTCATCCGAGACAGGCCGTGCCCTGCTGTTCAGTTTCGGTCGAAAGCTTTCGTGAGTGAGAGGTGCCGATCGGCTGGGATTTCGTGAGTGAGAGGTGCCGATCTGTGCGAGCTAGGGTTTCTCTTCCCTGATTTTTTTTTCCCGAGGGCGGCGGCTCTTCATCATTCTAGGTTCTCGAATATCTAGTTTTTTCTACTGTTTGGCTGTGGGACACGAATGGCGACCTCTAATAAGCCGATATCGTTGTCTGGGCCGGTCGACGCCGATGTCCTCAGGACGGCGGAGTTAAACAAGGTTAGTTTCTGACTGATTACTGACTGTCTCGCATTGTAGTCTGAAAGGATGACTTTGTTACTCAAGATTGTTGCTTTTGTCTGTGACCGCTATCGCAGTTCTTGGTTGAAGCGGGCCTATATGAAACTGTGGAAGAGTCCGCTAGGCGAGAGGAGGTGCTGGGGGAGCTTGACAAGGTAACTACTATGCTCCCTTATGTGGTTTTATAAAAATGCTCACTGGATGAAACCGTGCTTATGCTGGGTTGACTATTGGTTGCTAAACAAAACCCTTGTTTGAACACACAGATTGTGAAGGACTGGTGAAGCAGTTGACTAGCCAGAGGGGGTACACTGATCAGATGGTGGAAGAAGCAAATGCCGTGCTTTTCACCTTTGGGTCATACCGTCTAGGGGTAAGAGTACCGTCAGCATTGCTTTCTCACTATTTCCCTCTAGCACATCACCTTGTTAGGTTTCTGTTTCAAATCCACCAGGCCAGACAAAGAACCAGAATTTTGTCCTACCCCCCTTTGTTTCTGTTTAATGATTGTTTCAGTAAGTGTGAGGAATTGGTTTGAAATGTCAGCTTCTTCTGTTGGGGTATTCTTTTTTATTTCCAGGAAATGCTACTACGCCTATCCATGGCTAGTTCTTTGGTGATATTCCAATCCTTCAGATCTCTCTTAACAGACTCCTCCCATGTCAAGTTTGGCCTACCACGACCCCTCTTAACATTGTCATCCCGCTTTATCCGTCCGGTATGCAATGGCGCTTCCGGAGGTCTACGTTCTATATGACCAAACCATCTTAGACGGTGTTGGACAACCTTCTCTTCAATTGGTGCTACCCAACTCTCTCACGTATATCATCATTTCTAACCCGGTTCTTTCTTGTGTGGCCACATATCCATCTCAATATGCGCATCTCCGCTACACCTAACTGTTGGATATGTCGTCTCTTGGTCGGCCAACATTCTGCGCCATACAACATCGCAGGTCGAATCGCCGTCCTATAGAACTTGCCTTTTAGCTTTTGTGGCACTTTCCTATCACAGAGGACGCCAGAAGCTTGGCGCCACTTCATCCCAACCAGCTTTGATTCGATGACTCACATCTTCATCGATATCACCATCCTTCTGGAGCATAGACCCCAAATATCGGAAGGTGTCTTTCTCAGGTACCACCTGTCCATTAAGCCTAACCTCTTCCTCGTGCCTAGTAGTACTGAAACTGCACCTCATGTACTCAGTTTTGGTTCTACTAAGTCTAAAACCTTTCGATTCTAGAGTCCGCCTCCACAGCTCTAACTTTCTATTAACCCCCGCCCGACTATCGTCAATTAGCACCACATCATCCGCAAAGAGCATACACCATGGGATATCTCCTTGTATATCCCCTGTGACCTCATCCATCACCAAAGTAAAGAGATAAGGGCTCAAAGCTGACCCCTGGTGCAGTCCTATTTTAATTGGAAAGTCATCGGTGTCGCCATCACTTGTTCGAACACTTGTCACAACATTATCATACATATCCTTAATGAGGGTAATGTACTTTGTTGGGACTTTGTGTTTCTCCAAGGCCCACCACATGACATTCCGTGGTATCTTATCATACGCCTTCTCCAAGTCAATGAACACCATATAAAGATCCTTCTTCTTCTCCCTGTATCTCTCCATAAGTTGTCGTACCAAGAAGATGGCTTCCATGGTAGACCTCCCAGGCATGAAACCAAATTGATTTTTGGTCACGCTTGTCAATCTTCTTAAACGGTGCTCAATGACTCTCCCATAGCTTCATTGTATGGCTCATCAACTTGATTCCACGGTAATTAGTGCAACTTTGAACATCCCCCTTGTTCTTGAAGATTGGCACTAATGTACTCCGCCTCCATTCTTCGGGCATCTTGTTTGACCGAAAAATGAGGTTGAAAAGTTTAGTTAGCCATACTATCGCTATGTCTCCAAGGCCTCTCCACACCTCGATGGGGATACCATCAGGGCCCATTGCCTTGCCTCCTTTCATCCTCTTCAAAGTCTCCCTAACCTCAGCCTCCTGGATACGCCGCACAAAGCGTCGGCTGGTATCATCAGAGGAATCGTCTAGCTCAATGGTAGAGCTCTCATTCTCTCCATTGAACAGGTCGTCGAAGTACTCTCGCCATCTATGCTTGATCTCTTCGTCCTTCACGAGGAGTTGATCCGCTCCGTCCTTTATGCATTTTACTTGGTTGACATCCCCCTTCCTTTCTCTCGTCTTCGCCATCTTATAGATGTCTCTTTCGCCTTCCTTCGTGTTTAGACGCTGGTAGAGGTCCTCATACGCCTGGCCCCTTGCCTCGCTCACCGCTCGCTTTGCGGCCTTCTTTGCCCCTTGTACATCTCCATGTTGGTTGCGCTCCTGTCCAGGTATAGGCGTCTGAAACAGTCCTTCTTCTCCTTAATAGCCTTCTGGATCTCAACGTTCCACCACCAGGTATCCTTAGCATCCCTTCTACTTCCCCTGGTCACCCCAAACTCCTCTGATGCAATCTTCCGAATGCAAGTCGCCATCCTCATCCACATACTGTTTGCATCGCCTCCTTAAAAACCCCTTAAAAGCTTGAGCTGCCTCTCCCTTTAATTTCCACCACTTTGTTCTAGCAACTTTTGGACGCTTATCCCGCTGGACACGAATCAAAAAACGGAAGTCCGCCACCACTAGCTTATGTTGATGGACAACACTCTCTTCAGGTATCGCCTTACAATCAAGGCAAGCGCGTCTATCTTCTCTTCGAGAGAGGACAAAATCAATCTGGATAGAGTGTTGGCCACTACTGAAAGTCACTAGGTGGGATTCTTTCTAAAGAGGGTGTTAGCTACGACCATGTCGTAGGCTAGGGCGAAGCTTAAGACATCCTCCCCTTCTTGGTTCCTGATGCCATAGCCAAAGCCCCCATGCACCCCTTCAAAACCTGTGTTAGATGTACCCACATGGCCATTGAGGTCTCCTCCTATGAAGAGCTTCTCACCAGTAGGTACTCTCCTAACCAAGTCCTCGAGACCTTCCCAGAACTCTCTCTTGGTGCTCTCGTTGTGGCCTACTTGCGGGGCATACGCGCTGATAACATTGAGAACTAAGTCCCCAACAACCAGCTTGACTAGGATAATCCGGTCTCCTTGCCTCTTGACGTCCACTACTCCATCCTTGAGGCTCTTGTTGATCAAGATGCCTACCCCATTTTTGTTTCAGGTTGTCCCCGTGTACCACAACTTAAAGCCGGTATCCTCCACCTCCTTCGCCTTCTGTCCCTTCCATTTGGTCTCTTGGACGCATAGGACATCAACATGCCTCCTTATCGCCGTATCAACTAACTCCCGTAACTTGCCCGTCAGGGACCCTACGTTCCAGCTACCTAAGCGGAGCCTCCTAGGCTCGGCTAACTTCCTTACCCTCCGCACTCGTCGAGTCAAATGCGAAGACCCATTTTTCACTACACCTGGGCGTCGATGCAGCGCGCCACTAAGGATGCGACGACCCGAAGTGCTGCATCATCTGAATTAATTCTTTACCGCACAGAAGTGCTGCATCATCTCAAAGCACACACCACTATGGAGTTAGACAGGAAATCGAACAATGAGCAGCGATCCAGAAATCGCACTGATCTGCTTTTTGTTGGCAGTTGGCCACATGGTATATCAGTCGAAAATGAGAGAGCCAGCTCTAGCCTGCCACCTTACCATTTAGGCTTTCTCCCACGAGGTTGCATTGTGCGCACATACTGCTGGAGTTTATTGGCTGTGCATCTCATGCTTGTGCTGATTGTTCATGTTTTATCGAGAATAGTGAATGAAGTATAATTCTAGACTATGTAGGTGTGGCATCAGAACTTAGGGCATCTTCTACTGTGTAGTCATTTTGATCCTTTGAGCTGAGCTCAAGATGTATAATTGTCAACTGTCCAAAGTGAGCTCGCTGTATCCAAGATGCGATGAACTATTCTAAGGACCAACTCCTTCTCAACGTAGTTACAACCGGAATGTTACTACTTACAAGCTGGCACATGTTTTCAAGTTCTGAATGTTTTCTCCTAACAATCCTGTTCAATAAGGGCTTCTTGCAATTGTATGACCACTTGTGTAGCACTTGGCTCAATGCATCTGTTGAGAAGTTTATGGTCTTCTCAAGTTCAAATTATTTTGTACTTACTTTATTGTTGTGTTTCACCCCTTCTAACACGTGATGTGTTATATATACATGTTTCTGGCATGTTAATGTTTGTCTCGCATGAAATTATTCACCTGTGTATGATTTGGTAATTCTGTGATGATAGGTCCATGGACCTGGGGCTGATATCGACACATTATGTGTTGGGCCTTCATATGTTAATCGCGAGGTAATATTTTCTTGCTGCTGTATGCTTTCAGTGCAGCTTTTGTGTTAGCTATAGCATTGTTGTTTTCTAACATAGAACTGTTTCTGCAGGAGGACTTCTTTATTGTACTGCATGACATATTATCGCAAACAGAGGAAGTGACTCACCTGCAACCTATACCTGATGCACATGTCCCTGTCATGAAATTTAAGTTCCATGGGATATCAATTGACCTTCTTTATGCCAGCGTTTCTCTCTTAGTTGTACCATCTGTAAGTTTATATTCTGCAAATTATGTCCAGGCATTTTTTGTTTCTTAATGCTTACCATGCTTTTGTTTGTATGTAACATGCATGTGTTTCCAATATGCATATCGATCACATTTTTGATGCTTGTATAATACTCTGATGATGTTAATAGACGGCCCTATTTTGACCTTTGTGTTCTAGTGTCCTTTGGATTTAGAGTAGGTTTGTTCTGCTATCCATCGTGTATTATATTAGCTCAACTGTTATCACTCCTGCGTGCTTTTTGTAGTGTTTCTAACATATGTATCAGAGGAGTTATCTAAAAGCCTATTTTTGGCAGTAAATCATAGTTTTTTTTGCTTGATTTTAAAGTTAATAATTGGATGTAAATTCTAACCTATGTTCTGTTGAACTTTTGGTTATTAAAACATGAATCTTATATCTCACTAGTCTCCTGTTCGCATTCCATTGTTTTAACAGATGACCCTATTTGAGCTTGCCGTCCTAGTGTTGTGCTTTTATCATGGTCCACTTGCTTCCTGTATGCTGACCCCGTGCTAAAGCCTACTTTGTAACCACTGACTTTTGACTGTATTCTTTATCTTAGCTCAAGAGATGTGGTTTGAACTGTTTATTCTTTATTTTATGCATATCCCCGGATGACCTTTTGCTACTTGAGATGCATTTTACTCACAGTTCTTCACTAACAGTCCCGGGGGCGATAAAAGGACAATTCACAGCCATCAATGCAGCACTTCCTCTGCTGTTCATTTTTTCCAAACTTTTAAATTTATTTTCCTGTCGTGTTCTTTAATATATGAACATATAAGGTTTACTTGGAAGTCCTCTTTCTGCCTCTTGCTTACGTTTATCTCAAATATTCAAGAGATACATTTTAGTCTTAACATAATGATGCAGGATTTGGATATCTCTCAAGAGTCGGTGCTTTATGACGTTGATGAAGCAACCGTTCGCAGTCTTACTGGCTGCAGAGTGGCTGACCAAATTCTTAGGCTTGTTCCGAATATTGAGGTTGGCTTCAGGAATTACAATCTCTTTTCTTGTTTTCTATTCAACCATCCCTATGTTGTCATTCTAGGATGACAGTATTAATGGTATATTTGTCTTCTTGTAGAACTTTCGAACAACACTACGATGTTTGAAGCATTGGGCAAAAAGAAGAGGCGTTTACTCAAATGTAACTCCAGTTCTATTACTGTTATTAATTGCGATAGTAACTTCTCTTTGAATTGTTAAGTTCAATTTAATCGTCTATCTGGCTAGGTTACTGGTTTTCTTGGAGGTGTCAATTGGGCTATACTCGCTGCACGTGTCTGCCAATTCTATCCTAATGCTGTGCCAAGTATGCTGGTCTCGAGATTCTTCAGAGTCTTCACCCAGTGGGGCTGGCCAACTCCAGTGATGCTTTGTGGTATTGAAGAGGAAGAGCTTGGTTTTCCTGTCTGGGATCCGCGCAAGAATCCTCGAGATAGAACTCATCATATGCCCATTATTACTCCAGCATATCCATGCATGAATTCTAGCAATAATGTATCTACTAGCACACTGAGGGTTATGATAGAGCAATTTCAGTTTGGCAATAAAATATGCGAGGTAGTTTCCTTTTCCACCATTAAAGTTTCTATTAGGTGCTTATTGTTTTGACTGTTCTCTACTCCAATGCAGGCAATTGAACTGAATAAGGCTGATTGGTCTGCCCTTTTTGAACCTTTCAATTTCTTTGAGGCATATAAAAATTATCTACAAGTTGACATCATCTCCGAGGATGATGAGGATCTTAGACTTTGGAAGGGTTGGGTGGAGTCTCGGTTGAGGCAACTGACTTTAAAGGTAATATGCTCATCTCCTGTTATTATGCACTGCTTATAACAGTCACTGGTCTAACGAATTTCCTGTAATTATTCTGGGACTATACTGCCTTAACAGATAATCTTTTATGGTAGTCACGGTTGCACTGTTTTGAGTTGTGTTTGTGATTATGTAGGATCATAGGAGCACAAGTTACTATTTGTCTAGGAACTACTCCATCCATATCAAAATATAAGACTCTCTAGATACTTTCCACACACATGCATATAGACATATTTTAGTGCAAGGTTCATGTGAATCTTGCACTAAAACATGTCTAAATACATGTGTGTGAAAAATAGCTAGAGAGTCTTATATTTTGATATGGAGGGAGTAGTAGGTAACAGTTTACATGCAAACATATTGATTCGATTTTCAACTGAACGTGATCATTGTTGATTTGTAATGCTTGACGGTTTAGTATGTATTATTTTGTTTACACTGCAGATTGAACGGGATACATATGGGAAGCTGCAATGCCATCCTTACCCGTCAGAGTATGCAGATCCTTCTAGACAGTGTGCTCATTGTGCTTTCTTCATGGGTTTGTCAAGGAAAGAAGGTGTGAAAATACAAGAAGGTCAACAGTTTGATATTCGTGGGACAGTTGATGAGTTTAGGCATGAAATCAACATGTATATGTTCTGGAAGCCTGGGATGGAGTTGGCTGTTTCTCATGTTCGGAGAAAGGAGATTCCAGCTTATGTATTCCCAGAAGGATACAGGAGACCTCGTCCTCAGAGACATGTGAATCATCAGCAACAGTCGGATAAAAATGCAACTGGTTCTCCAGATGGTCAGCTAAAGAGAAAGCATGGCTCTCCTGGAATTGATGATACTGAACCTTGCAGATCTTTAAAGAGGGCTTCAGTCAGCCCAGTTCACCCCAAAACTTCATCACCTCTGCCGGGTAATGTTTGTGATGAGCCAACAAGCAACAACCAAACAAAAGTTACTTCTAATGCAAGTGGTGGTAGTCACAATTCACCTATCAGTGGCAATGTAGAACAAGCAAAGTGCTCAAGTTCATCACAGGCATCTGAGAAAAGCTTGGATTCCATCGCATCGGGCTCCAGATGTATGAAAGTGGAAGCTGTTTGTTCTGGTGATGTGACTAGCAAGCCTGTCAATTGTATATCACATGTCAAGGACAGCACTGCTACAACTGTACCAGTCAGTACAACTTTAAAGCGTGTTGCTGAGAAGGTTGTATTGGAGCTCGTCGGAAGTGAAAGCTTGGGTGGCAATAATGCAGATTTACTGCAGATTGCTGAAAACGACATGGGTAATGTTCTTGCTGAAAAAGTGCACTTTGGTGGGAATGGAGTTTCTCAAAGCGGCCTCCATGAAGAACTAGAGGTCTTGCTTCTCGTGCATTCTTCTTTTTTGAAGTGTACTCATTAGTTTCTAGGATATGATTTGAAATTTATTTGCTCGTTTGTTCTATAAAACCGAATACTTTGATTGAAGTGCTTTCTAAAGCTCATGCAGGTGTGAACTCGGATGGATCCCAGATGTCATTGAGGCATGATCTTGAACTCAATCCTTGTACATTGAGTATCGACATTGCTCCGTTTTCTTTATACTCTGCTGTTTGGTACTTGTTTGTTACTTTCTGCAGGTTTAAGTCTGATATATCAACAGCATGAAGATGGAGAACGGAGGGGGGAATGGGAGGGTCAGTTGTCTCTTTGGTAAGTTGCCCAACTCACAAACTTTCCTTTTCGACACAGATCTGCAAGCATTGGGGACACTTGAGGAGGAAAGATGGTGGAAAAATCATGTCAGGCAATGACATGGCAAAAACAACATCCAAGCAAAGTCTCTGTCATGGAAGGACCTAAGATACCTGCCAGCTCTAGATTATGGCAAGTTGAGCCCAGCTCACACCGCAACTTTTTGTTTTTAGTTGCGGTGTAGCTGCCTCTAATGGACCTAAGGGTTCCCGGGTTGACTTGTTAACTTCCCGTGCTCTTCTGCTGTAGATCTAGATTGGAAATAGATGTGATACAATTACCTCTATATATAATGGAGGAAGATTTCCTCGGCCTCTCCTGCGTCCATGTACTGTAGCTGCTACAGTTATGAATAGTACTTACATCTGGACCATCCGGCCTCGATCCAACGAACGCAGTAGCATCTTCGAGACGCTTTTCCAAAAAAAACCCTCGCTAAACTAGACCTTGCTCCGCGATCCAGAACTTCACACGTACATGGACCAACACGCAATTATCGAAAACTTCAGGGACCCGCTTTAAAAAAACGCACACATTCCCCCACCCTCCTTTCTCTTTCACGCGCGCCGCGCTAAACCAGACCTTGCTCCGCGATCCAGAACTTCACACGTACATGGACCAACACGCAATTATCGAAAACTTCAGGGACCCGCTTTAAAAAAAACGCACACATTCCCCCACCTTCCTTTCTCTTTCACGCGCGCCGGCGACATCGCCGCGCCGGCCGTCGCGCATCGCCACCGCGCTTCTACTCCACGTTCAAATCGATGCATATGGAAAGCTTCGCCGTCGCCTGATCTTCATCCTCACCGAAGATCCGCTGCTGCGACGCCGGAACCGTCGCGGAATCGCCGACGCCGTGCCCCTGGTCCCTCCGCCGCGAGTGCTCGCTGCCGGCGCCGCCCCGCCGACCAATACGCGGCGGCGCCGCTACCTGCGGGTAGCGCGCGTCGAGGCGCGTCCCGCACGCCCAGCCTCGCGTCCCAGATGGCAGCGGTTCGCCGCCGGCGAGCTCGCCGTGCCCGCGCCGTGCCCACCGTGCTCTCCGCTGACGTCACACCGACGCCACAGTGGGCGCCTGCCGTCAGCGACTCATTATTTTCTGCAGTAAATTCCAAAAATACGCAAAACTCTGACATGTGGGCCCAGTTTGCTTACACAATTTACAGAAAACATATTAATATTACAAATTCAATAGTTCAAAATCTATCCATTGAAAAAAAAGGCCAAAAATATATCAAAATATGCACACAAAAAAGTGCTAACTACTAACAACAAGATACAAACATTTCTTGAACATTTTAACCTGGCAACTACTTAAAGACAACCTAAGTAAATGCCCTACAATTAAATGGGATTCAATTTAAAAATACTTACATACTGTATTTACACTGATTTTGTAGCTTTATTAAAATAAGGCAACATACAAAAATAAACCGACATATTTGTCAACATGAAAAATGCAGCAATTTTGCATAAACTTCGAACGTCAAATTTTGATGCATTTTAACATTCCGAATCGAAATACAATAGCAGCTGCCCGCGCGCGTCCCAGCTCGCGCTGTTTCGCCGCCGGTGTGGACGGCGCCGCCGCGGGCAGCTCCGGCCAGATCTGCCCATTGTGACGCCATCACAACGTCACAGTATGAACACCCTGTCAGATTTTTTCCCTTTTCCTTTTTTTATAAAAAAAACCTTATTTAAATAATTTTGAAAGATTGCCACATGTTGTAAACCAATAATTTTACATATATCCACCAAAAAAAATATAACAAAAATGTCAAAGTGTTCACATATAAAAAAATGATGACTACTTATGACATAGACGTTAAAAAGAATTCAAATACGTTAAAAAAAATACTCAAAACTGTATAACTTCCCAATTTGAACGATTTTCGAAATGTGGACAACCTTACAACGTAAGCCATCTTTGCATTTCAATAATTTCCGAATCTACGCAATTTTTAAATGCGGACACTTTCAAAATTAAATTTAGTTGGCCGGCAAAATATGACAAATATGTCAACATGAACAAAACAAAAAAAAACCGCCTACTTACAGCATATGATCTAATTCCACGTTCGAATAATTCAAAACATTAAATGCTTTTCAAATCTGCGTAGTTAATAAACGCAAAAAAAAATTTCAAACACGATAAACGTGCCAACATAACCACAAAAAAAAAATCATTCTTAAAACATACAACCAACTACTTACGTCAAATAAAACAAACATGTTTAAGAAATTTAAAATTGCTAACATTTGTAAAAAATTAAGAAGAAAAAATAACCAATTTTGAAATCTGTACAACTTAACAATGCTAACTGTCCTTCAATCTGAACATATTAAAATCGAAACACCTTTTGAACGCGCAGATTTCCGAATTTCAATTATTTACACCACGGTATTCACAAACATGACAAAAAAATGCGTACTTCTGCCATATGATAACCATTCAAATTTGAAAATGCCAAGATAATCATTCCAAACACTTTTGAACCTTCTCCAAAATATTTCAGATCTTCACACAAAATTCATAAAGCGAACAAATATTACAAATTCAATAACTTCAAATTTACACACCGCACAAAAAAACATGGTCATTAAAATAAATGTGACCCATTTATGCCATACGACCAACTTTTAAAATTGTAGTACTTAAATATTTTTAATGCATTTCAAACATGAGCATCTAATAAACATAAACACCATTCCAATATGAAAAAATTCCCAAATTTACCAATTTTGAAATTTAAACAACTTGACAATGCAAACTTCCCTTGACTTCGAACATACTAAAATCGAAACACCTTTTCAAAGTACACATTTCCAAATTTTAATTATTTACACCACAGTATTCACAAATATGACAAAAAAAATGCCAACTCATGGCATATGATCACCAATCAAATTTGAATATTTAAACAAAAAAAATTCCTCCAAAAATTAGCATCAAGGGCGCGGCGTGCGCCGCGCCGATTCAACTAGTATCTTCCTGTATTTCTCAAGTCCCCTTTGTATCCTTATATCCTCCGTTGTAATATAAGATCTGAAAGATGGTTACTTGTACTCTGTAATGGCTCGCTTTTGCCTTCTGTTTTTTTAACTTCATGTATTTGTTTTATTAATTCACTATAATTAATTATCTTAAATCCAAATGCTGAAGCATGTTACAGTGAACATGTATAAAGCTCAGTTTAGAAGTTGTGAAATGTAATCATCATTTGTTAAATAATCCAAAATCTGCTACTCCCTCTGTCCAGGTTTATTGGGCCTCTAATAAAAATTGGGGTGTCCGGTTTCATTAGGCTCAAATTAACTATTAATTAGGTTATTTAATAGCCACAAGGGCCATCAATCTCCATTGCATGTGCTGGTTTCACCGATTGGATTGGTCACCGGGGTTGCATGCAAAGAGCCCGCCATGCTGGACGTCCAGGATTGGCTATTCTTTGGCCTCCCTCACTACAACTGCCATAATTATGTGGGGTAAGTGCGATTATTTAGTACGGTTGATTGGTGAAAGAAAATGCAGATAATTTTTCTGGCCCTATAAGGGATCACCTTGGTCGCGCTGCTCCTCCTTGAAGGCCTAGTAAACCCGGACTTTACAATTAACTATGTTCATTCATTCACGTGGGAATATGCAGGAGTAAACACGGATCCGCTCCCACCCAGATATTGTAGTCTAGTTTGGCTTCGTCTAGTTCTTTTCGATAAACCCAATGGACGAACGCACAATCTCGGGAACTTGATATTTTTTTGGAATAGATGGGTGGGCTGGACACATAACTGGGCTTGAAATCCACTTCTTTCGTCTTATGACTCCGGCTCATATGATTATCGTGTCGGTGGACAAGATCTTGAGTTTCCTATGGTTTTGCACGCCAAAGTAGGTTGTCCGTCGCGCAACAACACTTTGAGGGTCGAGAAATTCTTATGGATAGTAGATTTTTTACAAGTCTTGAAATTCTTCCTGCAGCCTTCCACACACTTCTAAATGTGCGCGACCTGTACAATTGCAGATGCTATAACGGAGGCGGCGATTTGGGTAGCGGGTGCAGCTGCACCCGCTGCCCAAATTTTTTTCTTTTCAAATGTCAAAAAATTCAAAAAATTTTTTGCATGTAGTCCAACATATTTCAAGTCGGCACAAAAATTGGCATGTGAAAAAACTTTTTTTGCAACCTGTGCAAAAATGACAAAAATCTGACATACCAAAACGTATATGTACGCGTCCGAATTTGTCTTTTTTGTACAGGTTTCTAAAAAAGTTTTTTCACCATGCCAATTTTTGTGCGAACACACCATGTTGTAAACTACATCCGGATTTTTTTTCAGAATTTTTTGACATTCAGAAAAAAACCAAAAATAAAATACATAGTGGGAGCATCTAGACCCCTGAGCCGTTATGGATTTCCGATGCTATAACCCCATATTATCGACACTTCTAGTAGATAAAACATCTATGAAAAACAAGTACTCCTGGAGTAGATAAAAAACACTTATCAATGCTTCATCTTTTTCAATTTTGATCCACCTTCCAATGCTCCAGGTGTTGTTGATTCCCTTACTCCATGGACACGAAATCTGATCAACTTATAGAATGAAGGTTTGTTCTAAGGAATATGCTCGGATGCTATCTGATAAGAGTTGTAGCAAACTCCAGTAGCAACCAAAGTGGAAATTAAGCTACTCTAGATAGCATCAATGCCTAGAGGCTCATCGCACCAGGGCAGGTGGACCTAGTGCACCAAGATCGATCAACTAGTCAATGATACCAATTCACGTAGCTACGCTCCCAATCCCCGGCTTTTCCTGGTCGGGGAAAGAAACTGCTTCTTCGTGCATCGTAAGGCCGGCTAGCTCTTCTCCCCATACCCTACGTATATTACTATTAGTGGTAGTTTTAGGGCAGGCTGACGAGTAGAAGAAAACAAAGACAGTGTCACCTGAAAGAACGCCGGTCGAACCAAATGGAGGCACGATCTCGCCGCCGGGCGCCTTTACGGCGCCCACCCGGCAGCGATCACGACGACGATCGTTCGAAAAAATCCAAATGCCTGGCCGCTACTCTTATCTTTCGTCGCGGCAGATCGAGCAGAGCACTGTGTTTCTCTAGTTACCGAGCACTGTGCGTGCTGCCTGACGTTCACAGCAGAGATAGAGATAGAGGAGGAGATGATTGTTCTTCATCTGATTAATCGGTTTGCTTTTGGGACGGTTGGTTATCGTCAGGTCTAATCCATGAACCACCGCATCATGCTTCCCAGATTCCAGCTCATAATTATGTAGGGAATGAAACCATCGATTAGTTGACACTACGGGAAACCGTCAAAAAGGGAATGAAACCATCGATTAGTTGACACTACGGGAAACCGTCAAAACGCCGACGGCGGGCCGCCGTCGGCGTAGCAACGATCGCCGTCGGTGTAGGTCGCCGCCGTTGGCGTATGAGCGTCGGCGTAGGACGCTGTCGGCGTATGAAAACTGTCGTCGGCGTATCCATCGCCGTCGGCGACGCCGCAGTGGGATCCACAAAACGGACGTCGAACGTCTCCGTCTGCTCCACCTATACGTCGACGGCAGTGCCATCGGCCTAGGCTGCCACGTGTGCTGATCTGGTGCGTTTGGGAGGAGTCTGACGCCGACGGCAATGCCGTCGGCGTAGGTATGACCATATGGTCCTCCAGCGTCGACGTGGCGCCATCCTGTGTGTCCCCATAGCATCCTACGCCGACGGCGTATGTTAGACCATATTTTCAGTTTCTGAAACTTTTTGCTGCTGGTTTCTGGCGCATTTTAAATACTATTAAAATTGCATAAATTATAAAACATCACAGAAACATCAAATAAAACATCACATACATATCCAAATGACACAAACATGATTCAAATTCATCCAAACTAAAAAATGACACAAACATAGTTCGAATTCACATACGCTACATCCGAACACATCCTAAACCTCCCGAGAGCCCGAGGTATCCATTTCTGACAGCGTGAGAATAGGCGACCGACCGCGTGGGCCAGTCGAACCACACAAGGAATCCGGCGAGGCACGGGACGGTGTGGTCTCACGCGACGAACTCGGCGAGGCACCACCAGTGCCATGCTCCACGAGCGCGCGCGTCAAAGTCGGCGAGGCGGAAGCACGACCAAAGGGTGCAGTCCTCGAGCATCCCGATCCCTACATGTTTTGAGTCCAAGTTAGCAACTTGGAAAGCACAACATGGCGGTAACAACTTGTTTGGCAAATAACTTGCCGGAGTCGCTGGCTTGTATGTGCGAGCGACCGACTCCCTCGTTGGGCCGACGAGCATGATCCCCGGCCTAGGTGGACGCGTAGGCAGCTGCGACCGCTCTCCAGTGGCATGAAACTTCTCGTCAGCCTACAAGATAGTTTAGATGTCAGGAGTTGTAGAAAAAGAAGGTTCAAACTGAGGAAATGGGACTTGTCATATTTTGCAAATATAAAAGTTGAAACTTACAGCATCCCTCAACTCTGCCCACTCTTCATACTCCTGGCTCTTCTGTACCCACAACTGATACTCTCTCTCATAGCTCGCGTAAGCGGCATCGAAGGCCGCCTCGAAATCAGCCTACAATTTTAAAAGGGAACGCATCTCGTCAACTTAGCCACTTAGCTAGGAACGAATGTCGGAAAGAGAATGAAATTGAGAAAAACTTACATCGGGGCGAGCTCGGGAAGGCCGACGAGGCAGGACGGGAGGGTCGTCGGCGGTGAGGGTAGCCTTGACACGCGAGAGGCCCAACTCAGGAGTACGCGTGAGTACCGCACTAAGCATGAGAGGACGGCCATGCTCCCAACCGTTCTCGGCAAGGACCACCGCTCTCTCGTCGATGTCATGCTCAAGAGGGTTGTCCACCTCCGGATTTATACCCTTGAACGTCTCGACGTATGCCTTTAGCCCCTCCTTGGCAGTGCCGAAGTAATCGGGCTGCGAGGGCTGAGGCTCAGAAAAATTGGGCTTCTTCATATTCATCCTCTCCCATGTTTGCATGTGCGTAAGAGGCTCCCCGAGATCGGCCTCCTGCAATGCCAAAGAAGTGTCATGCGTATCAAGTAGGAACATGAGGGGAAATAAATGAATATTGTTTCATGTATATATACCAGCTTTGCCTTGAAGCGATCATGGTTGCGGGCACCCACACGATGTGTCCCCCCGCTCCCGCGGTTTAACTTGTTTCGCTCGCTCAAGGCCTTGAACGCGGGGTCCTCCCCAGCCCACCTAGACACCAACGCCCTCCACGCGTCATCCTTGCCATAGGCCCATGAGGGCTTAAACTGAAAAAACAATACTCATGTGAAGAACGGATAATGCAATTGCAACTTAGCAGCAATATGTAATCTCATTAACAATCTACTTACCGCCATGTAGTCATCTACGGACACCTCAGGTGGGTTCTCCACAATCTCATGCTTCACCGCCGTCTTGCCTAACGTCTCAGTACTGAAATGATTGATCATGGTATGCTTTGCATTATAGAGCTGCTGTCGTGTCAACTTCATACAAGCCCCCTCCAAAGTCTTGTTCGCATCGTCCCGTTGCTCAGGAAGTACCCTATAGAACTTCTTTAATCATGCACAAAAAAAAATTGTGAGAGCATGGTGGGGACATCAAGTATGAAGGAAATTCGAAAAGTTCAACTTACCCAAAACTTGTTGATCACGGCGTCAGAACATTTCTTGCCGGTCGCGTAATTGGCGGCCTGATAGTCTACCCAACGGGTGGCTAGCTTCGTCGCGCCGTTGGGGACGGTACTGTACAAGCCCGGCCAAAACTTCCTAATCAAAGCTCCAACAAGGGTGTTAGGCACACGACTTCCCGCAGGATGTATCCAGTTGCTGCACAATAATTAAACATTAGTACATGTCAAATTGTCCTGACCACAATGAAGTTACCATGTTCAAAATTAGTATATATAGTCACTTACTCTTTCCCATTAGGCGTAATGAGGATCTTCTCCTCCTCGGTAGCAGGTTCCTTGTCCTCATCAGGGACCTGGGATTCCCCTCGAAGCTTTGGCGGCTTCCGCCGCCCGGAGGGCCCCGCCTCCAAGTCCGTAGAGGGGCCCGCCCCCACGTCCGTGGAGGGGCCCGTCTCCTCTGAACCCTCGTCGACAGAAGCAGAGGGTATGTCCGAACACACGTCGCCCCCACCTCGCCCTCGTCCTCCCTCACCTTGCCCTCGCCCTCGTCCTACACCTCATCCTCGTCCTGCACCTCGTCCCCTCGGAGGAAGTGGAGCATCGGCACCTCCCCCTCCTCCAGCATCTCCACCCTCTCCTGCATTGAGAAAGGGTGAACAATTAAGCATAAAGACATGATCCAATTAAGAATTGCATCACCTCTACTCTCACCACTGTCAGATAGGTAACGCGGGTTCGGAACAGTTGCTCTTCCACTTTTAGTAACTTTCAATTTCTTCAGCAAGGAGGCCGAGGATTCCTTGCCTCGGCTCATCTTGGTCAATCACCTGCATTGAGAAAGGGTAAACAATTAATAAGCATGTTGAAAAATCTCGTATGGTAATTGTGTTACCAAAACAAAACTTAAGCAAAATAGACAATAGTTAACACTCAAGTTAAATTTCTTTCAGCATAGATTTCCACCATTTCATCTGAATGACTATGATTAACAACAAAATTTGCAACGGGCAAGCAGTGGCAGTAGTACAAGCACAAGCATGCTACTGGATTTTCAGTTAACATGTTACTCCATCAATTCAGGCTACTCATTTGGTTCAAGCTACTGCTACTCCTGGGCTTAACAAATCGAACAGGCAACACTCCAGACACAAGGAACTTCAGTTAAAACAATCATGCACAAGAGGAAGGAGAAGAGAGAGGAAACAATACCAGACGCACACGCACAACAGCGGAGTGGAGAGATCCTCAAACGATGGAGCGGAGGTTGAGATGAGGCCGTTGTGATCCTCCGACGCGGGGCTAGGGTTGTGAGGGAGAGGAGGTGGCTTGTGGAGGCCGGAGGCGAGCACACGGTGTCGGGGAAGAACTCGGACGTGCGGCGCATCGGGGAGGTGCTTTGTCCGTCTGCGGCGTCGAGGAGGAAGAGGAGGTCACGGGGCAGCTGTACGCGCGAAGGGGAGGAAGGAGGCGCGCGGTATCACGCCGGCGACGTGCTCTGCGCCTCAGGCTTCAAGGCGACGGCGGGTGGCGTACGGGGTGGGGCGAGCAGAGGAGCGGCAGCGGCTGCAATCACGAGGTGGGGCGGCGCGGTGGGTGGCGTACGGGGTGGGGCGGCCGGCGGCGGGGTCGGGGATTTAGGGATTTCGTGATTTGGGGGATTTGGGGATTTCGTGGCGCGCGAAGCCATTCGGGCCGATTTGGTCGTCGGCGTATGGTTTTGCTTAATTTTTTTTCCAAAGAAATCAATTATTCTTTTAATTTTTTATTTTTTTTTCAATTCTTCTATTTTTTTCTATTTTTTCATTATCAGGGTTTTCCGATTAATGCAACTGAATCTGCATTGCTACATGAATAATAAATAAAAAGTGTAGTCAGATTCACATTGTATTTTAGACTAATCGGGCCAAAAATATAGAAATTACAAATCGGGCAGCCGGATGTGTCCTTCCTCGTCAGTTTCCTCGGTGCCATTGCCCTTCGACGACGCAGCACCCTTGCCCTTCGAAGTTGCCTACCTTCTCCAGTGGCCACTCTGACCGGCAAATCGGCAAATCATCGCGTGGTCGTGAGACGGCAGATCGGCCTTCGATCCACGGAGCGGCAAGACGTCTCTGATGATTTGCAACCGTCGGAACAAGTGTTGAGAATGTTGCTAATCATCAGAGATTCTTGCCGCTGCTTGGATCCGACCGAGGGAACGGTGGCTCGTGAGTGCCTGCATATCAAATCCTCGTCATACACCCGAATGTTTTGTGTTTGAGCACCACTTCGATCCAAGCAGCGGTAAGACGTCTCTGATGATCTACAACCGTCCGGCAAGACATCTCTGATGATCTGCAACCGTTTGGAACGGTCGCAGGTCATCAGAGACGTCTTGCCGCTGGTTGTCCAAAGATGCCTCTCCGAGTGACGCTGGAATGTTTTGTGTAAGTGAGTAACCTTTCTGAGGAGGTGGGCTATATATAGGGTCGCATGGTTTACGAAGTGGTCGTGATAGTGCTGATCCGATGGCTCAGAAGCGCTCAAAAGAAACACACCGCTGATCCAACGGCTCACAAGCGCTGGAAGGAAGCACACGATCCGTGTGCTTCTTCCTGATTGGGCATACTACAGCTCACAAGCCCTGAAAAGAAACACACACCGCTGATCCAACGGCTCACAAGCACTCGAAAGAAACACACCGCTGATCCAACGGCTCCCAAGTGCTGGAAGGAAACACACGATCCGTGTGCTTCTTCCTGATTGGGCATACTACAGCTCACAAGCCCTGAAAAGAAACACACACCGCTGATCCAACGGCTCACAAGCGCTCGAAAGAAACACACCGCTGATCCAACGGCTCACAAGCGCTGGAAGGAAGCACACGACCAGTGTGCTTCTTCCTGATTGGGCATACTACAGCTCACAAGCCCTGAAAAGAAACACACACCGATGATACAACAGTTCCCAAGCGCTCGAAAGAAACACACCGTTGATCCAACGGCTCACAAGCGCTGGAAGGAAGCACACGACCCGTGTGCTTCTTCCTGATTGGGCATACTACAGCTCACAAGCCCTGAAAAGAAACACACCGCTGATCCAACGGCTCACAAGCGCTCGAAAGAAACACCTTCCTATGGCCTAACCTAACACAACCAAGCAAAAAAGTCCACTGGCCTACCCCCTTTTGACGCACGTATATGGGGGTAGACGAAAACGTTAGGGTTTTTCCAGCGGATTCAGTGTTTCACCGAAGCGGGGCCCCAGAGTGTCGGAACCCCTCCCAAACCTAGGTTTTGCCATACCATGTGTATACAAGTGTGTTGCGTGCTGTGGATGTCCAAGTTCCCACTCCGGGATGTGAGCGGGTTCACCGGCATCACTTTCTCTCTACTGAGTTTCTGCACTTAGAGGTGAAAACTCCCCTTCCGGGCGAACCGGATGGAATCTTGTGTTGATTTGGGGTAGACCTTGGTTTCTCACCTTCCTATGGCCTAACCTAACACAACCAAGCAAAAAAGTCCACTGGCCTACCCCCTTTCGACGCACGTCTATGGGGGTAGACGAAAACGTTAGGGTTTTTCCAGCGGATTCAGGGTTTCGCCGAAGCGGGGCCCCAGAGCGTCGGAACCCCACCCAAACCTAGGTTTTGCCATACCATGTGTATACAAGTGTGTTGGGTGCTGTGGATGTCCAAGTTCCCACTCCGGGATGTGAGCGGGTTCACCGGCATCACTTTCTCTCTACTGAGTTTCTGCACTTAAAGGTGAAAACTCCCTTCCGGGCGAACCGGATGGAATCTTGTGTTCATTTGGGGTAGACCTTGGTTTCTCACCTTCCTATGGCCTAACCTAACACAACCAAGCAAAAAAGTCCACTGACCTACCCCCTTTCGACGCACGTCTATGGGGGTAGACGAAAACGTTAGGGTTTTTCCAGCGGATTCAGGGTTTCGCCGAAGCGGGGCCCCAGAGCGTCGGAACCCCACCCAAACCTAGGTTTTGCCATACCATGTGTATACAAGTGTGTTGTGTGTTGTGGATGTCCAAGTTCCCACTCCGGGATGTGAGCGGGTTCACCGGCATCACTTTCTCTCTACTGAGTTTCTGCACATAGAGGTGAAAACTCCCCTTCCGGACGAACCGGATGGAATCTTGTGTTGATTTGGGGTAGACCTTGGTTTCTCACCTTCCTATGGCCTAACCTAACACAACCAAGCAAAAAAGTCCACTGGCCTACACCCTTTCGACGCACGTCTATGGGGGTAGACGGAAAGGTTAGGGTTTTCCAGCGGATTCAGGGTTTCGCCGAAGCGGGGCCCCAGAGCGTCGAAACCCCACCCAAACCTAGGTTTTGCCATACCATGTGTATACAAGCGTGTTGGGTGCTGTGGATGTCCAAGTTCCCACTCCGGATGTGAGCGGGTTCACCGACATCACTTTCTCTCTACTGAGTTTCTGTACTTAGAGGTGAAAACTCCCCTTCCGGACGAACCGGATGGAATCTTGTGTTGATTTGGGGTAGACCTTGGTTTCTCACCTTCCTATGGCCTAACCTAACACAACCAAGCAAAAAAGTCTACTGGCCTACCCCCTTTCGACGCACGTCTATGGGGGTAGACGAAAAGGTTAGAGTTTTTCCAGCGGATTCAGGGTTTCGCCGAAGCGGGGCCCCAGAGCGTCGGAACCCCACCCAAATCTAGGTTTTGCCATACCATGTGTATACAAGCGTGTTGGGTGCTGTGGATGTCTAAGTTCCCACTCCGGGATGTGAGCGGGTTCTGGCCGTTGGCACAGTCGGCACAGGTGTTTATTTATTTTACATGTATATGTTGTAGGGTCGGATTCCGGAAAACTCAAACCGTTATTTTATGCGGGTGGGATACCGAAATTGTGAGAGAAATTATATAGTCTAATTTATATATAAATTATACCTACATTAAATATTATATAGAGAAATAAATAAATTTTATATAGAGAAATAAATAAAAAATGAACATATATACGCCGACGGCTTTGCCGTCGATTGGGTACGCCGACGGCGGCCGTCGGGCCCGATGTGGCTACGCCGACGGCCACTGGTACACCGACGGCCTGTTGCGCGGCTGTCCTAGCACGGCTTGTACGCCGACGGCCCCTACATTTGGCCGTCAGCGTTTTGACGCATTCCCGTAGTGTGATGTATAGGACTGTAGTAGTTTAGGTGTCGCAGCGAAAGGTTCCTCATCGCGATCAATCGATCGATGATCACTGTTTCCTGTAGGCAATCATACATGAATACCGTTCTCGTTAATGGCGACATATTGTAGATTGGCCTACGGACTTGCTTTCTCTCTCTTTCTGTCACGCAAAAGGAAGCGTTATGCTGACTACGGTTCTCCTTATGCTGACTAACTAGGTCTTCAGCTGCACAAAAACCATTGCATATGCAAACTTTAAGTGGAATCTTGGTAGTAGTATTTTGTTTTTCATTAGGAGCCTAATAAACTGAAACAAAGGGAGTAGTAAATCTAGTGAAGTTATCACTTCTACTAACTTTTTGATACCAGATTGATTTGTCACTTTGGCGACGACCGAGGCACGTGTTGTGACTTCATCAATCTTAAAGTTCGGTGACTCGTGTGTAGTGGTATATGTGCGCCTATGTGTTGTAGTCAGCATTTTTCAGAAATGAAAGAAAGGCGCGAGGGATGGTACACTTCAAAGAACCAGACAAGTAAGACTGGCAATTTAACATGCAACGAGAGGTCAAGTGCATTTAATTGTCGGAGAAAAGGAAGAAGCGAACGCATGGACGCATTTAATTATCGAGTCGTCGACATCCATTTGGTCACGGCCATCCCATGGACTGAAAACGACGACGCACGACTGAAAATATCGGATATATACGCGTATGGATGTTAACATCCAAACAAACATGTTGGCCAAGTGGTCGTCTCTGAAATGACCTTGCAAACAACTACTCCCTCCGTTCCAATTTAATTGACTTGTTATCCACCACATGTGGATGTATCTATACATGTAACTTGTCTAGATACATCCACGTTTGGTATATAGCAAGTCAATTAAATTGGAACGGAGGGAGTATTTGATTAGTTTAATTTCTTCATCCTGAATCGATCGGGGTGACATGTGAGGTCACCGTAGAAAATATCAGCGTTGGATATAGATAAAGATTGAAAATGGTATTTTTGAAGTCTCAAAATGCTATAGAAAAAGTACGAGTATACTTACACATGTTATCTACATATATGTAGAGTTTTGCTAAATAATATGTTCTATTGTAGACTACTAAAAATAACAAAAAATACAAATGTTGGAGCAAAAAAATACCTTAGCAAATCATCTGGTGCGTTCTTGTTACATAAGGGATTCATTATGGTGACTTCATTAAGTTTATCCGGGTCAATGAACCCATTGTCATTCCTGTTATCCCTTTTGAGTTCGAGCATCTTCATTCTGCATAATATAGCACACAAAAGATTAAAGTGAGGATAATTACGAACAATGAACGAGCCGAGGTAAAGACTTAAATTACATAAATAAATCACTTACAGACAGTAGGAACTGAGGATAGATTTGTCGAGGGGCCGGAGATTGTATAACTGAAGAAGTTCGGTAAACTCAACGGACACACCGTAGTCTTGGCAGTAGTGCCCTTCCTTAACTTTCAGCATGAGACTGACAACCCCTTCCTTTGCGGCCTCTTGTACCAGTTATGCAACACACGCATTTTTGTTGATAACCTGTCGTCGACCAAATTTTCCCCAGGAACATATTTTCTTGCTAGAGGAGCGACGTCGTAATCAGATGACGAACCTATTTGTTGTGGAGTACATTGCGCTTCAGCGGCAAGACAATGTATTTCTTATTCGTCAAAAACCATGGGCGGGGGGGGGGGGGGGGGCAGATTGTGCATCTTGATCTCCAAGCTGGGGAACTTGTTTACCTTTTTTCGGCGCAGGAGCTTCATCACCTCATCATATGACTTGTCAATAGAACGCTCATAGTCTGTTGGCGGCTCTGGTGGAGGGTTATATAGGTTATCAATGACAATCCTCTGGAGCAAAGCCGGCGGTAAATTTTCGCTCGGGCACTTTTGGTGCAAAGGATACTGAATATGGGCCTTCACGGCGGCGTCGTTTTCCTCCACTGTTTTCCCAAGGTAACTTCTCAGTTGGCGGCAGTGTTTTCTGCTTTCTCGGTCGCCTCCTAGGCGGCGAACCGACCTTGCGCTTTCTCGGAAGAAGCTTAACGGGCGATTCCTCACGCGGCGGAGATCGAGATGGACTTTGCTGATCGAGATGGTCCTGTAACCACACGTTGGGGTCCCTGTCTGGGAGGCATGGGCTTTGCTGATGAGGTGGACTACTGCAAGAAGGAGTCGGTGGCCTTGACAAGACGATGTATTTCTTGTTCCATAGGACGAAACCACCCTTGACTTCTCTCAATGTCTCCTCACCGTCACCTCCAGGAATCTCAAGAGACAATGATTCAAATCCCGGCACAATTTCATCCACCCCGACACGAGCATAGCCAGCTAGAATGTCACCATTATGGTAGCGAGCATCGACTTCTTCATTTGGTAAAGCATAGCCGACCGCCACCTTCATGGATATGTTCCTCATTGGCGTATGTAGGTCACATTCTGTCCTCTCCATGACATCATCCACGGCGTAGGGAGCATCGACTTCTAGTTGCATGGAACCCACGCTGCTTCTACGCTGAGATCGAGCATCGACGGCTTGAGGATCTTGTAGCTGCTGCTGAGACGGCCCTTGCTGACTAAGTGACTCCATGAGTTGCTGCACCTTGAGTTCTGATACGTGTAAAGCACACGTTCGTTGGGAGACCCCAAGAGGAAGGTGTGATGTGGCGTAGCAGCAAGTTTTCCCTCAGTAAGATACCAATGTTATCAATCCAGTAGGAGTAAGGAACACTTCTGAAAGTTTTCGGTGGAGGAATGTGGCACGGCGCAACACCAGAAAAACCAGCACCTGACATGGAACCTGTCACAACACAATCAAACTACTTTGCCCCCAACGAAACAGTGAGGTTGTCAATCTCACCGGTCTTGCTGAAAACAAAGGATTAAACGTATGGTGTGGAAAATGATGTTTTATTGCAGAGAATGAAAAGAACAATGATTGCAGTAGGTTGTATTTATCAGATGTAAAAGAATGGACCGGGGTCCACAGTTCACTAGTGGTGTCTCTCCATAAAAGATAACTAACATGTTTGTTGGGTAAACAAATTACATCTGGGCAATTGACAAAATATTGAGCGCATGACAATGCATATATATGGCATGATGATTACTATGTCATTCATGTGGGGATTACGACAAAATACATAGACCGTTATCCAACATCATCTATGACTAATAATCCATCTTTAGGTTGTCATCCGAGTTCCCTGTTGGTATTGAGTTGCAAGCAACAGATTATTGCAGTATGTAAACTGCATAATGTAAACAACACAATTATCCTTAGACAAAACATTGTTATTTTACCCCTAATGGCAACAACACATCACAATCTTAGAAGTTGCTGTCACTCTCCCAGATTAAATGGAGGTATGAACTCACTATCTGGCATAAATACTTCCTCTTAGAGTTACAAGCATCTCACTAGTACAGAACGACACTATGGCAACGGAGGCAAACCTTCTATGGCAACGGAGAAAGTATCCGTTGCCCCGCTTCTGATGCTGATGTGAAGTAGCTCACCCGCAACGGTTGTTTTGTCCATTTCCATTGTGAATCATATATATTTAAAAAAAGCAGGCCAACCGGTCACCACCGGTAGCGGAAGCAATCAATGATAACTACAGTACTGCACTTTATTAGTCTTTACAGAGGACACACATCAAGATTTAAATAATACTATATGTCAAAAATACACAAGGCACAAGGTTCATAATACACTAGAAAATTATGCCTCCACTAGCAAAAAATCCACTACTGCTCGCAACAAAAATCCACCCAGATCATCACGTCTTGCCGCACTAGTCCTTGCTCACAATAGAAATCAATCTAGGCCACCGGGACTTGTCACAGCTGTACATGCACGCCATTCTTCAAGAGATACTGCACAAGTAGTGAAAATTTAGAACGAACATAAGGGATAGTTGCATATTGAAGAAACAACAAAAAGTAGTAACCCGGAATCCAGTAGTATACATGATGTACCAAGTATTTAATTAGATCAAGAATGAATCGATGCAAATACTAGTGGACTCTACTTTCTTGTTTTTGTTCCTGCCGTTCTCAAGAGCGTATCAAGATACGTATCGTCGTCCAGCCGGAAAACAAGAGATGGCAGTTGCAGAGACACAAGCACACTCTGAGCAACTAGCTAAGTACAAATCACATGTAAAAAAGAAAAGTTAAGTACAGATCAAGCGCCAGCCGTGCGCGAGCTGCCTCTAGCAGCTGGACGGGATGTTCACGCCGGACGCGTAATTTTCAGAGAGAGACAAAGACGGAAAACCAGAGATAGCGGTTGCGAGATGCGGATCTAGATGTGGGAGAGACAGAAAGTACCAGAGCATACCAGATGTTGGTCGTCCCCTCCCCGTGGCCGTCCCCCAGGATCAAATCGAACCGAGCAGCGAATCAACAAAGCACAAGGCAGCGGCGTGAGCAGAACGACAATGGAAGGAGGACGAATGAGAGGGAGGAAGGAGGGACTGACCGCGGATGGCTTCGATCTCTAGGTGGAATCCCTCCATTGCGGCGACCTTGGAGGCGGCCGGTGGCTGGCAAATGGCCTCGTGGAGGAGGGCGCCGGCATCTTGATGCATGCGTCCTGGTCTCCCCTCCGTGAGGAGGCTCGCTGAAAGTGCATGTGTTGCCCCATGCGTGGTTTTGATAATTAATGACAATCCTTATGGACTAATGTTTGCATTGAGATATACTTGTAGATCTTGTCTATAGGAAATGTTTGGAGTTCATGTGTTGGACTCTAGAAGATGACATGATGACCAATGGTCTATTCAAGGGTTTATATGAAGAATGGTCATGTGTAGAGTTGAGCTTATTGCAAGTATGGCTTGGAAAAGAAGATTGAGTGAACAATCATGTCTAACCCCAAGCCATCATACATATCAAGAGAAGAAGATGAAGTGCAAGCTCAATATGATCCATCTCGGAAGATATCATTTGATTGAAGCTTTCAAAGGAGACATGAAGACGGAGCTTTGCGTGGCTCTCCCATAATGGACTATGGGGAGCATTTGGAGAAGTCTTCATCAAGCATGTGCTAGCAAGCACAATCAAGAAAGGTGTTCCAACTTGAGAGAGTCAAGATCGTCATCATCGAGCTCAAGTGGAATGCGCAAGGCAAAGGTATGATCTTGATAGGTTTTCTATTTTACCGGTCTCATGTTGTTAGTGGGAGACCGGGTTTTAGGATAGACGGCGTACTATCAAGAGGGGCTCTCAAGTGAGTAAGTTGATCGCATCTTTGTGGAGAGCTCAAACCTTTGCATACTTGGCATTTCATCTTTCTTGGTTCTTACTTGGCTTTTCTCCTTGCTGGGTTTTGGTGCTTGTTGTGATCTTCACGACAAACCCAAGTTCACCGAAAACGAATTTTGTATGGAAAACTTGTTGCGTTTTCGGTTTTGGAGGTTTGCCGGTTATTCCTTTGTAGAGAGGTTTTACCTTTCTCCATTTGGTTTTATCTTCCATTGTTGGACTATGATGTTTCTCTGCATGATCTTGTAAAGCTCTTCGTTGTGATTCCAACGAGCCCGAGAACATCGAAAACGGAGTCCGGATGATCAAGATATCTTTGTTTTCGTGTTCAGTGTTTCTGCAGTTTTCTGAGGGGCGGAAGTTCCGGTTTGGCCGGAAATTCCGGCCATCCGGAAGTTCCGGCCAAATTTCCGGCCAAAGTTCCGGCCGAGTGCAGAACTGTTTTTAGTCGCTTTTCTGGGGTCCGGAAGTTCTTGGCCGGAAGTTTCGGCCTCAACCGAAAGTTCCGGCCCAACCGGAACTTCCGACGTAAGTGAAAACTGTGTCAAACTGAGGGCAACGGCTAGAAATTCTAGAGGGGTATAAATACCCCTCCACCTACCTCCAGCTGAGGAGCTCACCCAGAATTTCTCTCTCCTCCATTGTTGCAAGCTCATTTCTTTGATATCTCCCAATCCCTCCACCCAAACTCTTTGATCTTTGGAGGATTGAAGGAGAAGACCTATATCTACATTTCCACCAAACCATATCTCCTCTAAGTGAGGGGAACCCTTTCGATCTAGGTCTTGGAGTTCCATTTGTTGTGTTCTTCTTTGTTCTTCCTCTCTTCTCCCCCCATAAGCATTAGTTGCTTGTGGTGGGATTCGAGAGTGAAGGATTTGAGCACTTGTGCTCTTGCCTTTTGCATTTGGTGCATCGGTGTGCTCTCCATGAGGATTCGTGGAAGTTGAAAGCTTGAAGAACTTGTTACTCTTGGGTCCTTGGACCCTAGACGCCTTTGTGGTGGTTGGACCCTTGTGTGGTCACTTGAAGCCATTCGGGAGCCCCTAATCCCATTGTGGGTTGTGCCTCGGATTGTTGTTGAAAGCCGTTCGGGAGCCCCCAATCCCTTTGTGGTTGTGCCTCGGATTGTTGTTGAAAGGCTCCGGATTCTGCCTCGAAGGAATACCGATAGTGGAAGGTGAACCAAACCTTTGTGTGCGGTTCATCGGAGAAGAGGGTGAAACCTTTGTGGTTGTTGAACCGTTGTGTCGGTTCACACCTCTCCAACGAGACGTACTCCCTTTCAAGGAGGAACTCTGGAATACATCCTCGTCTGCGCGTGCTTCGGTTATTTCTATACCCGAGCTTTTTACTTATGCACTTTACAGTGTGATAGCCTTCGTGCTTGAAGTATTCTATTGCTATCACCTCGTTGCTTATCTTGCTTAGCATAAGTTGTTGGTGCACAAAGGTGAGCCTAGTTTATTAAGGTTGTTGGCATGTTAATTTAAACACCTAGTTTTATTCCGCAATTAGCAAGCCTAAATCGAAAAAGTTTTAATCGCCTATTCACCCCCCCTCTAGGCGACATCATTGTCCTTTCACTCGCGTCCTGGCATGCAGCGGCTCCGCCGACCGGTCCATGGCGGCCAGGAGCGACGCCGTCGCTGGTGTCAAGGCCGGAGGGCGGGAGGCCGGCCGGCGAGCAGAATCGGGCGAAGGAGGTGGGGAGTGGCGGTGGAGAGAGAAAGGGGATCGAGATGTGGACTTGTGGAGGAGGTGGGTGTCGGTGCGTTAGGAGCAGGAAGGGGCGTTTGGGCTGGACTTTATCTTCAATAAATGACCTGACTAGGTAGGTCCACTTAATATTGCAAACGGCCGAGTTAAATGTCCGTTGCTATAGTGGCTCACATCACAAACAGACATAAAAAACATCCGTTGCCAATAGTTATTGTAAACAATCATTTATTTTGACCGTTTCCGATGTGTCGTGATTCGCGGGTGCGAGCTCTCATTTTCCACGCGCGGGTTCGTTTTACCGTCGCCTTTTTGCTGCCGTTTCTATAGAGGGGTATCCTATGTGTCGTTTTGTACTAGTGTCTATTTGGCCAAAGTATCTACTAGTAACGGAGAGCATGCAAGATCCTAAATAACATATAACATAAATTGATAATCAACTTGACATAGTATTCAATATTCATCGGATCCTAGCAAACACAACATGTAGCATTACAATAATATGATCTTGATCATGATATGCAGCTCACAAGATCTAAACATGATAGCTCAAAGTGGAGAGACTACCAACTAGCTACTGCCATGGACCCGTAGTCCAAGGATAAACTACTCACGCATCACTCCGGAGGCGGGCATGATGATGTAGAGCCCTCCGGTGATGATTTCCCTCTCTGGCAGGGTGCCGGGAAGAGATTCTGAACCCTCTCGAGCTAGGGTTGACAACGGCGGCTGTCGGGGAAATACTTTCTGGATTAACCCGCGGCCCAGTGCGACTACTTTACTCCACGGACAAAGCCCACTTGGGAGCAAGCCCAATATTGAACCGCCATAAGGAGAAAGATCTAGAAGACATATCCCGGAGGACGTGAAGACCAAGTAGTCTCCGAGTAGGCCTCTGTGGATGTATTCCTTATGGGGAAGTTTCCTTTTGTAACCTAGCGAGCCTCTGTGTATATAAAGAGGACTCGCAGGACTTAGAGCGGGTCAAGCTATCAAGCCCAAACCCTAGCTCATACGGCGAGTACCAGATCGGATCGCCTCCATTGTAACACCTCGATTATCATATCAATACCAATCTAGGGTAGGCAGGAAGTAGGTCTTTTACCTCACATTGAGGGGGCCGAACCTGGGTAAATCTGTGTTGATCTTTGTTCCTGCGATCCCAAGCTCGGAGATGCTTGACTCGCATAATCCCACACCTACGAAGTCATCTATGACACCTGACGTGACAAACCCACGACAGTTGGCGCCCACCGTGGGGCCTGCGGTCAAGAGCGTCACGTTCCGCGCAGGATCCATGAAGGGAGCTGAAGATCTTGTTGTTGGCCGTATCATCACGGTCAATGGCACACCCCTCATCGACGATTCAAGCTGGGGGCCGGAAGCAGATTATTGGAGACCGGCCACGTCATCCCGTTCGGATCCATCAACGTCTTCGTCGGCTTCATCGGTGGCAGGTCCGTTAGATCGGTCCAAGAAGGCGATTCAGTAGAAGAAGTCGCCGATGATGGGGAAGAATCCGTGGAAAGCATGGACTCGCAAGAGTTTGGGTCCATCATACCTGCCTTTGAAGAAAGTTGCTGGGGTTACCCACCAGAAATCATTATCACCAGATCAGAGATGGCGCAAGTCGCGGTTTACATGGCCGGAGGAGCAGGCGCATCAGGAACTGCTGGAGAAACCGAGGCATCGGCACCCCCAAGCAACCCACTTCTTGTCCCCGTGTCAGCCACGAACGCCGCCCTCCGTGCAACAGAAATTGAGGCCGCCAGGGCCGAGCTCCTGTATGAGGTTCGAAGGATGGAAGAAGAGCGCCGCAGGCTCGATCAGATAAACCAAGGAATCCAACAGGAGCGGCAGAGAGTAGCCGCGCTGGCTGCGACTCAACACAGGTTGACCCGCAAACACATGCGCGCGACTCAACCAACAGTGGAAATCCCGCTCACTCCAGCCGCGGGAACGGGAATCCAGACGACTGCGGAAGGAAGGGTACCAACAAATCAAGAGACCCAGCAACAACCAAGGAGGTTTCACACCCCGCAGGGCCATTACCAGAACCCTGTCGATAATATGTATGCTGCGGCTAATATCTTGACTCAGATGGTACCAACAGGCGATGACCCGGTCAATGCTGAGGCGCGGCGCGCGATTCAGATGCTAAGTACGGCAGTCCTGCAACAAGCCAATAGGGCGGAAGCCGAAGCACAGCTGCCCCTCGTACCAGCCAATCACAGGATTGCAGCAGAAAGAAGCGTCCAAAGCAGGCCACCAGAGAACGTATCAGGAGTCGCACAGAGGCAGCAGGAGCAAGTCGCAGAAGCGCAGGCGAATACCAGTGCAAAAGCGGCCCGCAGATAACCCCGCAGGCGCGCCCACAGCCCTGTCCTCGCGACTCAAGGGACCGGCGTGTTTCACTGAAAGGATCAGATCGGAACCTTTTCCTGAAGATTTCAAAGGGCCACGCAAGGTGGCAAACTACAACGCCAGCATGGATCCAACCACTGGCTCAACAATTACGAGATGGGGATGAGCATCCTAAACGCCTCAGAGAAATATGTGCAAGCTACCTAACATGATGCTAGAAGGTGCAGCGCACATATGGCTGCAAAATTTGCCTCCCAACTCTATAAATACTTGGGAGGAACTGAAGGATGCCTTCGTTAAGAACTTCCAAGGAACTTGCAAACGACTCTGCAATATAGAAGATCTAGAGCGTTGTGTCCAGAAGGAAGGCGAGTCAAGTCGCCATTGGATGAAAAGGGTGGCAGAAATAATACACTCCTCAGATAATATACCACCAAGCTCAGCCGTCCTGGTGATGGAGAAAAACTGCAAGTTTGAGCCGCTGATTCATAAGCTGGGTCGCATGAAGGATAAAGTCAAGAGCCTCAGCGAGGTGATGGCTGCGGCTAACAAATATGCCAGCTCAGATAAAACCAGAGACGCGTCAGACGGAGAAGAAGAGGAGGTTGCTGCAAAGGAAAGAAAAACTCCAACAAGCCCCAGCAGCAGCAAACGAGCCACAACAACGCGAATCAAAACAAACGCAAAAACGAAGATGGTCACTCAGGGCTCGTCGCCAATGCGCGTGGAGGATTCAGAGGCCAGCGTGGAAGGGGTCGAGGATACGGCTCCCGTCCAATCAATATGCAAGAAGTTTTCAACCGGCCATGCGACCTTCATGCGACAGGTGATGGACGGCCAGCGGACCATACCAAGGCGCAATGCCACTATTACAAGAAGTGGAAAGAAGAGAGCCAACACAACGGGGGAATTCCCATGAAGGAAACCCTAGTGCGGCTCATAACACAAATATTGGGCAGCACGGCGCAGTAACCCCAGGCAACGGGGCAGTATCACACAATAGTTATCGATACCTCCAAAAGGGAAGAGAAATTGAGCCGCAGAAGTCAGCAGGTGAACGCCGTGATACCAGCAACACCCAATTGGTTAAGGTGGTCAGAACACGCCACAAGTACGGGAACCTGGCAAGTTGGCACTGGTTGTGGCACCATACGTTGCAGGATACAAGCTGACCAAAGTGCTTATGGATGGAGGAAGCAGCATTAATATCTTGTACTACGATACGTTCCAGCGTCTAGGACTCAAGGATTCCAGCCTGCAGCCCACGTCAACAGTATTTCACGGCATTGTCCCAGGAAGGTCCGCACGGCCAGTGGGGAAAATAACCCTAGGGGTAACTTTTGGAACAGAAGAGAACTTTAGAAGCGAATTCCTAAGCTTCGAAGTGGTAAAATTCCAAAGCCCATATCACGCCTTGTTTGGAAGAACGGCCTTTGCTAAGTTTATGGCCAGGCCATGCTACGTGTACCTACAGTTGAAGATACCAGGACCAAAAGGGGTCATCACAGTGTACGGAGATAGAGAAAAAGCATAGAATGTGAAAAGGGATGCGGCCTTCGCAGAATCCGCCTGTGCCGCGGAAGAGCTAAAAGGTTATAAGTCGCAGGTGGACCCAAACGACATGAGTGTGGTTACCACGCCATCTGCCGAGCCACCAATGAAATTCAAAGCGGCCCAGGACACTAAGCAGATAAATCTTGTTCCTGGCGACTCATCCAAGCAAACCAGCATTGGAGCACACATGGAAGAAGAAGGAGAAGGCCCTCGTCGCTTTTCTCCAGGAAAATAAGGACATCTTCGCATGGAAGCCGTCAGATATGCCAGGGGTACCAAGAGAATTAGCAGAACATAGCCTCAAAGTGAACCCTGCGGCTAAACCAGTGAAGCAGCCACTACGGCGTTTCCACGATGATAGGAGAAAGGCAATAGGAGAGGAAATAGCTCGCTTGCTGGCTGCAGGATTCATCACAGAGGTATACCATCCGGAATGGGTGGCAAACCAGTATTGGTTATGAAAAAGAACGGTACGTGGCGAATGTGCGTTGATTACACCAGTCTTAACAAAGCTTGTCCAAAGGATCCATTTGCTTTGCCGCGAATCGACCAAGTATTGATTCAACTGCTGGGTGCGAGCTGTTATGCTTTTTGGACGCCTATTCAGGCTACCATCAAATCAAGATGAAGAGGGAGGACCAAGAAAAGACGTCCTTCATCACACCCTTCGGAGCTTTTTGTTATGTCAGCATGCCCTTTGGGTTGAAGAACGCAGGTGCGACTTACCAAAGATGCATTCAGAATTGCTACATGAGCAAATAGGTCGCAACGTTCACGCCTACGTGGATGATATTGTGGTTAAGTCGCAAGTTAGCCAGGATCTTATTGTGATCTGGCAGAGACATTCACAAATCTCAGAAAATACAACATGAAGCTCAACCCCACAAAGTGCGTCTTTGGAGTACCAGCAGGAAAGCTATTGGGATTCATAGTATCAGAAAGAGGCATTGAGGCCAATCCTGACAAGATAAAGGCCGTGATGGATCTCCAAAAGCCAGAAAAGATAAAAGATGTGCAGCGACTTACTGGTTGCGTAGCAGCTTTGAGTCGCTTTATATCAAGATTGGGAGAGAAAGCACTACCTTTGTACAGACTGTTGAAAAAATCAGACACCTTCGTTTGGGACGCAGAGGCCGACGAAGCTCTGACAGCCTTGAAACATCAATTGACAAATGCTCCAGTTCTGGCGGCTCCAAAGATAAAGAGCCAATGCTACTATACATAGCGGCAAATTCCCGCGCTGTGAGTGCTGTCATGGTTGTGGAGAGACAAGAAACGGAAAGGAATACCCTGTCCAGAGACCAGTATACTACGTGAGCGAAGTCCTCACAGCTTCCAAACAGCGTTACCCACAGTGGCAGAAGTTGGTGTTTGGAGTGTTCATGGCGAGTCGCAAGCTGAAGCACTACTTCCAAGAGCATCCAATAACTGTGGTGAGTTCAGCACCATTGGCAGATATCATTCGTAATCGAGAAGCTACTGGAAGAGTCGCTAAGTGGGCGATCGAGTTGGGACCACATCACATCAGCTACGAGCCGCGCACATCAATTAAGTCGCAAGCCCTTGCAGATTTTATTAACGATTGGACAGAAATCCAAGTTGCTCCTAGCATGGCAGAAACCAAATACTGGACCATGCATTTTGATGGGTCAAGACAGTTGCAAGGCTCGGGGGCTGGAGTTGTTCTAACATCTCCCAAGGGAGACAAGCTGCGGTATGTGTTACAGATACACTTCAACTGCACAAATAACGTGGCGGAGTACGAGGCACTGCTTCATGGTCTACGTATAGCAAAGGAGATGAACATCAGTCGCATACGCTGTTTTGGCGATTCAGACTTGGTGGCACAGCAGGTCTCCGGAACGTGGGACAGCAAGGATGCGAACATGGCTGCATATAGAAGAGAGGTGGACAGAATTGCTGGACATTTCACTGGATACCAAGTTGAACATATTGATCGGAGACAAAATGAAGCTGCAGATGCCCTGTCTCGGCTTGGATCCAACAGACAGTCAGTCCCACCCAATGTTTTCCTGGATGAACTGCACAATCCATCAGTCAAACCTCCAGCGAGATTGACATTGCAGAGCCAGAGGATGATTCAACTTTAGTCGCAGCCCTGCATGAACAGCCAGGATGGACAGAGCCATACATGGCATATTTAAGTCGCGGAGTGCTGCCGACGATGAAATTGAGGCGCGCAAAATCATACGACGATCAAAGGCCTATACAATCATCAACAACGAATTATACAAGCGCAGCGTGTCAGGAGCATTCCAAAGATGTGTCTCACCAGAAGAGGGACGAAAAATCTTGCACGAAATTCATTCAGGCGATTGTGGCCATCATGCTTCGTCAAGATCTTTGGTGGCAAAGGCGTTCCGACATGGATTCTTCTGGTTAACAGCATTAGCAGATGCAGAGCAAATTGTCAGAGTGTGCGATGGATGTCAAAGATACGCTAGGCAAGATCATATGCCAGCTCAAGCACTTCGCACAATACCCATCACATGGCCTTTTGCCGTATGGGGTTTTGACATGGTAGGGCCTTCAGACGGTCTTCAAACGGAAAAACTCACCTCTGTCATGGTGGACAAATTCACAAAGTGGATAGAAGCAGAACCTGTGGGAGATTGCGAGGCTGAAACAGCAGTCAAGTTCTTGAAGAAGGTCATATTCCGCTTCGGTACCCCCATAGTATCATTACAGACAATGGGAGCAACACCTCTGAAGGGGCTACACAGATATTTTGCGCAGACAATGGGATAAGATTGGACCTCACGTCAGTAGCACACCCGCAGAGCAATGGACAAGCTGAGCGAGCTAACCAGGAAATTCTCCATGGAATTAAGCCGCGCCTTATTGAAAAGGTCGAAGCATCTCCAGGATGTTGGGTGGAAGAACTGCCAGCAGTACTGTGGAGCTTGAGAACAACCCCTAACAGATCCACAGGATTTACACCATATTTCATGGTCTATGGAGCAGAAGCAGTCATGCCCAGCGATATCATACATGATTCACCAAGAGTTGCGGCTTACATCGAGACAGATAATGAGATAGCTCGGCAAGACTCGGTGGACACATTAGAAGAGGTTAGAGACTTGGCAGCATCAAGGTCAGCGTATATCAACAAGACTTGCGACGCTATCATGCCAGACGCATCAAAACCCGCACCTTTCAAGAAGGCGACCTAGTACTGCGACTTAAACAAGATCACAAGGGAATGCATAAGCTGTCCTCTCCATGGGAAGGACCCTACATCATCAGCAAGAAGCTAAACAATGGGTCGTACTACCTGCTGGATGTAAGGGAAGAAAGCAGCGAACGCCATGATTTCGAGGATCGTCTCGAGGCACCTCGCCCTTGGAACGTCGCACACCTGCGACCGTACTATACATAAGAAAAGGCTAATCAGAGCCAAGCATCATCCTTTCCAGCTTTATAGCTGAGTATCATCACAGCCACTCAGGGCTAGAACTTCAACTTTGGTCGCCACCTAGGCGCGACCTATGCAACATCTGATCGCCACCCAGGCGCGATCGACCCTTGTATCAGAAACCGGCTGCCACCTAGGCGCGGCCGTAAACTTTGTATCATCTCTGGTCGCCACCTAGGCGCGACCGACCCCATGTATCACCATGGATCGCCACCTACGCGCGATCCAACCCTATGTATAACACTCGGTTGCCACCTAGGCGCGACCTTATGTGTCATCATAATCAAAGCTTATCATAGCTTAGCCTATCATGGCAATATCATTATGTTTCTTGGGGTCTTTGTTACCCTGAAACAGCCATTTATTGGCAATTATCAAATTTACCTTAAGTTGGATTGCTACTCGCATTATGTGGCCAAAGTACTGGGGTGTGGCGTCAATCGAGCTTGATTGCCTATCATGGCCGCTCTCGACCCTGAACACACATGTTCCTAGGAAATACTGAGTCGCGCGAGTGCCCACTTAAGGATTCAGATGGCCTAACTAGAGGTCGATGTACTGCTTATAGTACGGCAACACCAATTACAATTACTTGTAACTTAACAATTGTTTTATTCATGATATCAAGTTACAGGTGATGACCTTCAGAGTTCTCTGAGAAGAATTGAGATGATTACCACATACATCCTCTCAATCCTTGGGGGCTACATCATATTATCATCAAAAATTTGAAGATGATCGTCATCAAGTTCTGAAGCTATCAGGCTCTAACAAAGAAGCTCACGAAGTCAGATGATCTTCCAGGTGCGAGTCAAGGCCAATCTTGCACAATTATAAGTCGCGAAACAAGGAAAAGCGCGGCCTAAACATTCAAGATCAAGAAATACTATGAAGTTCAGGCCACGCTTGGGGGCTAATGTCGGGGGAATACTTTCTGGATTAACCCGCGGCCCAGTGCGACTTAACTTACTCGCACGGACAAAGGCCCACTTGGGAGCAAGCCCAATATTGAACCGCCATAAGGGAAAGATCTAGAAGACATATCCCGGAGGACGTGAAGACCAAGTAGTCTCCGAGTAGGCCTCTGTGGATGTATTCCTTATGGGGAAGTTTCCTTTTGTAACCTAGCGAGCCTCTGTGTATATAAAGAGGACTCGCAGGACTTAGAGCGGGTCAAGCTATCAAGCCCAAACCCTAGCTCATACGGCGAGTACCAGATCGGATCGCCTCCATTGTAACACCTCGATTATCATATCAATACCAATCTAGGGTAGGCAGGAAGTAGGTCTTTTACCTCACATTGAGGGGGCCGAACCTGGGTAAATCTGTGTTGATCTTTGTTCCTGCGATCCCAAGCTCGGAGATGCTTGACTCGCATAATCCCACACCTACGAAGTCATCTATGACACCTGACGTGACAAACCCACGACAGCGGCGTCTTTGGAACTTTTCGTGGAATATGGCTCAGGTATCTAGGGTTTTCTCGATGAGGTGAATATATAGGCGAAAGGGTGGCGGCTGGAGGCACCCGTGGGCCCACGCCACCGCATGACGCGACAGGGAGGGGGCCGCGCCGGGCCTTGACGTGGCTGGCCCATGGCCGTCCTGCTTCTCTCCTCTGGACTCCGTGTACGTGATGGAAAAATAGGAACTTCAGTATTTGTTTCGTCCAATTCCGAGAATATTTCCAGAACAACTTATCTGAAATACAAAAAGAGCAGAAAACAGGAACTGGCACTATGCCATCTTGTTAATAGGTTAGTCCCATAAAATGCATAAAAATGCTATGAAGTGTATATAAAACATGTAAAAATTGGTATAATATCAACATGAAAAATCAGAAATTATACATATGTTTGAGACGTATCAAGTTCCAATTCCGATAACCGGTCTTCACCCTTCTTCTTCTTTCTTGCACGGCTTCTATAACTGCCAGCGTACTCCGGAAACCCTTGCTTCAAGGTGACACCGCCGGGCATGCCTCGTAAACGTCCCCAGTGTTCAGGATTCCCCAGGGCCCGTGACAGCTCGTCGTCCTCTCTATCGGGTTCCCACACACCCCGCGAACTTCTTCTATTGCGGATAAAATCTTCGGACGATTTCTTCTACTTTTTCTTAAATTTCCCCTGCAACAATCAGCCCTGTTTCCTCGTCCAACGCTGCACCATGCGCGAACAACAAGAATTTGGACCTATCAGGCCAGTGCTCTGTCTGTGGAGTGATCCCTTTACCAAGCAGTCTTTCTTCACAGGCTAACCACGTAGGAATGGCGGACCTGTAGCCACCTGTCCCCAACCTATGGTGGTATATATTCTTCGCAGCATTTGCCTTATTTTTTTTCAATCGGGCCACAGCCGTAGATGATTTCTTATACACCTTAAACGTGGGCCAGTAATCTTTTATCTTCACTAGTGTTTCAGAATTTCCACTGCAATCTCGATCTTCTTTTTCATATTTTTTCCATAATGTTTTCTTCCAGTTCCGGAATTGGTCGGCCATCTTGGAGAGAGTCCACTGCTTGAGTTTCGACTTCTTGATTTCAGAGAGATCATCCGGGAGGTTAAAATGTGACAAGAGTGTGTCATATATCAAATCTTTTGAAATCCGGTGGACATAGCAGGGGTCATCGTCGTTTGCGCCTGCCGGCTTATGCCATTCTTGTATGGTAATCGGGAGCATGTCCCTAACAATAACTCCAGCTTGATTTATATATTTACAGTGGTTCTCTTTGGGTTCCACCGGATCGCCGTTATCAGCAATTTCATAGATCGGTAACCTTGCATCCTCGCTCGTCATCCTTTTCGTGCGGCCTCGAGGACCTTGCTTTCTAGCAGATTTGCTCGATCCGGAGGGCTAAAAGAAAAATAACGCGTTAATAAGTGCAATACATATCAATTAATGCATCTTATGATCAACAAAATATAGACTTAACATATATACCTCGTCGGCTATTCTTTCTCCGGACTCATCAAGTCCCTCACCAGAGTCCATCAGAAATTGTGAGGCAAAATCCTCATCATCTTCTCCACCGGCATTGGTTCCACCGGCATCTTCTCCACCGGCAGATTCTCCACCGGCAGCTTCTCTATCGCGATGCTCAAATATCTCTTGCATAATTATGTCTTCATTCTCCTCATCTCGCACATAGTTAGGATCCATAGCTCAATATCCCTGCAATCAATAAAATTTGCATCTTATTCACAATTAGTACTAATTTGCATCTATAACTTTTCATTTATAAAATTTCATCTATAAAATTGCATCTATTAAATTTCATCTTAAATTTGCATCTATAATATTGCATCTTAAATTTGTATAACTAAAATTTCTACATAATTTCTATCACACTAATTACAAACCTAACACTAACAACATTTACAAAACTATAAAATAATAACAATTGTGCTAACACTAACAATGTTTTCCCGGTTTCCCGGTTTCACGTTTTCCCGGTTTCCTGGTTTCACAAAGTAATAACAATTGTGCTAACACTAACAATGTCTTTTTTTATTGCGGGTAACTAACAATGTCACTAATTAAAAAAAACTATTGTGCTAACACTAACAATTGTGCTAAAAAAAACTAAAATCTTCGAAAACAGAGGCCTCCTCCACGCCGTGGTCGTGGCCTCCACCACGCCACCACATCGGCACGGGGGAGAGCAAGCGAGAGGAGGCAGAGGACCTACCTCTGGCGGCGGCACGGCTGCGCGAGGCAGGGGAGAGGCGGGCGACGCGACGATGGCGGCGTCGTAGACGGCGTGCGGCAGGGGGCCAGCACGACGGCGTCGGGGATGCGAGCGCTGCAGAGGGGGCTGCACCTCAGGGCGGCGCGGCATGGAGGATCGATGGAGGAGAGCGGCGTGGCGGAGGGGCGGGCGATGCGGCGACGGCGGCGTCGCAGACGGAGGGCAGCAGTGGCGAAGCAGCACGACGGCGGCAGATCGCCCGGCGGCACAGGCGTGGGCGTCCTGCGGAAAAGGCAGAGGAGGGATATGAGGTTGGATGACGGTGTCGGCGCGTCTTGGAGGGGAAGGGGACATACCTCGGGCGGCGGCGTAGCGGCAGCACAACGATGGCGGGTCGGGGCAGCACAACGGCGCGGCGGAGCAGGGCCTCGCCGTCTCGGGGGCGTCGGCCGCGCCGGGGAGCCCGGAGGCGGAGAGGCGTCGATTTGGGGGAATTTACGAATTTTTTCGTCCGCAACCACACAACACAGCGCGAAAAACGACCTTTAGTCGCGGTTCCAGCCACGAACCGCGACGAAAGACTCTTTAGCCGCGGTTGTAGCCACGAACCGCGAATAAAGGTCTCTCTGGGCCGCCCACATTTGGGCGCGAAGCCCAACGGACCTTTAGTCCCGATTGGTGTTACCAACCGCGGCTAAATGGGCTTTTTAATTTTTTTCCTAATTTCTTTTTCTTTTTCTGTTTTGAATGGTTTTGTTTCTGTTTTCTTTTATAGATTTTGATTTACTTTCTTTTTAATTGTTTTTGTTTCTAGTTCCTTAATTTTCTTATATACTTTGATTAAAAGGTGCCAAACTGATTTTCAAAATTAGTTTTGCCTACTTAAATTATTACACATCACTGACTTTCATTATTACACAGTTACACAAAAGAAACATTATTACACATCACTGAGAGTTACATTACTACACCGTAAGATTAGGGGGAACGGCTGGAAGAGCCAGCCCCGTTCGTGGCCGCCTGGTTCGCGCACGCACTTTTGCGGCGGAGGGCACTAGCCATGGAGGATGAGTCTTTCAGTGCCCAAGCCAGCTCGGAAGCCTCCTTCGCCTTGAGCTGGCACATTTCCCCATCTCCGCGAATCCGAAGGTCTTCTTCGTCGTCATTGTCCTTGCCCTTCTTCTTGACCTTCTTCTTCTTCTTGTTGTTGTTCTTCTTCTCTAGTTTTGTTCCAATGATAGCATTGGAGAGAGCAACGAGACTCAGAGTAGGATTGCCGGTTGGGTTCCGCCTATCCCTCTGGAGGTCGACCACGGACGGAATTTCGGTTCCGTAGTAGCGCAGAATCCACAAGTCATTGTGGATAGCCACGCCATATAACTTGATGGTCTTGTCACGTAAGAATCCACGAGGAGTTGCGGCACCCGATCAGCCTTACAGATCTGGAAGACAAGAGTCTCGGTCGCCACCGAGAGTTGAAGGACAGCGGCGCGCTGCTGTTTCTTGGGTGGAAGATCGCTCTGTCGACCCGGGAGAGAGTCGGTGAACTCGCAGTCGAGTCCTACGCACTTGATCGGTGCGGGGTCGAGAAAGAACTTCACGTCGTGGATCCACCTCTCCATGCGTGATGCACGGAGGGTGACCCATACCTTGAAGTGCACATCCTCCTTGATGAAGTAGTACAACCGAGACGGAGTTACGCGCGCGAGTGGCTCCATTGGAATAGAAGGAGAGGGATCGAGAGAGAGAGTTTTTGCAAGGATTAGAGAGAGAGCTTGTGTGCTTAAGGCCATGGATTAGTGGCCTTTTATATAGGGTGGAGAGGGAGGCCGGCGGCCGGGCAGCAATCAAAACGGCAGCGGGCTGATCATTTTCCAATGCAGAATTAAATGGCGGTTGATCATCTTCCAAAGCTCAATTAAAACGGCGGGAGATCTACAGGTTTGAAATTTAGTCCCGATTCGTGCCATGAACTGGGACTAAAGGTTCTCGCGCTGGGCCCCACGTCTACGGCCGCATGCGGTGACCCTCTAGTCCCGGTTCGTGCCACGAACCGGACGACCTGGGGCGGCGACGGCGGTTCGAAACCGGCGGGGTGCCCCCCATTAGTACCGGTTTGTAACGATTTGGGGACTAATTAATGGTCCAAACCTATTGCCCATTTTCCACTAGTGATACTCCCTCCGTTTCTAAATGTAAAATATTTTAAGTGTGACACATATTGTCTAGACACATACTTTTTTTTTGTCTAGACACATACTAAAATAGATGAACATACACATGTAATGTGTATAGGTACATTTGTATACATGTGAACGTGAACAAACGACTAAAACATCTTACATTTATGGTGTCTAGTAGAAACATGTTTGGACGTACGATTCCCATGAATTTTTCCAATATCTAGACAGTTTGGGCTAGCTCATTAGTCTTGACGTAAGCTTTCTTGCAAGGCCGGCCGTGGTTAAGAACGCACACGCACGGAATCAATATATTATTCTGCTAAGCTATCTCGGTCATCGTGTTGCTACTTTTCCGACAATCTGTAACTTCTTTTTCCGAGATTGAACAATCTAGAACTTCACCGTCAAAAAGAGCTTTCGGCTGCCGAAAACCATTTAACTAAGACATCATGCAGATATAGTATTTGATAATTTATGCAAGCGTCCAGCCCCCACCATGCCACATTTGCCTCGTTAACTTTTCCTCGAGCGTCGCTCCTTTCGATTTACTATATGGGAATGGTTCCTTCCTTTTAACCAGCAAAAAGTTTGCATGTTACAGTTAGGGAGAACAGATTTGGCTCCCGACCTCGTATGCTCCTGACCAAGTACGAAATTTGCAAAAAATAGAAAACGCATGAAAAACATGTTAAAGTGTTCTAGATATTCATGTGCAAAATTTGGTAAAAAATGACATGTTTTGTGCTCTGTGCGAAAAGACAAAATCAGTTCTCTAAAAAAGACATTTCTAGATCTAATGATAGCGAGTGATTTTGTCTTTTTTTTCATTGAGCGCAAAAAGTGTCATTTCTTCACAAAACTTTGCACATGTGTAGAGAAATTTAACTTGTTCGTCTCTGATTTTTTTCAGAAAGTTTTGAAGTGTTTGTATACTTTTTCAAATTTAGTAATCAACCAGGATCATTTGAGCTCGGGGGCAACATTGAATTTCCGTGTTACTTTCCATACAGTTTGACAGTCACTACATGAGTTCAATACATTTGGATTATGAAGTATGATACTACCCGTCACTCTCTTCGAGAAGATATGCTTTCTCGGTAAAAACTAATAATCACAAAAGCGCATAAGAGCATCTAAACCGAACGCCCACATCAAAAAAAAAAAAAAACCGAACCCCACTTCCTCCTTGTGCGTCCTGACGAACAGCTTGGACACGGTCAGGACTGAAAAATGCCACCCAATCAGACCCCTAGCCCAAAGTTTGGCCTGTCCGGCAATACTTATACCCAATCCATATATATATTGGGGCGAAAATAGGTTAACTTATCGCAAAATTATGCAATGAATTCAAAAAATGAAACCATTCAGGGCTAGGTCTTGGCGGTATTAGAGCATCTCCACCGGGGGACTCTAAAGGACCCCCCAAAGGCCCTTTGGGGGGGGGGGGGGGGGGGCGAACACAAAAAACCGCCACCAACGGCACCCCCCAAAGTCTCGCTCCGGGCGATTTTGTGTCCGGCACCCCCAATAGGGCCTCCAAGTTTGGAGGCCCTCCTAGGGGTGCCGAACATTGACCGGACATGGCCTCCGACAGGTGCGCCCCACCCGTCATAGACATAGGCGGCGAGGGGTGCTGTAAATTGCGCCGTGCAGGAGGCCGTTCCGCCCACGTTAATGGCGACGCGTTTCTGCAGGCGACGAAGCGACGGGATAGCGAGGCGTCTGCGGCACGCCTCGCAATTACGCCGGCGCCCAGGCTTTCCCGGCTTCCCAAGCGTCGGCGTGGCCGAATCGCGTCGCCGCCACATAACTCCGACGCGACGCGTGCTCACCCACCCGCCGCTTCCCGCCCCTCCGTTTCCCGCCCCCTCCCCGCCTATATAACACTCCTCCGCCGTGCAGCCTCGGCACACACTCCTCCGCCGTGCAGCCTCACTACACCAACACTCGCCGTAGCCAAGCACCTCGCCAAGCACCATGCCTCGCCGCGTCCAAACCACCTGGTCCACCCTCACCCAGGCAGCGCGCCGCGCTCACCCTCTGGGGCAGGAGCAGGCGCCGGAGCAGGCGCTCCAGCCGGTCGTCGACGAGGAGCCCTTCGATTGGGCGAACGTCGACGACATCGACGTGGAGGAGCAGCTGGAGCAGGAGCCGGCCCAGGATCCTTACCCTGGGCAGGAGCCGCGTCCGGAGGAGGAGCCGGCGCAGGAGCAGAAGCCGGCGCCGGAGCAGGAGCTGCCGCCGCCGCTGTGGCCCGACCAGGTGGTCGCCGTGAACTCCTTCGACTCCTGGCGCGCCGAGCAGGCGGCCATCCAGCTCAGGCTCGGCTAAGAGGCGGTTGGCAACGCCGTCGAGGCCGCCGTCCTGAAGGCCTCCCTCGAGACCGCGGAGCGAGACGCTCGCTGCCGCGCCTTCATGGCCGCCGAGCGCGCAGCGTACGCGGACCTCAACGCCGTGGCCGCGGAGCGGGAGAATCCGGCCTCGATGGAGGCCGCCCAGCAGGCAGTTTACGAGGAGCTGAACCGGGCGCGCGAGGCCAGGCAGGCGGCAGCAGCAGCTGCAAGGGATGCCGCACGCGAGGCGAGGCAGGAAGCAGCAGCGGAGAGCGATGCCGCAGCTGCAAGGGCTGCCGGGCGGCGAGCGCGCTCCGGCAGGAGAGGCGTGTCCGCTCGCGCCTAGCCCAGGAGAGCCAGAAGGCCTCCCTGGCAGGACAAGCGCCCCGCTTTGACGACGAGGCAGGCCAGGGCGGCAGAGTTTAGATTAGGGTTTAGTTTAAGGATTAGGGTTTAAATTTCAATCGTTTAGTTTAAATTTGAATCGTTTAACTTCGAATCGATTAAATTTCGTGTCGCTCGCAATGTTTTTGAACGCCCCCGAGGTGTTCGACAATTTGCGCGCGTTTGGGGGGTGGGCCTTTGGGAGTGCCGCTGTGGGCGGCCTCTAAATGTTGCCCGGACACATGTCCGGTACCCCCCAAAGGAGACTCAATTGGGGGTGCCGGACACACATTTAGAGGCCCCCGGTCGAGATGATCTTAGAGCATCTCCAGTCACAACCACATATCCGGCCCCGAAACTGTCCGTGGACGCGTTCGCGGACAGTGACCGGACAACCCTTAAAAGTGGACTCATCCAACCATTAACCCCAAACTCTCCCCAAATTGTGGGGACATTTGCATGTGATTGGTTGAGAATGAGAGAAAGGAAAAAGAAAGAGAAAAGTAGTACATAGCTAGAGTGGTCGATGTCCTACGTGGCGGCTGGCCGGGCGGTTCTACAGCCCCAAACGCTCCCCACATATGGGTGAGTTTGGGAGCTGCCGGACAGACCGGATGTATGAGGAGAGTTTGGGTACCATGGTTGGATGCATAATTTTACTCTCTGTCATGTCCGAAGCCCGTCTGGACGCCTATCCGGACCTTTGGGGAGGATTTGACAACCCTGACTGGAGATGCTCTTTTACATAGAAAAGGCACCTAGACGAGATGCTAGAAATTGCACCTGGCCGGATTAGATTCAAACTCTAGTCAGCAGGAATGCACCATTATGATCCTACCGCTACACCTGTGCCTAGTTCTCAGAATGGTCTATGGTGTTATGCAAAAGAAATCGGCAATGCCGTAAAATCCAAGTATGTTTGCCGTCTGAAGTCTGAACATGCAGATCGAGAGAGCATCGATCTAAAAAAGGATGAAGATTCGACCGTCTAGGTTTTCCCATCACGGCCGGTGTATGTCCACGACGCTCTAGAGTTCTAGAAAGATCTCACCGAATGCATGCAGCAACTCTCAAGTACGATCAGATTTGCGTATTGTGTACATTATTATACAGTACCACATGAGATCTAGATCCGCGATAAAGAAGATTTGAAGGCCACCTAATAGTGCTCATTATTTTGGTCTATTATGATCATATCACATGCATGCATGCACACTCAATTAAAGGGTGCAAGTGCGGTGTCCATGTCAAACAAACTTTGGGCAATTTTATTTTGCACGTGGATATATATTCTCTGTCGATATATAGTGAATTACACATTTCTGTCTTTGCTTAACTACCATATGAGTGAGAGTTTCACAAAGGGGAACATATAGATATAGGTCGTGTGGTGAGAAAGTCAAGCAGGCCGGGATACTGATGGATATAGTTGCTTTGCCTCTTTTGTCTTTGAAGAAAATAGAGCATGTGCGCGTGCGTCAAAGAAACAAGACGGTTTTTTCTTTGAGAAAGAAAGCGGTTTTGTTCACTCCTGTCATGCATTACCTTTGAAGGTTTGATTTAGCCGGACATTTTTGACATCGTACACGCACAGGTATATATTACTTGTATTTGTATTGATAATACTACGGATATAAAGATGACACACATTCAACAAAAGACCGCTCTCCCCCGTCGCCCTCCTCTGTGGCGGCTCGGGGGCAACCCTAAATCCGCCGCCGCCAGGGCGCCCCCGCCCCTTCAACTGCTTCGCCGCCGCCGGAGGGAAGCGCCGGCAAAGCCGTGCGCGCCCGAGGAAGGTGGCGGTGGGGCGTTTTTCTCATTCTCGTCGCTCTCCCGCGGCGGCGATGGCAGATGGCGACGGTCACTGGTCCGGTCGAAGCGGTGCGGCGAAGGGCGAGTTGGGCGCAGGCGGGACTGCGGCAGGATGCGTTGGGCGCGGCCGGAGTTGCGGTAGGGCGCTGGCCGGCGATGCGGTTGCCTGGGCCCGATCTGGGCCACGGGCGGGCCGTGCGGGCCGCGGCGCTGGCAGTAGGAGGCCTCGTTCTAGGAGGGAGGTGATGCGCGTGGCGCGGGCGCGCTGGGTTCGTGGTTGCTCGCCGCGCGGGTGGCGCTGTGGGCGTGAGGGCCGGAGGCGCGCTGGGCGCATTGGCGCTGTTTTGATCTGGGCGCAGAGGCAGTGTGGCGTCCCCGGGCGGGGCAGGAGGCCCTGCGCGCTTGGGGGCAGAAGATTGGGGTGCGAGGAGACCCTGTGGCGAGGTCAGGGGCGGTGCTCCTCCTCGAGCACGCATGCTCCATGGGTCGAGGAAGCCGGGGCGGCGGCCCCGGAGCAGCGGCTGCCATGGCAGTGGCCGTGGAAGGTGGTGCCGCGGCTGCTGCGGCGTGCGGTGGAGCTTGGTGGTTGACGACATGGCCGGGATGCCATCCTGCTGCTCCCGAAGCTTTGCGGTCGGGTTGAACTCCGGGCGAAAGCTCGCATGGACTTCGGTCGGTGCCGACGACGGCGCCGCCCTCGGGTGTCGTTCCCTTTCTTAATCGCGTCGTTGTGGAGCTTTTCGACCTCGTCTAACGCGTGGTGGTCCAAGTTCTCCGGGTGAAAACCTTTGCTCCTTCGTGAGCGGGCGGCGGTGACGGTCTCGTCACTACCTTGTTGGAGGCGCCGCTTTGGAGCCCTTGGCCAGCACGGTGCAACGGTTTCATGATGGATGTGCTGAATGGCGTGTGGTCGTGGGCGGTGGATGTCGCGGCGGCGGCTTCGGAATGTGGTGGTGCGTCGAGGCGGCGGCCTCGATCTCCCACGCTACGACGGTTCTATGAGGCAGAACCGTTGTTTAGTGTGGGTTTGGGTGACGACCTGGATGAAAATTGCTTGGGCAGAGGGTTCGTCGACCCGACTGGATCATCTTCGGGTAATTCGAAGGTCGATCTGGTTGCTACACCGGGGCGGTGGCCCCGGAACAGGTGGTTTTGGTGGCAACCTTGATGGAGACTGCGTGGGCAGAGGGTTCGTCGACCATGACTGGATCACTTTCGAGCGATGCGAAGGTCGATCTGGTTGTTATGCCGGGGAGGCGGCCCCGGAGCAGGTGATGTGTGTTGTGGCGTTTGTCGACTTGGGTCGTGTGGCCGGCGGGTCGCTTCGTTTGTGTCATTCTTTTGTACAATTTGTATGATTTTTGGACCCGGTTTCCCTTATAAACTAGGTCAACTCTTTTATCTATTCGGACGGTGGATACGACCACTTTATAGCTAAAAAAAATAAAATGATATAAAGATGACACGAATACACACAACACAATTAATTTACTTAACTCTGAACTTGCGGTTCGTCCAAGCGCGGAAGCGCCCATGCAGCCATGCACTCATATGCGTTGTTAACGACTTCGTCCAACTCACTAACACGCGCACCCGTTCGCTTGGACCTGAGCATAGGCATGTTCAGGAGGCTAAATATATATGGAGAAAAGATTCTTAGAAATCAGCACAATTGTGACTGTATGGATCACGATACAGATACAGTTACGATACAATCAGCGTCGCGCTGATGAATTTGGGTCTGGATGAACTCAGTTCATACGAATTGGGGAGAGAGAGAGATGTCGATCCCGATGGGGATTCAATTACAGAGTTCATTCATAGTTTGTCCAGTCACGGCATCGGTCTTCTTATCCACGCGTGTGTGCCGGTGTCGTGTCTGATGGGCCGTCCTTGTTGCTCTGGCGTTGCTCTTCTCTTATCTTCCGCCTAGCAGCAGCCCGTCTTGTGTCGCGCAGAGCCCGGTCCATGTACGTCTTCGTGACAATGCCCCCTCCTCGAGTTCCAGCTTGCCCCCAAGCTGGTGCTTCCGGAAACGCCTCCACCAATGAGTAGATGTTCTCCCAGGTGCCGCAGTTCTCCGGTAAGCCGCTCCAGCGCACCTTGACTTGAGGTTGGATCTTCTTGCCTCGCTTGATGAGCCTCTCCTCCACAATTGCTTCAGGGAAATGCTGCATGGCAATAGTCATTAAGGATGATGGCGGTTCCGCGCTCACCTGATCAGTTGGTTTTATAGCCTTCTTCAGCAGCGACACATGCACCACATTGTGTATCTTGGAGTGATCAGGAAGCTGCAACTTGTACGACACCTTGCCCACCTTTTGAATGACTTGATATGGTCCAAAATACCTGAAGCTGAGCTTGTGCGATGATCGAGGCATTAGAGACTGCTGGACATACGGTTGTAGCCTCAAGTACACTGAATCTCCAACTTCAAATGACCTCTCCAAGCGTTTCTTGTTTGCTTGATGTGTCATGCGTTGTATGGCTCTCTCCAGATGCTGTTTGATTACTGGAACCATCACAGCTCGCTCCTGCAGCCAGTCTGCAAGGTCAGCATTTGCTGGCTGATCTCCTGGCATCATGCCAAAATGCCTAGGCTTCCGTCCATACAACACCTCAAATGGCGATTTGCCCAGCGCTGAGTGGAAGGTGGTGTTATACCAATACTCTGCCTGTGATAACCATTTTGCCCAATGATTCGGATTGGCGTGCACTAAACATCGAAGATATGTCTCCAGACATTGATTCAACCGCTCTGTCTGTCCATCTGTCTGGGGATGATACGATGAACTGAGATTCAGAGTTGTGTCTGCCAAACGAAATAACTGCTGCCAAAAAGCACTTGTAAACACCTTGTCCCTGTCTGAGATCAACACCTTGGGCATGCTGTGCAATTTATAGACATTGTCAACAAATAACTGAGCCACTGTGGCCGCTGAGAACGGATGCTTAAGTGGAATGAAGTGCCCATATTTTGTAAACTTGTCAATTATCACCAGGATTGTGTCAAACCGTCCAGACGTTGGCAATCCTTCGATGAAATCCATACTGATAGTATGCCATGCCTCAGGAGGTGGGTCAAACGGCTGTAATAACCCAGGAATTTTAGTGTGTTCAGTTTTAGCTTGCTGACACACTTCACATTGCTGCACAAAACCTTGCACATCCTTGCGCATCCCTGGCCACGAAAACACCTGATGTAACCGCTGGAATGTGGGTAACACTCCTGAATGCCCACCCAAGCCGCTATTGTGCAAGGCCTGCATCGCAGCTTGTTGTGCTTCCTTGTGATTGCCCAGCCAGATTTTACCTAAGTGTCTGATCACACCTTGTTGAAGAGAAAACCCTTGTTCATTGGGACTCTTGATGCTCAACTCAGCTAGGAGCTGCTGAGCCTGAGGATTCTTGACATAACCCTCAACCACAACTTCCAACCACTTTGGATAAACTGCAGATACAGCATTAAGTTCAGTTTCACCTTCTGATCTGCGAGACAAAGCATCAGCTGCCTTGTTAGTGACGCCCTTCTTATACAATATCTTGTAATGCAATCCCAGCAAACGGAAGAAGGCTTTCTGTTGCATGGTGGTGTTAAAGCGATGATCTCCTAAATGAACCAGACTGTGGTGGTCTGTATGAATCACAAATGGGCGATGTTGCAAATAAGATTTCCATTTATCAAGTGCCAAGAGAATTGCAAGACACTCTTTATCATAAGTCGACAGTGCCTGGTTCTTAGGGCCTAGCGCTTTGCTTAAAAACGCCAAGGGATGCCCATTCTGCATTAAAACAGCTCCCACACCACTTGCTGATGCATCCGTTTCTACCACGAATTCCTTACTGAAATCTGGAAGAGCCAGCACCGGAGCCTGTGTCATAGCAGTTTTCAGCGCCTGAAAAGAATCTTCAGTGTACTTTGTCCAGACAAATGGCACATTCTTCTTCAGTAAATTGGTCAGTGGTCTGCAGATCAACCCAAAGTCCTTGATGAAGCGTCTGTAATACCCTGCCATGCCTAATATCCGACGCAATTGCTTCAGGTTCATCGGTCGAGGCCAAGTCCGTATTGCTTCCACCTTAGCTGGATCAGTGGCCACTCCATGTGCACCAATGATGTGCCCAAGGTACTCTAAAGATGTTTGCGCAAAAGAGCACTTCGACTTTTTAACATACAACTGATGTTGAGCCAATAATTGAAACACTTGTTGCAGGTGGTTGACATGATCTTCCAAGGTGGCACTATAGATCAATATGTCGTCCACAAATACCAGCACAAACTTCCTTGTCACTGAGGCAAATATCTTGTTCATAGCAGCTTGGAAGGTTGCAGGTGCGCATGTCAACCCAAATGGCATGACCTTGAATTCAAAATGGCCATTATGCGTTTTGAATGCTGTTTTGTGCTCATCAGCTTCCACCATTCTGATCTGATGATAACCTGACTGCAGGTCCAGTTTGGTGAAGAATTTTGATCCCGAGAGTTCATCCAATAGTTCTTCTACAATTGGCATTGGATAACAATCCTTAACTGTCAATGCATTGAGCTGGCGAAAATCGATGCAGAGACGCCAACTCCCATCCTTCTTCTTCACTAACAAAACAGGCGAAGCAAATGGACTCTTACTTGGTTGAATGATGCCATTCTTCAGCATTTCTCTGACTTGCCGCTCAATCTCATCTTTCTGCTGCGGAGTGTAGCGGTACGGCTTCACACTTACTGGTTGTGCTCCCGGCAACAACTCAATGCGATGATCAAAATCCCTGTGTGGAGGCAGCCCTTTTGGTTCCTGAAAACTCCCCTGGTGTTGCTCCAGCAACTGAATTATTGGTTCAGGCAATGTTGCATTGGCATTCTCAGCATCCACAGTACACAATTGAACAAGCTGAGCTACACCACCGTCATACAACACTTGCGCCAATTCTTCATGGGAAATTGGTTTGCATTGAGTTGTATTATCTCGAATGCCTTTCAATGTAATGCGAGTCCCTTCATGCCTAAACCGCAATTTCTTTTTATGCCAATCTATCCACATTTTTCCAATGGCGTCCAACCAGTCCATCCCTAATATCATGTCATACCCTGGGATTGAGAAAACTCGGAGATCTGTGACAAATTCATTCCCTTGGCATTGCCACTTGGCTTTCTTCACTGCTGTGTTACATGGTGTCTTGCCGCCGTCAGCTACAGTTACTGTCACTCTTGGAACTTCACAAACCTCCAATCCCAGAGATGTTGCTGCAGTTTGACTGACAAAACTCGCCGTACTGCCTGAATCGACCAATATCAGCACCTGTTTGCCCTGCATAGTCCCCAGTAACCTTATGGTCTTCTTGTTTTGTGTTCCAAACACTGCCTGACAAGACAACATAGCACAAGACTCATCATCACTGCTGGCTGGTGTATTTTCCTGTTCAGAATCAGAACTGAGGTCTAAGGCTGCAGCAGTTCTTCAACCACATTCAACGATACTGTTTTAGCACACTTGTGCCCTGGGTGGAACTTGTCACCGCAGGTAAAACATTCCCCTCGAGCTCTTCTCTGTGCTCTCAGTGAGACTAGCTTATCTTCCCATGGTTGTTTCAAATCTTTCTTCTTTTTGTCATCTGGAATCACTGCCAACACCCCTTTGGACGACGTCGGGTGTGGAGGGTAGCGCTTGTAGTCTTGCTTCACTTTGCTGGCTAGGTAAGTTCGAGTTTCCTCAAGCATTTCTTCCTGGGTTTCAGCCAAGGACAGTGCAATGTCCACTGTCTTGGGTTTATGCAACCGAATTGCTCTCTGAATTTCTCTCTTGAGCCCATTCACAAACTTGGTGACAAAGAACGCCTCATCATAATGCTTATTGTGCACCAACACTTTGTGCCTTAGCTCTTCGAATTTCAAATAGTATGCCTCAACCGTATCAGTTTGCTTGCAACGCTCAAGAGCTTCGAGATACTTTCTGTGTTTGTCCTTCCCGAACTTCGAGTGTACTGCAACTACCAATTCCTCCCAGCTTTCAACCTCGTTTTCTGCCTCATATGTCTGCAACCAGAGGGCTGCATTGCCTTTGAAATGCATAGTTGCAAAACTCGCCCATGTTTCTCTCGACACATTATACAGAGAGAAATATTTTTCAGCTACCGTCTGCCACCATTTTGGGTTCTCACCATCAAACTTGGGGAAGTCAGTTTTTGGCATCCGCTGGCCACTACCACCACTATGAGTGAAGCGAGATGATCTACTTTCTAGTATGGTACTGCCATCTATGTCATCCTCATGGCCGGAGTGGTCTCCCAGATCGAACTGAACTGGAGTATGAGGGCGCTTACGATGATGAGCTTGCTGTCCCTGCGGTCGTGGTGCCATGGACGCACCACCCACTTCCTGATGCGGAGTGAACTCTTCCTGCAGAGGTCTTGCTGTTTCTAGAACTGCCACACGATTCCCTACTTCTGCGACTGCTCTCTGCAGCCTTCCCATCTCGCTATCAACCTTCGGCATCCAAGTGTTGAGGCCTTTCAACGTATCGGTGATGGATTTCAGAGATTCTGCCACCGATTCACCTTGGGTCTTCAAATCCACCAGCTCCGCTTGCACCTTCTCCATAGTCGCCGCCGCCGCTGCCACCATCGCCGCCGATGACACTCAAATCACGCCGTGTGACTCGGAATTTTACCGCTCTCAGAAGATCCGAGAGCAACCGATCCACTGCCGCGAGATTGTGTCCGAGCAGTCTACCGCCGCCAAACGCCTCCTAGTTGACGCCTGATTCGCGATCAACACACCGCCGCCGCAGAGATCCGAGGCAGCAGAGGGATTTTAAGAGAGATCCCAACCCCTGTGCGTCGAATTTCCGAAATCGCCACCGAAATCACAGCTAGAACGAAAGAAAATTGGAAGCGCGTCCGGGGGTCGAACGGCTCTGATACCACATGTGACTGTATGGATCACGATACAGATACAGTTACGATACAATCAGCGTCGCGCTGATGAATTTGGGTCTGGATGAACTCAGTTCATACGAATTGGGGAGAGAGAGAGATGTCGATCCCGATGGGGATTCAATTACAGAGTTCATTCATAGTTTGTCCAGTCACGGCATCGGTCTTCTTATCCACGCGTGTGTGCCGGTGTCGTGTCTGATGGGCCGTCCTTGTTGCTCTGGCGTTGCTCTTCTCTTATCTTCCGCCTAGCAGCAGCCCGTCTTGTGTCGCGCAGAGCCCGGTCCATGTACGTCTTCGTGACAACAATGTTCATACATTGTCAAAAAAAAAATTGTGACAAAGCTTCAAGTACAAACTAGACAAAATAAGAAAGTCTTTTAAATAAAGAACATATAACTTTTCTTGTTACGTCGTTGCATTGGTGTTAGGTTCTGAAGGTTACTTTGGCTAATGTCTTCCCACGACTCTTCTCGTTGAACTCTAAACTTTTAGCGCTACGTAGATTTGTTTTAAGAACCTTCAGTTGACCCCTTTTATTACAATCTTTACATTCTCGTCATATTGTACGAGTCACTCTTACTTAAGAATGTGTTTTGTGCAATGCACAAAAACATCACAACTGCCACAATGAGAAAATCGTCCAACCCATCGAGATACAGAGGCACGAGACCTCACATATATGTGGAGACACATAACTGACTTCCCATCAAGACGGTTGGAGTTGGACAACTCCTAGTTCTAGGGTTCAAGAATCGAATATGGAGAAAAAGCTCGTATCACACACTTAGTTCTTGGTTACGTCGTTGTCTATGTAAATAGAAAAGGCTATTTACATACATTATATGCATCAATAGAACGTTATGTTTAATGTCACTAAAATAGTATCCGTGTTATGCAAAGCTCGACTGAAACATGTAAAACTGTAAAATGTTTGTTGATGCAGTCAAACTATATTAGATTATGAGGTACCATAAGTAGAGTGGTAAATGATATTCCCTCCGTTCGGAAAAGGATGTCACAAAAATGGTCTACCTATAGTTCATTTTTATGACATCCTTTTCCGAACGGAGGGAGTACATAAGTAGTTAGTAGGCATCGGTCTTATGACCAAATATCTACGTAGACTATAAGATACAATTGACACAATGATGTTTTTGAATAAGTTCGGAAGTCTCGATAGAGCACGTTAGTCCTACATTGAGAGAGTCTCATCAGAAGAATCTTTTAGTACGAGATTTGGGCTTTATGAACTCTTCAAGTGTGGACTTTGGGCAGTTCTCATGCCGACTTTGGTCTAATCATCGTGAACTCCAAGGATACACTAGAGCTCACTGTCATGAACTTGGAGCTCTAGCCGCCCTCTCCCCTTGAGTTTGTTCAAGGGAGTGGGAATGGTTACACACCCCATGTTGGCTATTTGTAGGTTAGGGAAGTGTGCCAAATGACCAAGAATCCTCTCCCACCTCCATGTTCGAGGGTAATTGTGGTCATTTGTTGTCCACTACTAGTTATATTTGGCACGACGGCACGCCGCGCCCTTGCTGAGTTTTTTTTTAATAATTTGTGTAATTTTTTTAGTTGTGTTGTATATATATTTTAAGCAACGGTGGTAGTTCTAATTTGTATGTTTTGTTTAGCTGAAATTTAATTTGATTTTAATCTGTAGTTAGAGGGAGGTTTTGTATTTGTTAAAAATATTCATCTAGTCTAGTATTTTTATTTCTTCTCGAAATGTGAGTATATAGTTAGATAGATTGAAGTTATTGTTTCGAAATATGTTCCGCGCGTGTTTTTGAATTTGAATTTAGTAATGACAGCGTTCTGAAGTTGTCTAAGTTCGAAATTGTTGAAATTGAAAGCTGATGTCGTTTTAAAAATAGTTGGTTTTTGAAGTTTGCTCAAATTCTGAAATTGTAGCAACTCAATTTAAAATGTGGTTGTTTTTTTATGTGGAAGAACTCTGAAGCAGTTAGTATTTTTTTATATTGTTTTCAGACATTTTTAAGTACCGTTAAATGTTTAGCAAGTTGAAGTGGTTATATATGTTTGTATTTTGTTGAAATATTTGTTTGAATTTAATATGTGGAGGATTTGTAGTACATAAGTATATGTCAGAGTCAGTCCATAATTAGAGGGAATTATTTCGGATCTCATACTAATTTTTTTTTTAAATTAGGGTAGTGAATTGCCGTAAATATTTATTTGGGCTTAATAATTAGAGAGAATGCATATTTTAGAGCATCTCTATTTTATTTTATTTTAGCAAATTGAATTTTCCAAATGCGTTGCATGTATTTTTTTTGCGAGAATTATAATATATTTTATCGTAGAAGAAACAATTTTTCATATTGAGTTTTTGCAGATATTTAGAAAAATGGAGTGTTTGGATATGCTTGAAATAAACCATAAATTTTTGTTTCAACTCCATAATTAGGAGGGATGTAATTTGTGAGATAATATGTAAGATATGTATATATATTCCGGAGTACTTCTATTTTTTTGTAGTAATTTGGAAATTTCAAATGTGTTGTATGTATTTTTTGTAAGGACTTTGGTATATTTTATCGTAGTTGCAAATATTTAGCAAACTGATGGCATAAGTAGTGATTTTTTTTATGTGTGCACGGCGATATATTAGTCACATCTGTAAATATTGTGCCGTAAAAAGTTAAATTTGAAAATACACGCAGTCAAAAGTTGCTTAGTTTTAAATGCATTGATTTTTTTTTTGTTAGAAAAAGTTTACATTTGTAAATATTTGAATTTTTTAACTTGTTAATAGCGAGAAGTTATTCGTGTGCGATTTCCTCTTTGCAGAAGGTAAAAGAATCTATGTAGCTTTACGGTTGTAGGTTTGTATTTAAGTAAGTTTTAACACGATGTGCCCTTCGTGATAAATTTATTGTTTTGTATTTTTTAAGTACATAATGTTCTTTGTATATAGAGGAAATGTGGTTAGGTCATTTTTAAATATTTACCAATCTGGATTGCTTAAACATGTATTAATTTTGACATAAGCTAATTGGATTTAGTTTCCTGAACATTTTGGTATGTTGAATACATGTTTCTGCTAGTCCGAAGGGCTATAAAAAATTTGGAATGCCCGAATTTTAAAATTTTGATTGCATGTCATAAATAGGCAGTATCTATTTTTTGTTTTGTTTTGGGCATGGCGTTTTTTTTTTCCATAATTTTTCGGATGTACATATGTAAAGTTATTGATTCTATAGCATGTAGCACTGTTTCAAAATTTTAAAGGCATTTTGAATTTTGAAACGTTTAAATTTGAGTTTTGTTCGTGTGATATAAATAGTCCGCATTTTTTGTTTTTTTTGGGTCACAGCGACATATATTCATGTATGTATATATATTTTAGGTGGATACATTGCCCTAGGGGGGGGGGATTTTTTTTTGTGGTATTGTTGATGTATATTTTATATTTTGTGCGTGGATTTACCTAAACTTATTGATTTTATAGTATTTGGCACTTTTTTGCAGTTTGCTCAATTTATTGGAAGTTTAGGTTTTTTTTTTGTCGTGGGAGTGAAAATTGAAAGGAATGAATATACTTAGTAATAGTTTTTTTTTTGTATATTTTGTTTGTTGTAGTGAGTAATGAATTCCACTTAGGTTGTATACGAATATCACGTTCGGCTTCGAAGGGTTTTTTTTTGGAGACTTAAATTTCAAATTTGGATTCAAATGTTCTGACATGTTCATGTTTTTTCCACGAAATTCAAATGTTCTGTCATGTTCGTGTTTTTTCCACGAACTTATCCAAATATTGGTTGATAAAAAGAAGTTGTAGTTTTTATAGTTGTGGTGTAAATACTTATTTTGTATGTAGTCATTTGGGTGTACACGAAATTACAGAAGGTTTAAAAAGAAAAATAAGAAAATAAAAGCAGGGAACAAAAAAAAACAGGGGGAAAAAGGCCGGCCGAACTGCGAAACAGCCGGCCCAGCCCAGCGGACGGCCCAGCTAGCAGATCCAGGGCCGCCGTGACGTCGCCATGGCGTCACCACTGGGCGGAGCTGCCGCGGCGAGCTCGCCGGCGCCGACGCCAAATCACGGCAAGGCAGGGCGCTCTAGGAGCCGAGGCTGGGTGCGCTGGACGCGCGCGAGCGTGGGGCGCCCATAGGTGGCGGCGCCGCCCCGCGCAGGTCGCCGGAGCGGCCGCGGTGGCGCGCAAACGCGGCGGAGGGAGGCGACCACGGCGCGGTCGATTCCCGAGGCTGGGTGGTGTCCCGGGACACGTTCCGCGGCGAGGAGGTGGCGGGAGCGGCGGCGGAGCCGTCGTGGCCTCGGATTCGTGCGGGGAGGGCTGCCACGGCGGCGCGAGGCGTCGGCGGGCGCGGCGACCACGGCGGCGCGCGGGAGAGAGGAGGAAGAAGGGGGCGGAATGGCAGTTTTTCAAGGTAGTCCCAGAAGTTTCCGGATTTTACGTGTAGGTCCTTCTTCTCGCCGAAATGTGGAACGCGGTGCTATTTCTCGGCCGCGAGGGGCCTTTTTGCAAAATTTTCCGCGCGGGTTGTGCGGGTCGTCCGATCGCCGCGCGACGGTGTGGATTGCGCTACTGTTCAAACTGTAGCAGAATGTAGCTGCTACAGTGCATGGGGCTCTCACAATTCGCGATATAATCCAACTTTTATATAGTGAGTAATTTCATGGTGGACCAAGGTTGTCCTGAAAGTTTAGCTATGGAATGCTTACTATCAGTATGTAGTCCTGAAAGTTTACACTAGTGGGAAAACAACTATCAGTGGCGCACCAAATATTGATTCTGTGGCGCACCCCCAGAATTGCTGGGTGCGCCACAGAATCGTCGCCACTAAATTATTATTTCTGTGGCGCACCATGGGCATGCGCCACAGAAACCCACTTTCTGTGGCGCACCCAGGCCGTGCGCCACCGAAATAGCTCGGTAGGTCACATAGCAGAGGAATTCTGTGGCGCACCCACGCCTGGTGCGCCCAGAAAGTGGTGCGCCACAAAAAAAGAAAAGCGTACGCCACAGAAATATGAAACAGTAATACACGTATTTTTTCATTTTGCTATACAAATATAGATATATACATGATTTATACAGAAATACAGATATATTTGACTGGTATATAAACAGATACACATTAATCACTATTTCATCACACATATTACTTAGTGTGCCCGAGATACATACACATAGTCACAAAACTGTCGAATGTTAATTTACACAATATATTAGTTATGATAGAAACAAAAGTTCATCATTTCACACTACACATTACAAATGAAGTGTTATGGCTTCCTCTTCTTGAGCAGCGCCGGGAACGGTAGAATGCCCCGTTTCGTCCTCCACTCCCTGGTGTCATTCTGCGCCGCTAGTCGTTCTTCCATTCCCTCTGAGACAACGCTGAAGATGGATTGGGATATATATTGGTTAGTGATATACATAGAGTATAATTTGTTCATCTAAGTAGAGAGGCAAGACGATCAATCAATGTTGTCATGGTTGGAAATCATATGGCTATCCTATTTGGGTTTCATAGCATAGCATATATATAATATATAACCCTACACATGCACTTCTACAAAAAAGTACACACTAGCTAGTAATGCTTAGCAAGGCTATCTTTTATAATACATCCTACCCGAAGCGGAAGTGGAAGGACCCTGAGGCGTGCATGACATCGTCGAGGATGATATTTGTTAACTGCAGCCGGATGCGATGGAAGTCTTGTCTATAATCAGCATCGGTGAGACCTTCCGCCATTTTGGTGTATTCTGCGAGATTAGATGCAATCTTCGTTTTCTCGCAATCCCGGACAATCGTTTTAAGGTGATGGAGGGCATAGTAGGCCTCCATCACACTGCCATCCAGTTGCTTGACGCAATGGAATCCGGTCCCATGCAAGAACTTGTGTGTGTTCGTCCTCCGTGAAAAATTCCGACTTCTTATGGAAGGGGCCGCCCTTTTTGGCATAGGCCTCGAGAGCGTCATCGAGAACACCCTTTAATCTGTTGTATGATCTCGGCTGGGATTTATTCCCCGAGTCCAAATAAGTGGCAACGGACCACCTCGGGGATACGTGGATGAGTGCGCAGTACTTGTCCCTGCTCAACACAATTGAAGCAGAATGTTGGACAAAGGATCAGCGATGGAAGAAATGTACAAGAAGGCATAAGATAGGACGGTGGCGAGCAGATGTGTACTTACTCGAAAAAGTAAGGCAGAAGAAGGGCGGTCTTTCCTTGTTGGCCAGGAAGACCCTAACGAGGTACTCCTTGGCCGTTTCCCGTGTTGATCCTTCCACCAGATGGCTGTCGCGCATGTAGTAGGGATCCACTATCGCGATGTACGGGGTATCATCTCTCCTGATCTTCATCGCCGCATCGAGCGCATATAGGCGGACCATGTTATAGTCCAGCCGTTTGGAGTGATACAGGTTGAAGATGTCCTCGTACGCTATGAAGAACACATCTGCGGGGTCTTCCTGGACGAAGTCCACCAACTCTTTTGGCACCTTGACCGGAACGCCGGGTAACCTGGGTTCTTCTCTTTAAGAAGGGTCTCCTCTAGATACAAGATATTATTCTGCAAAGTAATCATGGGTCCTTCTGCAAGGCGGAGCATGTCCCCGGACAAGATAGATTTACCAGCTTCATGAACTCGGGTAGCCTTGTGGATTCGTGTCTTCAGGACCCCGGATCTTAGGCTGGCTCGCAGAGGATGCTTTTCTCTTCCTTTGATGACTTCTTTTTTTCTTCGTCTCTGGGGATTGTGGGGGTGCAGTGAACCCCGCTTTAACTGTTTCTTTCAGTGTTAGGGCTGAAAATGTTACCCGGTTGAGCTTGATGATCGCCGGCATCCGGAGGCGTGTCGGTGAAGGCCAGGCGCTGTGTGCATGAAGTGGGACGAGCAGGTTGAATGTGGTGGTCGCGGAAGGGTTCTTCATCCATAAGAGGCATGAACATATCATCCGCGGCGGCGCCAGTGTTGATGTAGTCATCGACGTTTACATCATTATCATCATCCTCCTCAACATTGTCGTCGTTGCCACCAAGTTGAGGTGCAACGGCTTTGTCCTAAACATAAACAATAGCACATCCGTTAGTCGGGAAAGTCGGAAAGTCGGGGAATTCGGAAAGTCAGAACTAACCTTGGACGGTTGCGGGGAAGACGTTCCCAACAACTGTTTGTGGCGGTTGGTGGCGGCGATGACCGGCGGCGGTAGCTTCCGGCCGGTGGTGGGGGCGACCGGCGGTAGCTTCCGGCCGGCGGTGGCGGCGACCGGCGGTTCCGTCTGGGTGGTGGTGACGGCTGCTTGTGGCGCCGGTTCATCCGCAGCATCTTTTTTTGTCCGCCTCGGCGGGGGCCGAACGATCGGGGCTCGGGGCCTCGAGGTGGCGCCGCCGGTGCGCCTGGCCCCATGAAGAACATCCCCAAGACGAATTTGGGTCTTCGGCCATTCCAGCATCCACTGCCCGCATTCGCCAAGCTTCATGTGTTTCTCGGCTCCCTGAGGTTGCTTAGGGGGGTCGATGTCACAGAACTCAGGCAGTACCTCCTTCACATTTACTTTCATCACGAGCTCGCTCATTCGGACGTTGTGGATATCGCGGGTCAAAGGTTGTACGGTCGAGGCCCTTGCGACTTCCTTCAACTCGCCGTCGGCCCCCACCCTATGCAGGAGTATGCAAGGCATGTCCTGGGAGTCAACACATAGCGGGCACCATGAGATAAGGCATATATAGTCTCACACACAATGTATCATACATATTCATGATCATACATATATATGTTTCCATTGCCTCACACACACATACTAATTAGTTACCTTGGTGACGGCGTTGAGCTCGGCTAATGTCGAGACAAGGGCGCCGGTGCCGGCGGCCGGCCTATCAATCTCCGGCCGCTCGTGTGCATTATCATTATTCTCCGGCGTTGGTGTATGTTGCTCCACGGCAGGGGGCACCGGTGGGGTCGGCAGGACCGGCGACACGTTATTGCTGGAGGTGCTGCCGGCGAAGCTGGGCACGTGTATCGGCCCCTGTTGACCTCCCGCATGCCAAGCAGTTATCCCCTGCACCAATGCAGGGTAACAAAGCCCGGAGCTTCTCTCCACCTTCTCGGCCACTAGCTTGTCCACCACGCTGGAGTCCACCTTCTCGGCCTCTAGTGCGTCCAGCTTCTTCCTTAGCTCGAGAACCTCGGCTCTATCTTTAGCCGGCTTCCTCCTCTCCTTTTTCTTCTCGGTGTCCGTGCTGTAGTACTCGGTGAACTTCATCGCCGTACCAAAGCCGGTCACACGGCCAGCTGACGTCGGCGGCTTTGACTTGTCCCTCCCCTTGTAAACGTTCATCACCCGGTTGAAAGTCGTGTCCCACGGGCCGGCCGGAGGCTCCTGGGACGACGGGCCGGCCTCAGCCTCAATCTCCAACTCAGCCGCCTGCGGACAAAGGAAATAAACGTGAACCCATGTAGAAATCAACGCAAATGGACTTTGAGATATCCGCGGTAATTAAGTTCCTTACCAGCTTTTTCTCGAATTCCAACACATCTTCATAGTCGGTAACGAATTCCCCCGTCCCCGGCTTCAGATAGTAGCGGGACCGAACAAAGTTCCTAACTTGCTCGTCCGTGAATTTATGCCACGGGTTCTCTTTCCCAAGTCTCGCAACCTCGGCATCCTCCTTGTCCCAAACGGGCTTTTTTCCTGCGTAACCGCCGCTTCCCAAATGGTGGTTACCTAAGTTCAGTGCCCGCATGTTCTTCCCCCACTCGGTCCATTTTTCAGCCTCCGGAGATGACAAGGACACTTGAATATATCGAACTCGTCTTTCTCGAGGTACGGCTCTTTGGCACTGATCTCCTCCCAGCTAAGACCCTTTTCAAGAATCTTCGCCTTCACCCGGCCTCTCCAGCTTGTCAAGGCGGTGTTCATCTTCGTGATGGCGAAGTTGTCCACCTTTTTGTTTTCATCAGCCGGGAAAATATATCGTTTGTGAAGCTTCTTGAGGAGGTCATTGCGCAAAGCCTCATTCTCCGGATTCCTGAGGTCATACGTGTTGATCGATGCGTTTTCCCGGAGGATGCACCCTAGTTGCATGCCGTACCCTTTTGCGATGTCCCTAGGCTCCAGTGGTTGGCCACTTAAGGAGACCTTAGTGAACGTGTCTGTGACGTGTTGCCGACCGCTTGCGGTGTCCGGTCCTTCCTCGGCTTCTTAAGCTCTTAGCAGGCCTCTTAGCAGGCGGGTTACTACCACCACCGCCATCCGTGTGGTCGCCACCCCCGACATCCGTGCTGGTGGGTTCTCCATCGGTGGTGGTGGCTTCGGCAGACTCTAACAGAAAGTCACCATCGCCGTCACGAGCCAGTTCGGCGGCCTCCGCATCCTCCATCTGCGGGTTCAATTCCCAGAACGATATGTTCTTTTGTCTAGCTTGTTCTTCGACGCTCATGTGCTTCTCAGAAGGGCCGGCCTCGGAGGACATGTTTGCACTACATTAAAAAGAGGCAAAATGTTAGTACAACAAATATAACAAAAGCATCACTTAATTTAGTACTAAGATACCCCGGCCCATGCATTAGCCGCAATACCCCATATGTCCTATTTTTAGCAAAGTCATGCTAAATTTCACGAAATTTTGGCATGACCTTTGCTAAAAATAGGACATATGGAGTACCCGAATTTGCCGGAACGGAAGTTAATCGACGTTCCGGCAATCTCAAGGGCCTCACGGGGTACCTGCAAACATTTCACAAAAAATATCCACATCTCCGGCCGGCATCTCCACGACACGATGGTCGGAGCACAAACAACCACGACACGATGGTCATGGACACATATCCATAATTTCTCACCACTTGTCGACGAGCCTCGGAACAACAGCGCGTCGAGGTCTCCTCTTCAAACTGCATAGTACATAAAAATGTCAAAACTTGTGAATAAATTAACTTCTCACATGTGCTAAAGGCAAGCTCTAATTAACATCATGCTAAAAACTATGCAGCAAACAGTCCTAGCATAACATATTTCAAGCTGCCACGTTCTTACCCCGGTGGATGGTAAGAACGTTTGTTCATCAAGTTTTTCTGCCCAAGGTAACATATTTCTGCCCCAACTATCTAGCTCTTTAACAAGCACCCGTCAAGCCAGGGTTTTACCACGATTCCTATGCCAACAACTAACACCATACAAGCTAACGATAAAACTGTTATGGAGAATAGCTCCTCAGGCAAATAAGCTCATCACATGTGGACATCAAAAAGATAATAGACAGGCATAAAAGACCTTCCAGATTTCACAAATTCATGTTTGAATGCTTGCATGGATACAAGTAAACCATGTTTCAAGTTTTGAATACTCTTGCAGCATGACAAAAAAATGCGACAGCCTCTCTCTCATCCTCACTCGCATAGACAGTTCATAACGATGAATCCACACCGCAAAAAGAACCTATCCTACATGTTCCGCTTAATCACATTGTTTCAACACCAAGTCGCCTTATCTTCCTTGGGGCTCTCGACGATGATTGCTTCGGTGGTAGTCATCAGAGACGACACGCTGCAACCAACAAGAAAACGGAAGCTAGTCCTAGCATGTGCGTGCTTGGCATTTCCACAAGCACCTAGAGTGCAGGAGGTCGGGAAGGTTCCATGGAGAGGAGGGAGGAGGAGGAAGATGGCAGGGAGGGAGGAGGGAGGAGGAGGAAGATGGCAGGGAGGGAGGAGGGAGGAGGGATACATGCGCAGGCCAGGTTGCCGCCGAGGAGGGCAGTGGAGGTGGTGGTTCACGGGCGCGTCGAGGCACGGGCACGTCGAGGGCGGGGGCGCGATCGAGCATGACCACGTGGTGGGCGGCGGCGCGGCTCGGGCGCGGGCGGCCGGGGCGCAGGGGATCGAGGTCGCCGGCGACGGGGCGTTGCGGCGGCGTCGAGGGCGAGAGCGCGCGCGCGGTTAGTCCTTAGCGAAATTTGGAACGAAGAGGCAGCGCGGGGGCGGCCCCACATGTAAGTGGAGGCTCTAGAATTCTGTGGCGCACCTACAAATGGATGCGCCACAGAAATGTAGGATTCTGTGGCGCATCTGCTAGGTGGTGCGCCACAGAATTTCCTGGCCTAACAGGGGCGCGGCCCCACATGTAAGTGGAGGCCCGAGAATTTTGTGGCGCACCCGCGAAGAGATGCGCCACAGAAATATAAGATTCTGTGGCGCACCTTCTAGGCGGTGCGCCACAGAATGTCCTAGACTAACAGGTCAAAAGGGGGCGCTGCTGTTACTTGACACTAACAGCAAAATAGGCTACTGGTTTCAACAGAACTGTATTAACATGGACAACCAGGTTCAAAACCTGGCTGTCTCACTTTTTTTAACTTATTAGTATTCTTTAAAAAAATATTTTTAGTTAAATTTAAATAAAGGAAGAACACAAACACATTATTGGTATTCTTTAAAAAAATATTGTCTCACACCAAATGGATCTCATACTTATTCATGATCATACATATAAATTCTTCCATTGTCTCACACACACACAAATTAAATACACCAAAAAAGTCTCTTCTTCGTCTCGGTTCCGCGAGCTAGTTTCTCTTCTTTCCCTTCTTCGCGGTTGAAAACTTTAGGCCGGTCACCTTGAGATTTCTTCGCGTGAACGGACAACCTTTGGTAGGTAGGGAGGTCTTCCTTCTTTGTGTACTAGTAGTAGGCATGTCGAAGAACTTGTCGAATTCCTCCTCGATCTTTGGCTCGTTGTCCAAGTCTTGCTCGGTGGCGCCTCCTTCCATTCCGATGATGCTCCTCTTGCCCCTCCTCACGACAACACGGCTAGGCTTTGACGGGTCGGTAATGAAGAAGCATTGCTCAACTTGGCTAGCGAGTACCCATGGCTCATTTTTCGCGGAGGCGTTCTTCGATTTGGCATCGGGTATTACCATGGTGGTGAAATACCGGCCTTCTTTGACGACGTCCTTGGCCCATCTTACACGGAACATTGGCACCACCTCTCCACAGTAGTTGAGCTCCCATATGTCCTCAATCCTTCCGAAGTATCTTTCCTTGACAGTAGCCTCCTCATCGCCGTATGATAGCATAGTTACTCCTGAGTTTTGATATTCCGACATCTTGTCCTTTTCCTCGGTGTAGAATCTGTAGCCGTTGATGTCGTACGCCTGATAGGTCTTTACGTTGTGCGAGGGACCCCGTGATAAGGAGAATATGAGTTTTTTCATCTTCGTAGATGGCGGTTTCCTCTTTGCTAGCTCCATTTGCTTTTGCTTGAACCAACGCGTGAAGCTGGCGTTGTGCTCTCTGGTTACGTCTCCCTTCTTCCTCGGCCGGAGTTTGATGTAATGTTGCTCGAGTAAGCATTTGTGCTCTTCCACACAAGTTTCGATCAACTGTAAGTGTTGTAGCGCGACCCGGTGAGCCCTGTCGAGTCGTCCTTTCGACCCTGCATGCTGACAAAGATTGTGCTGGTGCCCTCTCGGTGACCATATCCATTGAGCCTGTCGAAGTGTTTCCTCGTGGGCAGACCTACATCCTGGTTCTCGTTGCTTAGATAATTCTGGCAGAAGGAGATGCACTCGTAGGTTAGAAAGCCCTTGGTCATGCTTGCGTCTGGACGGGCCCTGTTGCGAACGTATCCTTTCATGACACCGTTCATCCTTTCGAACGGCATCATGTAGTGCATGAACGTTGGCCCTAGCTGCCTGATGTCATCAACGACATGGAGAAGGAGATGCACGCATATATCAAAGAATGCTGGCGGGAAGTAAATCTCGAGCTCGCATAGTACCAGCTCGATCTCTTCCTGTAGCCTGTCGAGCTGCTTCACCCCGATCGACTTCCTGTTGATGACGTCGACAAAGTTGCAAAGGGCAAGCAGCGTATCACGGACGTGCTCGTCCATTATCCCTCGAATCGCAACGGGAAGTATCTGCGTCAACAACACGTGACAGTCGTGAGACTTCATCCCGCTAAACCTCTTCTTCTTTCCGTCCAGATATCTGCTTATCTGCCCCGCGTAACCATTCGGAAATTTGACTCCTAGAAGACACCTGTAGAATTGCTCGAGCTCCTCCGGACTCATAGTGAAGCACGTAGCGGGAAGCACCACAGTGTTCTTCTTTACCCTTTTGCCGCGACCTTGAGTCCCTTCCGTCTGATCATCATCATCGTCATCGCTATCGGGGGCCTGAAGATCTTTCCTGACACCAAGCCATTTCAGATCGTATCTTGCTTTCGTCCCATCCTTGGTCTTTTCCGGCATGTTGGAAAGAGTGCCAAGCAGACTCTCGGTGACATTCTTCGTAATGTGCATCATATCGAGGCTATGTGGCGTCTTGAGGACCTTCCAGTAGGGCAAGTTGTGGAAAACAGCCCTCGCTTTCCATACACCCAGCAGCGGATCTACCTTCGGTCGTTTCTTTCCCGGCGCAGGGCACTCCTTCCAATTATTCAACAGCTCGTCGATTTCTGTGCCGCTCCTCGGGATCGGGGGTCCTTCGGGCTCGTCCTTACCATTAAACAGGTCACCGCGTTTCCTCCACGGGTGATCCATGCGAAGCCACCTTCGAGCCCCTGGGTACACGGTTTTCGAAGACCCGGATTCCTTGGTAGCTGGAGATGCGGGGTTATCCATGCACCTGACACATGCGCAGAATCCGTGGCCTACCTGGGCCGATACATATGAGCAACCAGGATAGTCCTGCACCGTCGTGAGCAGCGCGGCTCTCATGGGAAATAATCTCCAGTGTAGGCATCCCACGTACGGGCTGGGGTCGCCCACAACGTGGCTAACTCCTCTTCCAACAGCGCGAGATACGTATGTATGTGGACACCTGCTTGTTTCGGCCCCTGAATGAGAAGACTCATGTGTATATACCTTTGCTTCGTGCACAACCACGGGGGAAGGTTGTAAGGCCATACAAACACGGGCCAGGTGCTATGCGTGCTACTCTGGTTGCCGAACGGATTGAGTCCATCGGTGCTCATACCGAGCCTGACGTTCCTTGCGTCGCCTCCGAAATTTCCGACGGCGTCCAACTCTTGCCACTGGCTAGCGTCTGAAGGGTGTGTAAGGATCCTGCCCTTCTCCGGATCTTCTTCAGGCTTCTCCCTTTCCGCGTGCCATTGCATGAGCTTTGCTTCCTTAGGGTCCACGAAGTACCGCTGCAGACGGGGAGTGATAGGAAAGTACCATACCACTTTGTGAGGACCTTTCTTCCCACGGCTCTTGTACCGTCCTTGGCCGCACACCGGACATGTGGTTCTGTCCTCGTACTCGCCCCGATAAATTGCGCAATCATTGATGCAGGCGTGGTATTTAACGTGCGGTAGGTCAAGAGGGCACACGACTTTCTTGGCCTCCTCGATACTAGTTGGCAATGTGTTCCCCTCGGGAAGACGCTCGTGGAAGAATTTCATGTTCTTGTTGAAGCTCACGTCGGTCCATTTGTTTCCCGACTTCATCTCCAGAGCATCAAGCGTTACTTGCAAGCGCGTATCCTGTGGCCGGCACCCTGGATACAACGGAGTCTTCCCGTCTATCTCCATTTGCGCCAGCTTGGCTTTCTCTCTAACGGTCCTCGCCTCCTTGAGGAGCAGTTCTTGAACATGAGACTCCATCAAGGCCGACATTAGCGAGCTCTGCGGCGTGTTCGCGTCTTCTCCACCACCATCTACTCCTTCATCATGACCATGTCCGTCGGCATCTCCTTCGTCACGATCATCTTGCCCGCCCTCGTCTTCAGGCGCAACATTTGCTGTCGGCGCTTCATTGAAGCCTTCCATGAAACCGCGCCTGAGCAGGTGTTCCTCCAATTGTCCGGAATCAGGGTCGATCCATCTCACAAATTTGCAACTTCTACACGGACATCGTATGTGGCGCTTGTTGCACCGAATCATTTCCGCCTTCGCTTCTTCCTTGTAGTTGTTGATTCGACTGGAGCTCATCTTCATGACCATGGTCGCCTACGCGGTATACATATAGAGTATGTGTTATTAAGTCGGAAATGTTCGACAAAAAATTCGGCATGACTTCCCCTAGAAGTAGGACATATGTGGTGCAAAAATTTACCGAAATGGAAATGAATCAACATTTCGGCAAACATCCATGCACCACGCCGGCGCAACACAACAACAAAAGGCAACAACATGCACAACACACACAAGCTTCATGTACACACATATTCATCCAACAATACTCACCTAGTAGATCTAGATCCGTTGCCGAGACGTGACCGTGATCGATGAGAGAGAGTGTGTGGTGATGGAGAGAAAATAGTGGACAAAAAGAGAGGAGGAGAATATATATGGAGGCTCTCCCAAGCCCTCACCAATTATATGTCAAACAAAGTAGGTTTAACAACAAATAATGGATAATAGGATGGTCAAAATGCCATGGGAGAGAGGAGGAGCTCGAGCTAGATGCATGGGGAGAATGAAGAAGGTCACATGGGGAAAGTGGGTGTTGCCACCTTTTTGTGGATCTGGGCCAACTTTCTGTGGCGCACGCAGCTCGTGCGCCACAGAATGTCAACTTTCTGTGGCGCACGGTGTCTGGTGCGCCACAGAAAGCTAACATTCTATGGCGCATGGTGGATGGTGCGCCACAGAATGTGAACTTTCTGTGGCGCACTGGGCCCGTGCGCCACAGAATGTCCCCAGATGGACATGACCCAATAATTGGAACGTGGGACCCACAATATTTCTGTGGCGCATGGGTGGGTATGCGCCACACAAAGATGACATTATGTGGCGCATTGGTGGCCATGCGCCACAAAATGTCAGCTTTCTGGGGCACATGGTCACCAGATGCGCCACAGAAAGGCCAAAATTTCTGTGGCGCACCTGCTGCCATGCGCCACAGAAATATTTCTGTGGCGCACCAATTAAGGGTGCGCCACAGAATGTCAACCTACCTATAACCCTTTTCCTACTAGTGTTACTGCTTAAGTACTTGCACAAAATCTTCAAAGGAATAAATCCCTCGGTTCAATCGTGGGAAGCTAGGTTCAAACAGGATTTCGGTCTTCTGGTTCATAGGACCAAGACTTCTAAACACACTTTCATTAAATCTTTCAGTAGTTAGTTACTTCGAGCACCTCTTATATCTACTCTATGATGTAATTATGTAACTGTTGGCTCTACCCCTTGGGGGTCTTATTAATATAGAGGCAGTAGGGGTCTTCCCTACTGTCATAAACGTTTAAAAAAAACAGTTTAGCTATGGGATGGACAGAAGGATTTTTTTTTTCCAAGGTTTGCTCTCTCGCGTAGGAGGTGCAGACGTACTCATGCTATATTTATTATGTTCCAAAACTTGTGATTTCTTGTGTAAGCTGAGATCTCCCCTGCCCTAAATGGACCGGGCGATGTCTTATATAGCGGGCATTGACGGGATACAATGATGATACTAAAAAGGGGTATTAACGAGCCATGATCACATGGGTAACTAGCTGGCGAGTTCATACATAGTGTGCCAATTAGTAACCTACATACCGAATGCTCTGTAAAGTTAGTCTTGATAGTGAAGATTGGAGTCGACTTTCTAGGTGACACGCTTGGAGGAGTCGATAGTCGACACTAATGAGCCATACATGAAACCTGTCCTGACTAGTCTGGTGGCCACTTCGAACATTTCATGGGCCTCCCTGGTCTTGATATGCCTTATCATTGACTTGGTCTTCTTTGGGCTAGATGGGCCTTCTCGCCGACTTCAGCCCCACCAGGTTGTGTTTCCACTTTCATGATTCCTCATTGGTCGACAAAAATAGCGGGCGATCTAGCCTAACTAGAATAGTGTGGCCACCATGATGAGAACCAAGCACTATATCTACGGATCAACAAATCGGTAGCTAGGGTACAATGAGCGGCGGCGCCTCAAAGGAAATACTCCCTCCGTTCGGAATTACTTGTCTCTGAAATGAGTCACCTACACACTAATAAGTGTGTAGATACATCCAACTTTGAGACAACTAATTCCGAACGGAGGGAGTAGTTGATATCTCTCTGGACTGACGTACGTGGAGACCGGATTGGCCCCGTACGTTTTCTTCAACCCTCTACGTAAAGGCCAACCTTGGGTTTCTTAGGCTATGCATCATCTACCACTGGCTCGATGAGATCATATAAATCTCGTCGAGTCTCATCTACACATTGTAATTCTCGATATACATCATAATATAAGTCAAACATTACCAAACCATTTTTTATATTTTTCTTTGCCGAGTGTATTTCTCGTGAGATTTGTTACAAAGCTTCTTTGCCGAGTGTCATATGAAGAGCACTCGTGTTTCCGGCACTGAACTCTGTTTTGGGTTATGCATGAACCATTTCGTGCCCATGGAGACGAAAAGGCAAACAAAACTTAATCAACATTCGGAGGAGTACCTGCCCGGGGGTTAAACAAACCTGTCATCTTCTCCTTATAAATCCCCATGCACCCACGCCGGCACTCTGCACCCTGCAGCCCCTGCACAGGGAGTGTCCCCGGCCAAGTACACCACCAAGCTTTAACTCTGCTCTGCTACTACTCTTCTTGCTCTCGAACTCTAAAAGCAGCATAGCAAGCACGCGCACACAGCGCACCGATGTGCACCACAATCCCTGCACCGTCGCCGCCAGCGGTGGCAGTCCCCGGAAGCAAGGGCGGCCACCACGTCTACGTGACGCTGTCCCAGTGCGCGGACGTTCACCTGCACGGAGGCGACGCGGCCGGCGCTCATTGCAGCCAGCTCAAGTGTCACGAGGGTGGTACCACCGCCGTGCTACCGCTCGTGACGGGCGGCGAGACCGTCCGCGAGGCGGCGGCGCTGTGCCGGTTGGCGTGCCCGATCGCGGTGACAGCCCTGCTTCTGTACTCCCGCACGGCACTGTCCATGCTCTTCCTTGGCTCCCTCGGCGATCTTCCACTGGCGGCGGGTCGCTAGCCGTCGCCTTCGCCAACATCACCGGCTACTCCGTGCTCTCCGGCCTCTCCCTCGGCATGGACCCGCTCTGCTCTCAGGCGTTTGGTGCCAATCAGCCGCGCCTACTGGGCCTCACCCTGTACCGCGCTGTCATGTTCCTGCTCTGCTGCTCGCTGCCGCTCTCTGCCCTCTGGCTCAACATGTCAAAGATCCTCGTCTTCCTTGGCCAGGACCGCGAGATCACGGAGCTCGCACAGCAGTACCTCCTCTTCTCCCTACCGGACCTCTTCACCTTTTCCCTCATCCACCCGCTCCGCGTCTACCTCCGGTCGCAGGGGATCACGCAGCCGCTCACCGCCGCCGCGGGCGCGGCCGTGCTGTTCCACGTGCTGGCAAACAACGTGCTCGTCGGGCGACTCGGACTCGGTGCCCGGGGAGTCGCCGCCGCCGCATCCGCGTCCAACTTCGTCCTCCTCGGGGTGCTGCTCGTCTACGTCAGCCGGCGCGACACGGCGTTGCGGGAGGCATGGGGCCCCACGGCGGAGTGGCTCGACGGGTGGGGCCCGCTTGCGCGGTTGGCGGCGCCCAGCTGCGTCTCGGTCTGCCTGGAATGGTGGTGGTACGAGGTGATGATCCTTCTGTGCGGGCTCCTGCCGGACCCGAAGCCGGCGTTGGCGTCCATGGGCGTGCTCATGCAGACGACGGCGTTGGTGTACGTCTTCCCGTCTTCGCTGGGGTTTGGCGTGTCCACGAGGGTGGGCAACGAGCTCGGCGCGAATCGCCCAGGCCGCGCACGCGCCGCCGCACACGTGGCCGTGGTCGGTGCCGCCGCGATGGGGCTAGTGGCCATGTCGTTCGCGGCGGGGATGCGCCACGCATGGGGCCGAATATTCACCGCCGATGCCGACATCCTCCGGCTGACCGCGGCCGCCCTGCCTGTCGTGGGGCTGTGTGAGCTCGGCAACTGCCCGCAGACAGTAGGCTGCGGCGTGCTCCGAGGCAGCGCGCGGCCGTCGCGTGCCGCGCACGTCAACCTCGGCGCCTTCTACCTGGTGGGCATGCCCGTCGCCATGGTACTTGCGTTCGGGCTCGGCGTCGGATTCGTCGGCCTGTGGGTGGGACTCCTCGCGGCCCAGGTGTGCTGCGCCGGTCTCATGCTCTGTGTCGTGGGATCCACCGACTGGGAAGCGCAGGCGCGACGGGCACAGGCGCTGACATCGTCGTCCTCGCCAGACATGGAGATGCCCGACGCCGAGAAGGGTGGCGGCCACGCGGCGCCGGCGGCCGCGGCAAGGGGAGCCAAGCGGCCTGAGAAAGGGGAGCACCAGGAGGACGCTGCGGACAGGAGGCGTTACGAGCAGTTGATCTCGAACGAGCTCAGGTCAGTGCAGGTGCTTTGAGATTGGTTCAAAGCCGACGCCATTGTAATTCTATTCTTACCTCCTATTGCAAATGCATATGTTTGGTTCTTTTTGAATTTTGTCCCTGTTCTCGTTACTTTGGCTGGCCTATTTTTTATTTTATAAATAAAGAGTATATATTAATATCACAAAAATACCAATTACACCCAGACTCTGCAACAACATAATAATCGAAGGTATTACGGATGCACACAGCCGAAAGACAATAAGAATAAGAAACTAAAAAAGAAAAGTCCCGCTACAGAGTTACAATTCTTGTATCATCAGCACAACCACCACCAAAACAACACCTGATGTTCAATCTCACCAAAAGCAACGCCTTCAAAAAGGAGACAGTGCGCAAGCGCCGTCATCACCCGATCGAGATCTTGATCTTGGGTTTTCACCCAGGAGATAGTCCCCGCTCTCAAAACAATGTCCTCAACAAGACCATTGCTAGGCACAACCAATTAAGACTAGACATTGGATTTTTATCCCGAAAGGTAGAACTTTGGGCTTCACCTGTGATGTCGCCCCCACTTTCATACCGCTGCATACAAGTCATGAATCATGAAGCTCCAAGCAAGTTCCTCTTCACCACAAGAGTCAAATCACCGTTCCTAGTCCTCCGATCTCGGCTTTCATGACCTTCTCCGCCTCTAACTTCATCCAAGATGGCAACAGATAGCAGAGCTTCATACCGCTTGCTCCTTAACGGAGAATCGTGGGCACGACCAAATCCCACCGATTCAGCAAACTCTAGACATAAACACACATGGAAGTTCGTTGACGGAGCCTCCGGAACTCGCCACATAGGCCAGATCTACGAGGACGGGCCTTTGGCAGATCTTCATTTTCTTGTCGCGAGAAAAACCCTAGGACTACCCCCTTATTTAGCACACTAGCCGGCCCCCACGCTGCCAGACGGAGCAGCAAAGGAGGAAGGAGCCGCAGAAGACGCCACGATATCCAACCATGACGGCCAGAACTCCCAGATCGGATCGGAGCCAGATCGTAGACGGCCGCCGCGTTTGGAGGATCTTCACGGCGCTGCGCGACGTGCTCATCCTCCTCCACACCCCGGCTACAGGCCCCCGCCAACCCGGTCGCGCCGCCTGGTACCGCCACCGCCGCCCCAACACCGCCTGTGGAGCCGCCGCCATACCCTCTCCTCCCCTCCGTCCTTTGAGAGAGGAGGGCTGCCACCGCCGCCGGCATCGGCGACGGCGCCGGCCGGGATCCGCTGGAAAAAAGAGGACCGGCGGCGGGAGGGAGATCGACTCCGGAGTCGCTCGGGCGGAAGCGACCCGGGAGTCAGTTTTTTTTGGCTGGCCTATTATCCTCTGACCTCTGGCCCCCTCCCGTTGTTTTTACTCCCCATATTAGGTTGTTCTAAGTCAATTGTTCTGAAGTTTGATCAAGTTTAGAGAAAAAATAACAATATTTATAATACCAAATCGATATAATATGAAATTTATTTCATGATGGATCAAATGATACTGATATGCTATTAAAATGTTTGTATATTTTTAGAAACTTGGCCAAATTTAACAAAGTTGATTGAAAACAGACATAATATGGGTAGTAAAAAAGACTGGAGGGAGTATATATAAAGTGTATTCTAACCATATCCTGTAAAAAAGAGTAAAATAAATGACTACTGTTTCTTCCATTGTACGCCCTCCATTTCTAAATTTGAAATATTTCAGGTGTTTTGCATGTTGACTAAATACCGACTAAAGTGAGTGAACACACTAGGATGTGTCTAGATACATGTTGATGCATATGAATTTAGAAAATGACTAAAACATCTTACATTTAGAACATTTAGAAACGGAAGGAGTAGTACATTAGCTAGTCTGGCCTACTTCCACTTCACCGGTGGTCCTTGTTTTATGACATAAGAATAGTATTTATACCAAACCACAGCAGTGCATATGTTTGTGTTAATTAATATTCCTAAGTTTTAAACTATTTAATTTTTTTGGGGGAATCCATTTAGAGTTGTAATAACATGACTTTGTGAGAATACTTTGTCATGTTAATGTTTCACTAATACTCTATCCATTTGAGTTTACGATGCTACTTTTGAAAACTACTAATACCAATTCTAAGTTAGAAGAGGAAGGATTAATGCCGTTATAATGTCTAAACAAACTGGTAGTAGAAAAAAGAGGTTCGCGTGTATGTAAGAGAATTAAGTCTCACTTGGAAAATTAGTACGTAATCGAAAGGTTTAAGAGAGAGGAGAAGAAGAAGAGGGAGTGCATAATCAGGACTAGATGGAAGTTAAATCCTGAAGATTTATTTCCTAGTAGCTAAAATTCAAAACCACACATGTATCTCATTGCCTACTATCTTCTTGGCTCCTTTCACAGTAGGCTAGATGCTGCATGGAGGGAGCCGTGCCTCCCAGCTGGGAACCAAGCCGGGCCTAAGGAGGGAAATAAATATAGTAGAATAGATGCGCCACTTGACAAAGGCGATACAGTGTTAAGAAGGTGGATCTTCCGGCACATCTCACACCTCCCTAGCCCAGTCATTGCTGACATTAAGAAAGAGGCAAAATTATGGGTGATGGTGGGCGCAAAATGTATGGTGAACTTCATCTCTCGGGAGAGTAGGGTTGTTTGGGTTTTGCCCTATGTTTGCCTAACACGCTTGTTCCAACCCAACTAAACCAGGGAAGCTGAAGCGGAAATGCAATTCTCGGGAGAGGGGAGGGGGAAGATTCAGAAAGGCTTCGCTCACTCACTCGAAAAGCTCTACGGATCGTTTACGAGTGGAGTGAATAAGCCCTTATTAAAGTAGGGTGAGGCCTTAGTACATGAGGTCGTTAGTCAAGCACGGAACGAGCCTCTTGTCAGTGATTATGTTATGTCTACTGGAGTACTTATTATAATAATGATGATTAGGCAGAATATTATAGTACTTCTAGTGACCTTGAAACTTGTTCGATGCTAATAATGCGTCTATATTTGATACTATTCATTATAGTATTACTGAAAGTGGGCCTGGAATAGCATGTTTTACAGAGTCAGCCTCAACAATGACAGCCAAATCCGGAGGGATATGCCTATTTTCACCACTTCAAATCGTAAACAGTTCTCTTGGACCATGCTAATATCATCATACAAATTCCAGAGGCGAGACAAGCCATGGTTCTCACGCTTGACATCATCGACCGAAGAGTTGTCAGGCTCTAGAATAACTGATGCCTTTTTAACTTCTTGGATCTCTGAAGATCAAGAAGACATGCCTTCGCGTCGGCTTCAGGTACGTCCTGGATGTCCCAGCAGAGTTTCGCGCACATAGCACCTTCCCAGTATGGTCACGACATAGGCAACCAATAGAGCACGTACTGGTGTTCACCTGAAACGAAGCATCCACATTGAGTTTCTCCATCCATTGACTAGTGCAGGCCACTTTTCATTTTGTTTGTAATTCAGAGGAGCTGCCAAGGTGAGCTTTGCATCCTGTATGATGGGTTTCTTTCGTTTATCTGTTATTTTTCAACATAGAATTGAGGTTAAGCTCCTGCAAATAACGGCTAAGAAAATTAACTGAGCCTGCAATGCTGCAGTCACCCTTCTCATGAACGCCATTCTTTCTTAGATGCCAGCAGCGCCAAAGCTTCATCAGCACCACGCCCCTCCTCTCATTATAGACCGTGTTTACTCCACATTAAGCCAAAACCTTATCACTGACAATCACATGGGGGCAACCTTGACGATGATTGTTGCTTCGATGCCGTGTGTGCAGCTTGTGTGGGCAGGCATGGTGGTTGTGTTGCTTCGACGATCGTGTTCTATGACGGTCGTTGAAGGTGTTGTTTTCGTGTTTAGCCCCATTTCTCGCTAATTAACCGGCAAAGTCCCACTTCTTTTTATTTAATGAAAATGGTAAGTCTTTTGCCTCGGTGTAAAAGAAAACATAACCTCATCACTTAGCGTCGCAAAGATGGTCCAAATTGATGCCATAATAGTATTATACCTCGCCACAAATTCATTGTTTTGCATACATGGTAACTTATAAAATTACATTCGAAAGTATTTTAAAGTTAATTAGTTCTTCCACATCTACGGTCTGTCGATAATCAAAACCGGGGCGGCAAAATGTAGTTCTACGACTCATGGACAAATCAACACCAATGCCGAATCGGAAATGCGAAACAAATTAAAGAAAGTACTATATCTCATCGATGGTAGGACGTAAATACCATGCATATGCATGATTACTTTGTAGTGTGACCGGTGTTTGTTGCCTCCACTCCATGCATGGCGCCAATAATTCAGAAAAGTGAGCGTACGCGCGGCGTACCTAGAGAGTACTAGTGAGCTAGGCGAGGATAGTGAAGTGTCGGCGGCAAGCTGGCTAACTAGGGCAACGCATGGTACTGGTAGCACAGTGCTGCTACTGCATGCGTGCAGTCTTGGCAGGCAGATCTTGTACTGCCATTGCACCATTGCAGTACTGCACTGCATTGGCATGTTCCAAACAGATCGAGAGGTCGATGTTACCTGCAATCATCCCTGCAGATTCCCCAGGATATGAGGATATTTCCATTCGTTGATATTCTCCTTAATATATATTTGACGTCACATTTCTACATGCACACAGTTTCATGCGCCTCGATCGATCGATCACGTACCATTGCACTATAGCTTGATCATCAGAGCACGAACAGTGTTTTCTTTCGGATAAGACAACACAAGCAGTGAGCAAACTGTGCGCCGCAACACCTGCAAACTAAGGATTATTATTATGACATGGCTTTGCAATTGCATCGACAGGTCACTCAATATCCAGGGTCGACAGCTCGCCAGCGAGATCAGGCGTCGGCACTGCACCAAGCACCAATAGAAACTCTATATGCCGTGGCTCCACGTATACGCATGTGTCGAGCAACAGGCCGTGTCAGGGCACACACACACACCATCGATCTCGATTGGCAGTATCATCTCCGTGCGTGAAGCTTTGACGTACGTATGTAATGTACGTAGGATACGCGTGACGCGATCGGCGACCTGGAAGCCGCGAGCCACAAGCTATGGGTGCAGGCTTTAGCTAGCTTCTCGATCATTGGCCTATCGGAATTTCCATGTCGCGCGCGTGCGTGCGATCTTATCTCAGCATGCAGATCTGCATCTGCCGGCCGGGGCCTGGGCATTCGATTCGAGAATCGGCAGGACAGCACCTGATGATGATTGATTCAGGAAGGGATCCATCATCCATGGGTGGGAACCGGCTCCTCTAACATTGAGTAGCAAAGTCAGGTAAGCTACACCCCCTAACTTTCCTTCTTCAAAAATATATTTTGAAGTCAAATATAGTTCAGATTAATGTGTATATTATAAATCTAACCTATATATTCACTCTCATTTCTTGCAACCAGTAATATGGTGCTAATTTTTTTAGTTTTGCTTATGTATGCTACAGTAATTATCCACAGTAATTAGTACAGTAAAATAATAAAACACCATTATGCTACACCCCCTGACTTTTGTTCTTGGTTTTCTCTGACTTTGTTACTCAATGTTAGAGGATCTCGTTCCCCATGGGTGTCGATCCATGCTTGCATGCATGCGTGCTAGCAAAGGGGCTAGGGCACCTCCAACGGCAGCCAGCAAACGGGTCAGGCATGTTCGAATTTGTCCGAACGGACATGGGAGACCCTCCAACGGCCACCGCAAATGGACCACTATTTGTTTTTCTTTTTTCTTTTTTCATCAGACGGGCCGTATCAAACTTTGAAGTTCACATTTTGGTAGGAGATCTACATCCATAACTCGCTTCACCTTTATAAAATGGCCATTTTGATGAATCTAGGGGTAGCTAGAAAACAAATAAGGTTTCGCTTTCATTTTATCAATGTAGATTATGAATTTAACAAGTTTCAGTGCTTGGCTTAATGGGCAGCTCCTCATATATGACACAATCTCTACTATATAATATAGCCAGAGGAGGTGTTGGTACGTCGCGCTAATTTTGCACAAAACCCCCTGAGAAAACAGGAAATTAACCCGCAGTCCACATTCGTCACTTGTTCTGCTGTTCTCCTCTCTCTCGATCTTCTCCTCCTCGCGCCCACGGCCGCCGATGCTGCTCCGCCTGAGACGACGCTCCCCTTGCTGGCACCTCCTCCTCCTCGCCCACGGCCGCCGATGCTGCTCCAACGGATACAGCGCTCCCCTTCCTAACGCCTCCTCCATCTCTACCCGTGTCCCTTATGTCCACCCCTGCCCCAGATCCGGCTCTCTCCCCATCAACGACGGCCGCGGTGGCCGGCTGTGAGGACGAGTAGCTCCTCTCCTCGGTCTGCTCCTCCCGCGGTTGGCCGCGCCGCCCTCCTCTCTCAGGTGACGGCCCCGCTCCGTCCTGCATGCCAGCGCCACCCCTATCCCCACTGTTCCCCCTCCCCATCGGAGACTCCACCGCGCCGCCCCTGCTTCCCTCCCCGCGAGCCCTGCTTGCAGCGCCGCCCTAGCAATGAAGAGCTTGTGCGCCGCCATGGAATACCACATGCACCGCCGTGGACTGCCACCTGCGCCACACTGCCGCAGCTCCACACCCAGATTCCTCCGTGACCTCTATCCGTGGGAGGGCTGCTCTCATTTGAGAGGTCGGTGTTTGTTTGTTTTCATTCAGACGAGAAAAAGGAGCAGTTCAGTTGTGAACTGCTGCTGCAATTCAATTCGTTTTTAGGGGGCACGTTCGGTTTATAGCTCCAAATCACATGAGTTTGTACCTCGCTCTAGGACTTGGCGTTGAAGCATAGTGTGGTAATATTTGTATAGGGAGATTGGGAGCGCATAAGGTCTAAATACAACTATACAAGGTATTGTCACTACAGGAAAATGGTAATTTTATAGTGCCAAATATTTGGCAGTCATCATTGCTGGTGGCAGACAAGGACAAACATATCATGTTGTACTCATCCATCATATACAGGTCTGAAGTTCAATCTTACCGAGTCAGGGCTTTTGTGTGTCCTGCCATGGCTCACAATGGCCGTGTTTGCAAATATTGGTGGCTGGATAGCTGACACTCTTGTTGCAAAAGGGGTTTCAATAACAAACGTTCGTAAGGTAAGTTCATTTTCAGTATCTCGTTTCCTGTATGGAATTTTGGCAAAATCATGCAATCTTGACAATACTTAAGCCCGTAGTTGCCAATCTTGACAATACTTATGCAACCTGTTTCTGCAGATCATGCAATCTATCGGCTTTCTCGGACCAGCTCTCTTCTTGACACTGCTGAGCAAAGAAAAGACCCCAGCCATGGCGGTGTTGTGCATGGCATGCAGTCAGGTTTGCACTGATGGCTGCCACCCATGAGGGGCACATAACTACTTTCTGAATTCTGATACTACTAGCTGTTGTGGTATAACTGCTTTCTGACATTTCTGTCTAATTTACTTGGTAGGGGAGTGATGCATTTTCCCAGTCTGGGTTGTACTCGAATCACCAGGATTTCCTGCCTGAGATTCGCACTACTTTGCTTTCTTATTGCACTGTTAATTTTCATGTTTGTCTCAGTTTTGCTCCACTATGCATCTTGCAGTTATTCTGGGACAGGGGTACTAACTTTTTTTATTTTTTTTCTATATTGCCCTTTCACAGATATACCAAATACAAGATGAGATCATTGGAGAAAAACTATAGGCCTAAAATGATTTTTGTGTTGCCTTGGAGCCATACAGGCTGGTGGATGAATCTAATTGATCCCAATTTTGTTTTTCTGTTGACTGTTGTAGGTTTGACGGTTCATTTGTCATGGTGAATTTTGATGGAGGTCCTACAGCAGATTCAGAGCAGTATAACAAGCTAGACAGATCTATATGGGATGAACCTGAATGTCAGGTGAGTTGCGTTTCTTCTATTTTTAGCTTTCTAAATTTGTTGTAACGTATGTTAGCATATTCATGTGGATGTGTGTGTACCTAAATTTCAAGGAGAAAGATTTGTGTAAATCACCGCAAAAGAGTATTAGATATGTGGATATTCTAATTGAGATAATATATACTATCTGATATCTCCCTAACATATAGTATTGCAGCAGGATCATTTATTATGTTTAGGAACAACTTGTAAGGTACTTCTAATACTTTATTTTAATAGAACTCGTGTCTTTTCTCTTCAGAAACTTGTGTGAGATGTTACTTTAAGCTATCCAATTTAAAGCATATTTGGATTAGCGTGCGTGGTAAATATTCAGGTCATGGATTGTGGAATGTGATGTTTGTCGCACTTGTTCAGGGACTATAAAGTTACAGGGTACCATGCTATAACATTTTGACATGTCTGGATAAACTGCATTAGCATAATAAAACAGGGCAAAAGAGGGGCAATTTAGCAGCCTACATGTATATTATGCCACCCTTATTGTCCTCATTAATCTATTCGATAATTATTCAATAACTTTAAACTAGCTGTACACACAAAACTGTGTTAAATAGAAAATGCACTAGCCTACCAAGAGATATTCATGATGATATACCTGGGCAATTAGGTCTTTTCTTATTTCTGAAGCATCTCTAATGAATACCACTGTCACCGTGGTATATTTCATTAAATTCATGATGATATTTCAATACGCATAAGTGCTTTACGCTCTACCAAGAGATGAGTGCTTTCATGACCATTAAGTTTTCAGATTAGCTTAGCAATGGATTACAGGGCACTGGTGGTCAGATCTTAGTGCGGGGAGCTCTTTTGCACCTTTCATTTGAATGGATGGCTGATTACATAAAATCCTTGTCCAAGTCCGTCTGGTAACTGCAGATACGGAGATCATACCAGAGCAAGCTTGGTGGCGCCATGGTCAACAGGCTAGGGCGCGAGAGTTTTTGGTGTGGGACAGTGGGAGCCTGGGAGGGGATTGGGTCATCGACGGGCAGTGCTGATAGGTGGTGGGAGCTATGCGAGTGCTAGCTGGTCATGCAAGCCTGTGAGGGGAAGAGTGATGAACATAATTTAAGTCAGGCGTGTACTCTTTTCTTTTGGGTTATGTGTGTACTTTCCTGCCTTGAGTGACAGTGGTGAGAGTGTGCAACTAAGAAATATTTCCTCTGTACCGAATTATAAGATGTTTTGGATATTTTAATGTGGACCACTTATTGTCTAAAATAAGTTAACAAACGCACTAAACTTTGAACATCTTATAATTTGGAACGAGGAGTAGAATTATGTACACAATTTCAATTAAATTTGCCTTAAATGATGAATGAGATCATTTTTTTTTGCTGGTGAATTTGTGTCGTGATTGGATTATAAGGGAAGCCTATGCCTATATTTATCACAACTAAATCATATGCCTCTAATACTAAATATTATTGTTTGAGATGTGGAAATTATAAAAATGAATTGGAGGGGAATGTCGTGATTGGATTATAAGGTAAGCCTATGCCTATATTTATCGCAACTAAATCATAAGCTCATTCGAGCACACACTAATGTTAATTATGATGATATAATGGCTCTATATCTTATATGGAGAAACAAATTTAATAATACACCTTTCATGGTAGGCAAGAACATATTTCGCATGGCAGGCAAGAACATATTTTTGGTGCCCCGTAGCAACGCACGGGCATTCAACTAGTATACGGAATACTGAAACAGCCACATGCGGTTCGCGCATTTGCTAATGTTTTTTTCCCTGATAAGGCATGTACTAGGGCCATGCGTCCCTCATCAACCAATTAGCCAACGGGCCGGTTTTTCCCCCGATAAGGCATGTACTAGATCGATCGCTGCCTCTGCACATGCAGTAGCATGATTAGGCTGGCATATATTGTCTCCGGTCTCCACTAGGAAGCATGCACACTGCATCAGGAGTTGTGTAATATACAACTTTATCCACTATATATTCCTCTATCTGCTTAGTCATCGCCATTTGTGCATTATTGCTAGTTCATGTTCCTGATGCAAATCTGTCTGCCATGAATCGTAAACTATCATTTCCACGAATTACTGAACGTTCCAGACTACTCCAATAACGTCACTAGTGACATATATATACCACAGATATTTTTAAACAACTAATCAATAGCACTGGCCACATAGTTTACTATAGATAAGAATCGAGAGAGAGAGCTGATCTAGTTTTCAAATGAAAATGGCATGCGCGCGTTTCCTAATCAACGCATGGAAATCCACAGTTGTACTGAACAAGCGTATCCTAATTCCTAAACAGCTGCAAGGGCGCACTGCCATTGTTTGTGAAATAATTACGACAAATTAAGCATCAGATGGGGCTCATATGAACCCTTATCAGGGCACACTACTCGATCTGTTCTAGTGTTCTACTATATACAGTTGACACATATGCTGCTGAAATTCATGCATAAACTATGCATAGTTACACTTTGTATCGGACTGGCATAAACATTTGATTTTTGAAATATTGCATCCATGTGGGCACAACATGTACAATGGAGCCAGGCTACAAGCACTAGTAGAGAACAGACCAATAGTACCGGTCCTATTGGGCCTTTAGTACCGGTTGCACAACCGGTACTAAAGGGTCGAGACTAAAGGGGTACCCCTTTAGTACCGGTTGTATTTCCAACCGGTGCTAAAGGCCCTCCACGTGGGCGAACGTGCGCGCGCCACCAACCGGTACTAAAGGTTCCTGCTTTTTTATTTTTTCAGGGGTTTTGGTTTTTTTCTTTTCGGTTATTTTTCGGGGTTTAGGGTTTCTGTTTTTTCATTTTCGCTCATTTTTCAGGGTTTCGGAGGAGATCGCGTATAAAGTACTCACTACACATATAAAGTACTCATTATACACATATAAAGTACTCTCGTTACATATAATTAAAATTAAAGTACTCGTAATTACAATGGAGATCACCGCTAGCTATTACATGCGTGGAGGTGGAGTGACTCTCTCGACAAAGTGGAATTCACCGAGTTCATCTAGGACATGCGTAAGAATGAATCCCGTCAATTCCTTCGCAATAGCTTTTACGCGGTTGTGTGGTAGAAGTTGGCCCCGCTTCGTTGACATCTTTAAAAGAAGGAGATCAAATCAGTTATGATCGAAACTAAACACAATTGATGGTAGCAAAATAAAAGTTGTGTATGATGTTTATGTACCTCACGATTTCTTACACTATTGACTCTCTCATTGACCCTCATGTGAATATACTCGCAAACGTAGTATCCACATAGTTCCGTCCCCTGTGGTTGTCGCAGACACCACTATACAAGAATATAATTTAATCAAATAATAATCAAGATAATGAGGCAGGTATTAGAAAGATACACAGACCTAGATACGTAGTAGTACTTACTAAGTTAGACTTGAACTCCAGCTTCTCTTTCCATTGACCGCGTTCTTCCTTGATGAACTTTCTCCAAACCCTGCCCGGAAAAGAAAATGAATTGAGGAGTTATTACTTATACTTTTGATATACGGAAATGAACGAAACATGCCGATATAGTGCGATTGAAATTACCTCTTGAGCATTAGACTCACGCTTTTGTATTCATCTTGATCTTTCCTTAATGAGTCCCAGACTTCAACTTCTCCATCCTCGAGTTTAATGATTAGCAGAATGAAGTGGTACCTGCGCACATTTATATACGCAGCTATTCAGAACTCATCAATTACACTTAATATCTGAAAAGCAAAATAGAATGTGTACAAGACGGTAACACTCACCCGAAGTTGTAAGGAAAAAGTATTTCCTTTTTTATACTTTGTCGCTTAAGAAGCGTTAGCACAACGTCCTCTGTGTCCTCGGGATAGTCAGTTATGGTCCGGACATGAACTTTATCCGGGTCAATGAACCCAATGTCCCAGATTCCTCCCATTCTGCATTCACTAATCTTCATTCTGCATAATATAGCGTATAAAAGAATATTGTGAGGATAATTACAAGCAATGAACGAGAGCTTTAACTATAAATAATTAAATTACACGAATAAATTACTTACAGACAATAGCAACTGAGGATAGATTTGTCGAGAGCACGTTGATTGTACATCTGAAAAAGTTCTTCGAACTCAACCTGCACAGCATATTGTCGGAAGTAGTGTTGTTCCTTAACCGCCGCCATGAGATAGAATCTCCCTTCTTTTGCGGTGGTCATGTACCAGGTATGCAATTTATATAACTGTGTTGTTAGAGCACTCGAATTTTTTACCAGAGGCAGCCCGAGTTCAAAATCATATCGTGGGGTGACCTCCATCATGGGGTAACCTGTGTCGCCAACGACAACTTCTCCATGCTCGATTTCCCGAGGTTCAGAAGGCACAATGAGCGGGGCGATCAATTGTGCTTCTTGTTCTCCGAGCTGGGCAACTCTTTTCCCGCACACTTTATCTTGCTCCATCTGTGAGAAAGTACCTTGTTAATATCTCGCTCATAGTCTGAAATGGGCGGCGGTGGAGGGTCACATAGGTTGTCAACGGTGCGATCTTTTACCTCATTTGGTATAGTCTTTAGAACTTCCTTTATGGGGTCAAGTCTTGCCTCCAGTCTTTTCTTTTTTTTCTTCTCAAAAAAGGCTCTCGACTCTTCACGCAGGCTCACATCTAATTCCTCCTGAGTCATCTCACAAGCTAACTTCTCAGGAGCCTTGACTTCCTTGGGTTTTTTTCCACGTTTCTTGACAGGGGACGACGTGAACAACTTCCGCTTTGTCAAGTTACTAGTGGGCGCATCAGTCGACTGACGGGACGGCGCGGGCGATGGACTGCGGTGGGCTCCCAATCCGCGGGGGAGGCGGGTGGACTTTGATGTGGTGAATTTCTAGCCGGAGGAATCGGTGGCCTTGACGCCGAGTCTGGAAACTTGATGTATTTCTTCTTCCATAGAACGATACCAAGCTCGACTTCTCCCAATGTCTTCTCGCCTTCAGCTCCAGGAATGTCAAGATTTATTGAGTTGAATCCCGACATAACTTTCGTGACCCCGACACGAGCAAATCCAGCCGGAATCTCACCAAAATGGAAGGTTGCTCCAAGTTGATGTGGTAAAGCATAGCCAATCGCCACCGGATAACTAATGTTCTTCATTGGCGCATGTAACTCACAATTTGTCTTCTCCGTGATATCATCCACGGGGTAGTGAGCCGCCGATAGTTCAGCAACTGGTTCATCAACTGCAGGATCTTGTAGCTGCGTGGAACCCACACTGCTTTTCCGCTGAGATGGGCAGGCATCGCCTGCAGGATCTTCTACTCGCAGTTGAGATTCCCTTTGCTGGGTAATTGAGGCCAGTTGCTCCTGCACAGCCTGCACCGTGGTTCTAATGCAGTAACCCTCTCCGCCTCCCTCTTCTTACTTCTGCAATGTTTTCTATAAGTTGCAACGTCCTCCGGAAACCCTTGAAGATAACCAACCCCGCCCCTCTGCCTCGACATCGTCCCCAGTGTTCTTTATTCCCGAGGGCGAATGAAAGCTCGTCGTCCTCTCTATCGGGAACATATTTTCCCTCCTTGACTAGTGCTATTGCGTCTTTTAGTTTTTTGACGACTCTTGTAATTCTTTTCTGCCATTTTCCCTTTGCAACAATCAACCCTGTGTCTGGGTCCAACACTGCCCCATGCGCAAACAACCAGAACTTGGACATGTCGGGCCAGTCATCTGTCTGTGGAGTGATCCCTTTTTGACGCAGGTCATTTTCATAGGCTTCCTACTTAGGCAAGACAGTCTTGTAGCCACCAGAGCTCAAACGATGGAAATATTTCTTCTTCTTAGCATTCAACTTATTTCGGGTCGATCGGGTCACAGCGACGTCCGATTTCATATAAGCCACAAATTCAGCCCAGTCATCTTTTAGCTTCTCTAGATGTCCAGTGAAAACTATATTTTGTTCCCATATTTTCTCCACAATGTTTTCTTCCAGTTGTTGAATTGCTCGGCCATCTTGCTAAGAGTCCACTCCTTGACTTTATCCTTCATCCTCTATGGGAGATCTGCCGGTAGGCTGAAAGAACCCAATATCGAGTCCCAAAGGGTATCTTTAATTCTTTGCTCGAGATATTTTGCGCCAATGTTTTTTTTTCTTCGGCTCATTCCATTCTGAACGGTGATCGGGACTATGTCCCTAACAAGAACTCCGCATTGAGCTACATATTTAGTGTAGATTCCATCGGGTTTCTCCGGTTTGCCTTTTATGCTAACTTCGTCGATCGACAACTTTGCACCATCCGGCAGGTTTAACCCTTGGGCCGGGCCTCGTTTGGGGATTAAAGACGTAGATCCAGAGGGCTAAAAGAAAAATGTTTCATTAATAAGTGCGCATATAAATCAATTAATGCATCTAGCTAGTGATCAACAAAATTTAATATATACCTTGCCGGAGTTTTCTACGGAGTTTTCTAACGGCACTTCTTCTTCGTCGTCGTCTCTGAAGTTTTGTAACTCAAGTCCCTCACCGGAGTCGTTCAAACATTTCACACTGAAATCTTCACCGTCTTCTTCGTCGGTCTCTTCTCCATCGGAATTGGGTCCAAGGGTCTTATCAAATATAATTGCTTGAAAGCGTTCTTTTTTCTCCAAGTCTCGGATGAAGGCCGGGGCGTCGATGATGGGGGCATCGTCCTCCATAGCTCATTGTCACTGCAAATTTGTAATTCATAGCAAACAACTTTAAATTTCTTATACACTAATAAAAAAACTTTGCTACTAAAATAACAATATTGCAACTAAAATGACTTAGCAAAATTTTCAAACTTAGCTAAAATTTCAAACTTTGCTACTAAAATTTTCTAACTTAACAATATTTCAAACTTAGCAATATTTCAAACTTTACAATGTCACTACAAATTTCATAACAAAATGAAAAACTACAAGAATAAACCTAAACACATTTGCTAAAAAATCTAATATTGCTACTAATATTTCTAAAAACCTAAACACATTTGCTAAAACTAAAAATTGCTACTAATATTTGCTACATTTTATGATTTGCTACATTTACTTAAACTAAAAAAAATTTAACTTTCAATGTTTCAAAGTTTGCTACACTAAAAATTGTGCAAAATTTTCAAACTAATAATAACCTAAACAATAATAAGCTAAACAAAAATAAGCTAACTTTGAAACTAATAATAAGCTAAACTAATAATAAGCTAAACAAAAATGAAAAAAAAACCTCACCTTAAATCCGGCCGAGGCGGTGGCGGAGGTGGAGGCCGGCGATGGCGGAGGTGGAGGCTGGCGCGGGAGGTGACGGCGCGCGGGGGGCGATGGCGCTCGGCGCCGGAGCAGGCCGGAGGGCAGAGGTGGGCCGCTGCGCAGGGGCGCTTCGCCAGAGAGCAGGGCGCGGTGGCGGCGGCGGCGACGTCGACGACGTGCGCAGGGGCGCTTCACCGGAGATGGCACAGGGCGGAGGTGAAAGAACATATTTTATATCCCCATGTGTTTTGTGTGTTAGGCAACAACCCTAGGATTTATGTATCTAATGTAATATTAAGTGGTGCAGGAAAAACAAAAGAAATATTCATGAAGCATCAACTTAGTGCAAAGGAAAATCTGCTGAAGATTGTCCAGGCCGGAGTCTCCGGCCTAAGGTGGCTCAGGAGCCAGAGTCTCCGGTCCCTAGGATTTCGAGCAAAAGAGAGCAAGCTGGTGGCACTCTCTGTATAGGGGTCCGGAGTGACCTCGGAGTAACCCCGAAGTCTCCGCCCAGGGAGCCCGGAGTCTCCGGCCTCAGAGACCGGAGTCTCCGGTCAGGCCGGAGTCTCCGGCCCTTCCAGACTGGAGTCTCCGGTGTAAGTGGACTGCAACGGCTACAATTCTGGGAGGGGTATAAATGCCCCTCCACCTACCTACAGCCACTTAGCTCGACCAGAATTGAAGTCCACCATTATTGCAAGCTCAAGAATCACTAGATCTCCCAATCCCTCCGCCCAAACTCATTGATCTTTGGAGGATTGAAGGAGAAGGCCCCGATCTAGATCTTCACCAAGCCATTTTTCATTTCTCCCTCATTCACTTGAGGGACCATTAGCTAGGGTTTCCACTAGGAAAACCTAACCCATTGTTGTACTTACTTGATTGTCTTTGTGACAGATTGTAGCTGTTTAGGAGCCCCCAATCCTTTGTGGGTTGTGCCCCAAATCGTTGTTGTAAAGGCTCCGGACTCCGCCTTGAAAGTTTCCGATAGTTGAAGTGAACCAATCCTTTGTGGTGCGGTTCACCGGAGAAGAGGGTGAAGCCTTTGTGGCTGTTGAACCATTGTGTTGGTTCACACCTCTCCAACGAGACGTACTCCCCTAAAAAGGAGGAACTCGGGAATACATCCGTGTCTCCGCGTGCTTTCACTTCGGTTACCTCTATCCTTGTTTACCGCCTTTACTTTATATCGTGCTTAGTTGCTAGCTTGTCATATAGGTAAATTCACCGTAGTTGCATATCTAGAGAATTTACCTTTTGTGTCAAGCCTAAATTGAAAAAGACTAAAATTTGGAGTAGCACCTATTCACCCCCCCCTCTAGGTGTCATACCGATCCCTTTCAGGAGGGCACGCAGCGGAGGACGCGGCGATGGCGCGGCCGCCGGTGGAGCAGGGCTTCGCCGGGGAGCAGGCCGGAGAGGAGCAGGGCGTCGCGGCGGGGACTTGTGAATTTTGGGGATCGATCCGTCGATCCCCACTTAAAACTGCCATCAAAACCCCTTTAGCACCGGTTGTTTTCTGCAACCGGTACTAAACGTCAATTTTGGGCCGCGTAAATTTTCGCGCACGAAGCCCAACCCTTTAGTACCGGTTGGTTTATACAACCGGTACTAATGGGCCTTTTATTTGTTTTTTATTTTCTATTTTTTCTATTTGGTTTCTGTTTTGTTTTTTCTATTTGGTTTCTGTTTTGTTTTTTCCTCTAGTTTCTTTTTATTATATATCTATGTAATTTAATTATCTTAAAATTTATAATAATTATCTATTTATTTTAGAAACATCGTTAACAACATCCTCGTGGTTTACCCGTCGACGACAATACACCGGTTGTTAACAACCGGTACTAATGGGCTTTTGATTTATTTTTTCTCTAGTTTCTTTTTTTTCTTTCTTATGCTTTCTGTTTTTTATATCTATTTGTATTCTATTTTGTTTTTTCTCTAGTTTCTTTTTCTTTAATATATATCTATTTGTCAACGACGTCAACACGTAGGGGGGGACACGTGTCCTCCCCAGCGGTGGGGTAGGACACATGTCTGACACGAGTCGTGACCGCGAAGCCCGCCTTTAGTCCCGGTTGGTAACACCAACCGGAAGTAAAGAAGCACACACGGATCGTGTGTTTTTTCAAGCGCTTGTGAGCCGTTGGATCAGGGGTGTGTTTCTTTGAAGAACTTGTGAGCCGTTCGATCAGGGGGTGTGTTTCTTTTGAGGGCAAAACCAGTGTTGGATCAGCCACATGACCCTATATAAACCCCCCTCTCGAGCATGTTCGACACTCATTTGATATACAAAGTATTCGGATTCCCTGCATATGTCCAACAGTGCATTTGATATGCAGGCACTCACGAGCCACTGTTGGGCTGTATGCAGGGAAAACCGTGTGTTTTGTTCTATCTACAAAATACTCCGTTCATCGACCGAATACAAATCATTAGGATTCCCGTCATACAGCCCAACGGTGCATTTGATATGCAGGGCACTCACGAGCCACCGTTGGGCTGTATGACGGGGAAGCCGTGTGTTTTGATCCAACTTTTTCGAGCGCTTGTAAGCTTTTGGAGTTTTTAGAACCAAAAATTAGTGTTTAGATCTCTCTTATGAGTTTTCAGAACATAGTTACATAAAAGGTTTAATACATTATTACACATCAGCAACATCAATATCTAGTGTTCACTTTTTCTTCTTGTGTGTCCCTTTCTTCTGATTGCGCCGTAGCCATGGACAATCTTCATCATTTAACACTTGGGTCAGTTTTCACTTTGAAGGGCGGAATTTCATCAAACTTATTGTAATCTTCTGACATGTCTGTCTTGTCCTCCACTCCCACGATGTTTCTTTTTCCTGAAAGAACTATGTGGCGCTTTGGCTCATCGTATGATGTACCGGCTTGCTTATCTTTTCTTTTTTTCGGTCTGGAAGACATGTCCTTCACATAGAAAACCTGAGCCACATCATTGGCTAGGACGAATGGCTCGGTGCGGTACGCAAGATTCTTGAGATCCACTGTAGTCATTCCGTACCGCCGGTCTATCTCTACCCCGCTTGACAGGTTGACCCATTTGCACTGAAACAAAGGGATCTTAAAAGAAGGTCCATAGTCAAGTTCCCATATCTGCTGTATGCAACCATAATATGTGTCCTTTGTCCCATCGTCGTTTGTTGCATCAAAGCGGACACCACTGTTTTGGTTAGTGCTCTTTTTGTCTTGGGTTTCCGTGTAAAATGTATTCCCATTTATCTCGTACCCTTGGAAAGTCAATATAGTCGAAGATGGTGACTTGGCCAACAAGTATAGCTCTTGTCCAACAGTGTGTTATTAATGAGATGTGTACGCAACCAACTGCCGAAAGTATCCACGTGTTTCCCTTTAATCCAGAAGTTAGTCTCTCCGGGTATTGGGAGCGTAAAATATCCATGTGTTTCACGATATACGGAGCCACCAATCTGGAATTTTGTAGAACTGTGTAGTGTGCTTGAGTGAAAGAATGCCCGTCCATACATGTTGTTGCTTTCTTTCCTAGCGTGCCTTTTCCACGCAGTCTCCCCTCATGGCGCGATTGAGGAACACCGATCGGCTTAATAGGAATAAAGTCAACACAAAACTCAATGACCTCAGTCAACACAAAACTCAATGACCTCCTCTGTTCCATAGCCCTTGGACATGCTTCCTTCTGGCCTAGCACGGTTATGAACGTATTTCTTTAAGACTCCCATGAACCTCTCAAAGGGGAACATGTTGTGTAGAAATACAGGACCGAGAATGGAAATCTCTTCGACGAGGTGAACTATGAGGTGCGTCATAATATTGAAGAAGGACGGTGGAAACACCAACTCGAAGCTGACAAGACATTGGACCACACCCGTCTGTAAACTTGGTAGAGTTGCTGGATCGATTACCTTCTGAGAAATTGCATTCAGGAATGCACATAGCTTCACAATGGGTACTCGAACGTTTTCCGGTAGAAGCCCCCTCAATGCAACCGGAAGTAATTGTGTCATAATCACGTGGCAGTCATGAGACTTCAGGTTTTGGAACTTTTTCTCTGCCATGTTTATTATTCCCTTTATATTCGACGAGTAGCCAGACGGGACCTTGATACTGCTCAGGACTTGAAAAAAGATCTCCTTCTCTTCTTTGGTAAGAGCGTAGCTGGCAGTACCTTGGTACTTCTCTGGATTCAGGTTGTCTCGTTCGTGCGTACTTTGCTGGTCCTGCCGTGCATCCGATGTATCTTTCGTCTTCCCATACACGCCTAAGAAGTTTAGCAGGTTCACGCAAAGATTTTTCGTCACGTGCATCACGTCGATTGCAGAGCGAACCTCTAGGATTTTCCAATAGGGTAAATCCCAAAATATAGATTTCTTTTTCCACAAGGGTACGCGCTTGTTAGCGTCTTTCGGAACATTTAGACTGCCAGGACCCTTTCCAAATATTACTTCCAAATCCTTGACCATGCCATATATAACATCACCATCAGGGCGTGTAGGCTTCGTTCGGTTATCTGCCTCACCTTTGAAATGCTTGCCTGGCTTTCTTACGGGATGCCTGTTTGGAAGAAATCGACGATGACCAAGGTACACATTCTTGTTACCTAAATATATACTGTCAGTCTTATCTAAACAGTGCGTGCATGCATTGTATCCCTTGTTTGACTGTCCTGAAATGTTACTAAGAGCAGGCCAATCATTGATGGTTACAAACAGCAACGCTCGTAGGCCAAATTCCTCCTGTTTGTACTCATCCCACACACGTACGCCTTCGTCAGACCACAACTGTAAAAGTTCGTCAACTAATGGCCTCAGATACACATCAATGTCGTTGCCGGGTTGCTTCGGGCCTTGGATAAGCACTGGCATCATAATATACTTTTGCTTCATGCACAACCAAGGAGGAAGGTTATAGATACATAGAGTCACGGGCCAGGTGCTATGACTGCTGCTCTGCTCCCCAAACGGATTCAAGCCATCTGTACTTAGACCAAACCTTAAGTTCCTTGCGTCAGCTGCAAATTCCCCAAACGCACTGTCGATGTTTCTCCACTGAGACCCATCAGCGGGGTGTCTCAGCATCTCGTCTTCCTTACGGTCTTCTTTGTGCCATCGCAACAACTTGGCATGCTCTTTGTTTCGGAACAAACGTTTCAACCGTGGTATTATAGGAGCATACCACATCACCTTCGCGGGAACCCTCTTCCTGGGGCTCGGCTCGCCCTCAACATCACCTGGGTCATCTCGCCCGATCTTATACCGCAATGCACCGCATATCGGGCATGCATTCAAATTCTCGTACTTCTCACCGCGGTAGAGGATGCAGTCATTGATGCATGCATGTATCTTCTCCACCTCTAATCCTAGAGGGCAGACAATCTTCTTTGCTTCGTATGTATTGTGCGGCAATTCATTATTCCTTGGAAGACTCTTCTTAAATATTTGTAGCAACTCCTGAAATGCCTTGTCAGATATTCCATTCTTTGCCTTCCACTGCAGCAATTCCAGGGTGGTACCCAGCTTTTTCTGGCCATCTTCACAATTTGGGTACAACAATTTTTTGTGATCCTCTAACATGCGCTCCAACTTCGACCACTCGTTTTCACTTCCGCACTTCATCTGTTCATCAAGAATGACCCGACGAAGATCATCATCATCGGACTGATCAACAATGACCTCGAGCTCAACTTCGTCTTCCCCCATTGTAGTATCACCGTGTTCAGAGAACACAGGATAGTTGTCATCATCCTCTTCTTCAGGGTCTTCCATTATAACCCCTTTTCTCCATGCTTGGTCCAACAAAAATAATTGGGCATGAAGCCTTGTCGCAACAAGTGGGAGTGTATGGTTCTTACGCTCGGGTAATTCCTCGTATTCCGACATTCATCACATGGACAAATCATAAAACCATTCTTCAGCTTGTTTAACTTAACCACATCGAGAAAACGATGCATGCCATCAATGAACTCGGGACAGCGTCGATCACCGTACATCCATTCTCGGCTCATCTGCATTACATAAATACATCAAAAACCATTACACCAGCTAAATAATGAATAGAGATACGTGACCAAATTAATTAATACAAGTTCATCACATTAAAACCAAAGTAGAGTAGTGCCCAAATGTAATACATAGTTCTCACGAAACATACATCAATCGAAACTAACATACAACTATCTAAAGAATTTAAATCCAACAACAAATGCGATCAGAATCGCAACCAAGGTAACTATTGAACCAACAGCATAATGATACCAAGCCTCTTGACTAATGACATATTTTCTAATCTTTTTAAGCTTCGCGCATTGCATCCATCTTCATCTCGTAGCAGCGACGACGTCGGCAAGCTCGACCCCGTGAGCATCAACGATGTCGGCAATCTTCAAGTCCAATACCATCTTCTCTTCTAGGCATTGGAGACGAAGATCTTCACTTATCTTCAATTTTGCTTTCAAATCGTTGTTTTCTTTTTTAAAAACTCGACAATAGGGTCGGCTGGAATTTCCGGTTCAACTACCTCCTAAATAAAAATATATCTATGTCAAGTTGGTCGCATGATTGTTATAAACACGAAACAAAATAAATAGTTATAAAAATATACCACATCCGAATCATAGACCGGACGAGGGCCGACGGGGACGGATATCAAAACCATGACACTATACATATAAAAAAACATAAGAAAATTATACAAGAAATAATTATGCATTTAAATCATATAACTAACATTTTTTAAAATAAAAGATAAAAAAGAGGCTCACCGAGGTGGTGTCGGTGACGGAGCGGCGCGGATCGACGGCGGTGAGGAAGGGGACGGGACGACACTATATAAAACCACAAATTATACTTTAATTTGAGCTCAAAATGCATATAAAACAAATGAAATCCCTAACTTAGTCATTTCATCAAACACCTTGCAAGCACCACCAAAATCAAACTTGCAAGAAAATGAGCTAAACTTGAAATGCCGGAAGAGAAGATGAATAAGTTGCTAACCCTTGTATAGGGTGCCACCAATCTTGACAAATTTGGAGAAAAATAGGGTGAACTAGAGCTTGGGAGAGCTTAGGAGAGAGGAAAAATGGAGTTGGGTCGAATTGCTTCAAATGGAGCTGGCTCGAGGTGGAAGAAGCACATATAGGCAGGACCTTTAGTACCGGTTGTACTTACCAACCGGTACTAAAGGCTACCCTTTAGTACCGGTTGTTAATAAAAACTGGTACTAAAGGGCTTGCCGTGGGGCCACCAACCGCGGCCGCATGTGCCGCGGGGCCTCCAACCCTTTAGTACCGGTTGGTATAACCAACCGGTACTAAAGGGTGGCCTTTAGTACCGGTTGGTGCCGGTTGCTAACACCAACCGGTACTAAAGGGTCGCGCCGCGGGGCACCGGCTGGCACACGAACCCAGCCGATGCTAATGCCCTCTTTCGTACCGGTTTTTGTTCAACCGGTACTAAAGGGGGCGCACCAAAGCCCCCTTTTCTACTGGTGAAGGAAGAATGGGCGCGCGAAAGATGCTTTACACAAGCTAGTGTGGTTACTGCATCAAGATTTTTGTTTGACGCAAAAGTCTGATCGTGTTAGCTGGAGAAGTCTAGAACATACACGGTTTAATATACAAAATGCACATACATTAATTATGTTTTCTTCCCATATACTGCCCCTGTAACAAAATATAAGACGTTTTGGTAGCTAAATTTGAGCTACCACAACATTTTATATTAAGATACGGAGGGAGTACAATCTATCCACATTGTTAGTCCATCTTTTGTTTTGAACTTTTGCTCCGTCAAGATTCATGAACATCTCTATATGATTAGGGATGAAAACAGAGCGGATATAAACGGAACTTTTGCTCCATCGGTTCACACTACACAGAGCCACATTTGTTGTGATATCTTTTTATGGAAGTGGAAACGAATACAGAAACTTAAACAAATACGAAAACAAATATTATCGTAAACAGAAATAGACTGAATATAGCGCGGACACAGAAGAAAAGCATATGTTCGCCAGAACCAAGAGACCCCTTAATTAGTGCGGAAAAACTAAAGAAAACCAACTTTTTGAAGTTTTTAAGATGAAATAAAATATAAGTAGATATCATGATTTTATAATATAGTGTGCATAAGTTTCATATTACCGTGTAAGTTCAATATATCATATAAGAAAGAATCGCATAGTGAACAGAAAGTTACGTATTATCGGAAACGGAATTTCCATTTCCGTGGGCGTTCCGCGGGAATATGCTGTTTCTGTTCCACAAAATTTCGTTTCTGTTTATATGTTTCCATTATGTTTTCACTTTTCCACGGAAAGGTCGGAAAGTTTCCGTTCGGTTTTCATCCCTACGTTCGATATGGATTTACAGTGTCGGTCTACACTGATCTGTTTGTATCGGATTTTACATTTTAAATTCTTCATCTAGAGTTACCATATTTGCTTCTTCTAACCGCAAGTTAACTGCCATAAACAGAATTGAGAATAACGATATATTATTTCTACTAAAGGACATGATATGTCTTTTCGCATGTGAAACGGCGCAGGCATGTTATCTTTCTACTGACCACCATTACCAAGGCTCACAGTTCTGGAAATCGCTCTAGAAAGTGAAGGATATCTTTCGCTTGGGGGCGAAACATGTTATTGGGAATGGATTTTCCACCAGATTCTGGTTGGATTGGTGGATAGGCCCGGAATCCTCAGTGAGTTATTCCCGGAGATCTTTGCCATTACCAGCGAGCCGGAGATCACGGTCGCCGAGGCCTTCCGGCTTGCCACATGGCACATTCCCTGTAGGCGAGTATTTGGACAGGTAGAGCAAAACCAATGGGTCAACCTTATGAGGATGCTCGACTCCGTCCAGATTTCCCCGTCTCCGGATAGGATCATATGGGCCCTGGAACCTTCGGGGAGGTTTACGGTCCGGTCCCTTTACCGCAAACTTTGCGAGGGAACACCCCGCAGACACTTCTGCGAGATTTGGCGGATTGCGGTCCCCAACAAGATTCGAGTGTTCCTCTGACAACTTATCAGGAAGCGCCTCCCGTCGAATGACAATATCCGGCATCGACACGGCCCTTCCTCTGGCCGGTGCGCCCTATGTGGTGAGTTTGAGGACACAAACCACATTTTCTTCACATGCCCCCTTGCCAGGTTCATGTGGAGTGCAGTCCGGGAGCTGCTCCAATGCAATTGGAACCCCGCCTGCTTCTCCGATTTGTATCGTGAGCTGTGTAAACTTACGGGCCAAACGAAAAGAGTTCTTTGGACGTGTTGTGCAGCCTTAGTCTGGACACTTTGGATGACTAGGAACAAATTTACTATCGAGGGGTCTTACCCACCCAACCCGCTGACGGCCTATACAAACTTTCTATGTTTCTTCAGGTGTGGAAGCCAGTGGCTAGGAGACAGGATCGTGAGACGCTGGAGTTGACGATCAGCAGGATTCGTCTGCTCTATTCGCAAGTTCGGGAGAACACTGGCTCCTGAACCCCATCCTGCTTGTACCCCTTTTCCCTTATTAGGTGTGGCTTGTTCGTGATAGAGTCTTGGGGGATGATATCACTCCACTCTAGCAGTAGTTGAGTTAGTGGACTCTTGTTGCCTTTGCTGCGCTGAGTGAGCATTTTCTTTCCAGGCCCGCGCGCCTTGTTACCGTCTTTACGGTGTGTACGAACTCTGTTGTTTGTGGTGGCTTCATTAATTTAAAGCCAGGCTCAGCTTGAGCCTAGGGTCTATAAACGGCGCAGGCATAGATCGATTATTTGTATGTCAATCAGCTTTACAGGGGTGGTGCATTGCACCAAGACTCAAGAATGACTTGCATACTGCATATATGCCCTAGCTAATAATGCATGTGCAATTGGATAGGAAGAGAGAGTGGGGACGAGCGCGGGTGCGCATGCATGCACGCATGTTTCATGGATCACTGCATGCATGATTCCTTACATCATTCACATCCCAAGCGTCCAAACTTAGATGTAAGAAGAACACTTCAAATATCTCTATATGACTTTTTACTTATTTGTTCTCTTTTATTACATATTCTTTGATTTTTTCCATTTATTCTAAAAATCAAACCATAAGGCTAATAAATGGTACTCCCTCTGTTCCTTACTATGAGGCGTATAGTTTTTTGAATAGTCAAACAAGATGATCTTTGAGCAAGTTTTTAGAAGGTTTTATCATCCCTAACAATATCAAAACAATATCGCTAGATATGTCATGGAATATATTTTTATATTTTATTTTCTTAGTAGTATTTCTTTTTTCTTAAATTTTTGTGAAAGATAATCAAGTTTGAATTTTTGAAAAACTATATATACACTTAATAATAAGAAACATAAAAAAATAATTTATTTGTCTCAGCATACATCCTCGCATCCTTCACTAGTTAGTTGTGGTTCTAGCAAACTTCTCTTACCTCTGGCATCTGCTTAGGGATGCAACTAGATTGTATTTTGCATGCTCTCTTCCCGTATGTCTAGCCTTGACGTGAGGGAGATGTATAGCGAGACAAATCATTTCCATCAATTCAGACTTTTGAGATAATTGGTGAGTGCATCAATTCAGTACGCTCAACTTGGTTCTACTGGCATTGCTACGCATCCGCCGTTCCTTTTTTTATTTGTTGGCATTGCCGATGCTTGGTTGTGTTACCGCATCTTTTGATGCCGGAATCGTAGTAATTTGGACTCCGTCCATTTCTTCTTCTAATGCAAGTCGACACACAAAGCTTTTGCGTGTTCAAAAAAAACTTCTAGCACGCACCCTAGGAGGACGATATCACTCGCTAGCTAAGCTATATGTGGGGTTGAGCCGCACATAATTAAGCTAATGAACCTTAGCTAGCCAGGGCAGTGCGCTACGTATCACACATGGTGTAGTCCTGCAGGCTCGATCCATCCGGTGAGCCTCTTTGGAGGGTGTGAACTGTCCAAGCTATGCTCAACGAACTGGATAATATGCACCTGCTGGTGAGAACATGCTGTCTGTAGCTGGTGTACATTGTGCTGTGATGTGCTGTGCGTGCTTGTGCTAAGGTAGCTGCTAGTTGGGGGATGAACAGTGTACGTTTGGTGTTGGCTGGGCGGTTGTTGCCACAGAGCGATCATCCAGGGGGCAGAGGTAGATTCATGTATGAGGACTGAAAAAAAAACCCTAGACAGCTCTCGCGACCGCGTCGCCCCCCGCGCGGGCAACCGGTCGCCGCAGCCGCCTACCTCAAGCGCGCTCCCCCTCCTCCTCTTCTCCGCGGCCGTCGTCGGCGTGCGGGGCCAAAACAGCGGCGGTGGCTCCCTGCTTCTCCCCTCGCGGTGGCGGCCACGTGCGGGGCGGCGCGACACCGTGCGGTGCTCCTAGGCGACGGAGGTTTGGCGAGGCGGCGGCAGGGCAACTCGCGGCCATGCGGGTGGTATACATGGCGGCGGCGCCACCGTTGGTGGAGGTGGTGGCCGACTTGGGCTCGGCCGGGCCCCCATGCCCTGAACTGAGCTCTTTTGGGCCCAATCTGGGTTTGGCCAGCCATGGCCTGACTACCTCCAGATTGACTCCGAGATACAACTCGTGACATGGTGGCGGAGACGACACCACCCTTGCTGCAGTGCGACGACGGGAGCTTCGCGGACTCGTCTGGGTTCGGCCGGACCTATGGTGTCGGTCAGAGGGTAGCGGCGGCGTGGCCTATGTGCAGCAGCGTGGCGGCGGGGACTTTACGGGTCCTCATGGGACCCGACCGGGCCTGCCTGGCCTGGTATGTCCTTGCTACCGCGTTCGGTCAGCACCCGCAGGTGGCACCGGAGGACGTCCTTAGGTGGCCGTGTTGTTGCCACCCTCCGACTCCAATGGTCTTGTGTGGTCTTGTTGTTGTGTCCGGTCGGCTGCCGCCTATGGCGGTGGAGGTTGTTCCCTCCCGCGTGGTTGTGATACCGCCACCCATTGTCTACGATTGTCTCTTCTCGGTCTGGCCTCGCAGTGTTTCCCATGGTGAGACGGCGTTGGTGATCTCAAGACCGATGTGGCGTGTGTTGGTGGGCGGCAAGATTAGTGGAGCGCTACAGATTATCCGGGAGGTGGTTTTTTGGAGGTCGGGAGAAAACCCCTGTCGTTTTAACACCTACGCGGTGACGTTTGGGAGTGTCGCCATTCCTTCTTGAAGGGTGTCGGGTGTACCTCTTCCCCACTCCTCGAAGCGTATCGGGGAAACCCTAGGACCAGTCCGGGCAGCACCCTCGTCATCGTCGCTTTCCTTCTTGGAGGTGCTGTTTGGTACGCGGCGATTCAGAGTGCTAGGATTGTGGTGGGAATACGCCAGAGTGGGCGCAGCGGTTGCGAGTCACTTTCGTTTTCGTTGATCCGCGGATGTTGGCGTTGTTTTCTCTTCTTTTTCTCTTTTCTTTCTTTTGATCTTTTTTGTGTTGTTTGCCCCACCGGTTAAGTTGTATCGGGTGGTTGTTATATTAATATGGCAGGGCGAAAACCTATTTCTTCGATTCATGTATGATGGTACCAGCAACAGCAAAGTACGTATTCATCTCATCTACATACCCAAACAAACTATACCCTCAATTAACTGATACGCAAAAAAATATTAACTTTTTTTTTTTTAGGGGACGTTGGGGCAAAAAAAATTAACTGATACGTTCAAAAAAGTAACTTCAAATAACTGATACGCTCGAAAAAGTAGCAGGCCAGCACTCAGCAGAACAGAACTGGCAGATACATACCTCATTCGATTTGGACTCCTGGGCTTTCTGTGCAGGTAGATCGTGGGCCCAACTAGATATGGCCCTAGAGTAATACATTTGTTATTGGCCCATCTCTTAAAGTAACATCCTCTCAAAAAAAAAAATCTCTTAAAGTAACAAAAAAACAACTGAAAGTCTGAACTTTCCCTAGAATCAGATGAAACCAGAAAGGCCGCCGCTACAACTCCCGGGCGGCGCCGCCGCTACCTGCGTTTCTTGATTTCCTCGAGGTAATCTCCAGGTCCCTCCACGCCTCCTCCGCCAGAACTGTTTCGTAGGCCGTTCTCGTCCTCGAACCACGGTTAGCACTCTTGCCGATTGGAAGATCCGAGAGTGATTAAAAGATCGCATGCTTACTTGTGTATTCGTGCCCGGACGGAGACAAGGGGGGACGAGCAGAGGCTACGCCCCCCTATGCTCATGCTTTTCATTGCTATATTAGCTTCTATGGATGCTTCATTAGTGTAAATTAGCTTGATTCGCCCCCTCATCATGATCACACCCACAATTAAGCTAATCTCGCCCCCCTTAATCTCAGATTCTGGCTCCGTCCCTCGTGTGACATGGACGAATTCAGAGTTTCTGCATAAATCCGGCTAATTGCAAGTGGGTGGCGCCTTAGGATTGGCATTTCAGTTTATCGCTTCGTAATTTCTAGTGGTATTGATTTCGGCGTGGGTAGAAATAGAATTCTGCCTTTTCTAATGCATCATACATTCTGTGTACCATTCTCTGTGGGATTCAGATAACTGCTGTTTCTGGACATATTTCTAAACGTATCCGTTATTTATGCAGTAATGCACCGTGGTTAAAGCCTCTGTTGCAGATTGATAATATGTTTCGTATACTTTCACATGATTCTGTATCTGATGTTACATAGTGGTGAATTATAATGTTCTACCTGTGTTTGAATTTTTGTAGTTGAAATCAATTCTCACATGTATAGATTTGAAAACATAAAGGAAATATACTACTTCTATATGATCATTTGAGCTTAAGTCAAAGAAAGTATTGGTCCACTTCTAAAAGACAATTTGAGTTTACGGCAATAAATTGTTACTAATAAGTGATAACCTACAATTGATGTTTGGCTCCTTTTGTATGCAGTGTGGTTTGCACTTCTGGACAATCCAACACACAAGTGATGTACCGTAATCGTATTAGGCAACTGTACTTGCCGATCAGGTAATTAAGCTAATATTAACTTCTTTTACATCAGGTTTGAACTGGTTCATCTACACGCAATAAATATTAGTGCTATCATTTTTTATATAACATCTAATATAGGACTATTGAACTGTCGAATCTACTTTGATTTGATCCATTACAAGTATATTAACACTTACTACGTAGATAATCCAATAAATGTACATCATGGACATGATACTTGATTGTTCGAGAAGTAAATATTAGGGCGGTGAATTTCTTCTCCACTTTAAATATGTTCAGGTGTGTATCCAATTAATGACACATTAGACTATTAAGAACATAAAACATTGCAGAGAAAAAAATAGCAAGCTACATGTTTTGAGAGTTGTCTTGCTAAATATAACATCGTACAATGTCTCGCTAAAAACGCGATATCGCATGCTTATAGCGTACTTTTAAGACCGACGCTATTTCACGATAGCGCGCTATTTTTCCTCTTGAAGCAACCTTTTCTTAGCATCGTTCATGTATATGCTAGTATAAAATGTTAGAAATAATTAGCATTAACTAGGGTATAATCCCCTCTCTTTCCCTCATTGTAATCCCACGGGGAGCCGTCGGGCCGTTGTTTCCTGGAGCACCACTTCTAGGAACCGACACCACATCCCTTCCATATACAAGAAAAGCAGTTTTGATTGATCCATTTGTCTCTCACTAGACTTGCTCTTGAATACTCGCAATATGTTATCACGCACGTCGCTCTCCAATAGGGCAGAAACTCGGTAGCAAACTCGATAGAACCGCGGGAAAACTCACCGGGAAAGAAAATATCGACAGGAAAACAGTCTAAAGTAAGAAGATATATGTCTGGCTTTCTATCTCTATTTTTCTGACATCGTCGCGACGACTGCCGTCGACGCTACTTCGTCGCGACGACTTTCGTCGACGCTACTTCGTCGCTCGCCATCGCCACAATGGTGTTGACAGACTCCGCCGCTTCCAGCGTCGTGTGCTGGACCTTCGCGGCTTCTGGCGTGGAGGTTGGAACCAGCGCAGCCATCATCTTTGTCGCCACCACTGGAACGGCGCGTGGTCCTTGAACCAGCCCGGCCGTGCAACCACATGTGTTTCTGCTGCCCGAAGTACCCGCCTAGGCTTCTCGCCTGTCCGGCCGCACCAAGACTCTGAGGCCGATGAGAACATCGATCCGGCGCTAGGCTCCGCCGCTGCCGTTCTGGTGCTCGGTGCATGGCTGGGTAGTACTACCCAGCCATGCACCTGAAGGCGAAGCCGCCATTGCCGGGTCGATGTTTTCATTGGCCTCGAGCCTTGTTGCGGTCGGACCGGCGAGAAGCAAGGCGGTACTTTGGGGGCCAGGCTGCACAGGTTGGTTTTAGGGCCCTACATAGTTCCGGCAGGGGCGGAGCTAGAGTGTAGTTGCCGGTGTCAAATGACACTGATGGCTCACACAAAATCCTTTGTATCTATAGTGCATATGAGAAAATGACCCCATTAAAAATTACTGCAATTATGTGTTGCAAGATGTTTTGACCCCACTGACTAATTATCCTGGCTTCGCCCCTGAGTTCCGGTGGTGGCGATGAAGATCCTGGCGGCGCTGGTTCCAAACCTCCACGCCGGAAGCGGCAAGGTCGCGCTCACGACGCTGGAAGTGGCGGAGTCCGCCAACACCATTTCTGCGGTGGCGAGCGACGAAGCCGTCGTCGCGACGAAGTCGACGAAAAACAGAGAAAAAACTTCAAGCATCTTTCTTCTTACCTTCTGCCTATTTTCTTGTCGATCTTTTCTTTTCATCGAGTTTGTTGGTGGTTCCGGCAAGTTTCTGCTCTATTGGAGAGCAACGTGCATGATAACGTATTACGAGTATTCGAGAGCAAGTCTAGAGAGAGACAAATGAATCAACCAAAACTGTTGTTTTGATGGTTACAAATTCCTTATATACATATGGAAGGGACGTGGTGTCGGTTCCTAGAGGTGGATCGTGGGATTACAATGAGGGAGAGAGATAGGATTATCTCCTAATTAATGTAATATTAATTATTCCATTATCTCCTAATTAATGTAATATTAATTATTCCTACTAATCCTATCTCTAGCATCTACAAGACCGATGCTAGAGATACATATGGAGGGACGTGGTGTCGCAAGTTGTCTCTTGTGGAGAAATTACTTGCTTTCTTATTTTCTCATTATCATATTGGTGCTACTTAAATCAATCCTATCTTTAGCATCTACAAGACCGAATGCTCATTCCCAGTGGTTCGGAATGTATCGTCCCCATTATTCTGATTCAGAAAATAGAGGACCCATGCTATGGGTGCTTAGAATTTCACAACATCCAAATATTATTATTATGTTTTAAATAAGTTTTATATGAGCTTGTTGATATCATTCAAAATAACAGACCACAATCAGGATCCAACCTGCAATGTTTGTAACTATCCAAATAACAATTCTCCCGAGGACTTCTCATTAGGCTAAATAAATGTACTCACAATATCGAAAGAATTCAAAACTAGCATGGTAAGGTGCAACATTTTCGTGCATTGAACATGAAAGGTAGTTTTCATACCCAAAACGTCCAACTTAGGAAAACACATAATTCAGTAGGCAAAATGGACCTCAAATAAATTATCCGTGTTGAGGAATTTCCAAAACAAAATTGTTCTTAGTCGTAGTTTTTCCATGGAACCAATCCAATTTTCTTTATTCTTTCAAGTTCCATCCTAATATATTTGTCCTATTCACTTGCTAGTGAGAAGCTTCTTGCGCCACAGGTGTAGAGGTGGTTATAGGATTTTTAAGTTGGAAGCTTGGGGTATCACAATTGGCTTTCATGTTCGCTACGAATAAATGTTACGCCTTACCACGCTATTATTGAATTCTTCTGATATTATGAGTTCATTGATAGAGTCAAATGAGGAATCATCAACACATTTGTCCTTTGGATACTTACAAACATTGCAGATTGAATCATGGTTGTGGCCTGCCATTGTGAATGTTATTTAAAAGCTCATGTCAAACTTTTATTTATAACAATAAAATTTGAATGTAGTGCAATTCTAACCACCTATAGACTCAGAATTTCCATATGTGAAGAATTTCCAAGCACTCTGGGTAGCTTCCATCTTAGATAGTTTTATTAAGGTACAAAAAGTGAGGCCTATGTAGGTTCTTTGAATTTATTGAACCCCTGCTATGTTATATGCTCCTAGGAGGAACCGGTTTAATAATAAAGTCTAAAACATATACATTCATTCTTCTTATGTGAATATGTTATTTTCAGAGTCATGTGAGAAAAAATGCTCGTTAGGAATAGTCTCTCATGCGCTCGCGCGGGCGACCGCGCCCGCCCCGGCGACACCGCCGAATCCACGCCGCCGGCGAGCGTGCCCCTCCTATCCCTGCGCCCTTTCGGCCTCCACCAAATTTTCCCCCTGTTTTCTTAGGCAGACACGGCGCATCTGGCGCATCTGGCTCTGCCGCCCGATCTGCTTCATCGCTGGCGCTGCGATATGGCCGGTCGGGTAACTTCAGGGCGTCCCCATGGTCTACGACCTAGGCCCCTTCGCGCCAGCTCGACTTCGACATCTCTGCGGCGGACTGCGGCGCGTCAACGCCGCGCTCCGCGCATGGCGATTTAAGGGCTGCCTGCCCGTCCCTGACGTCGCACTTATGGCGGCTCGCCCGCCTGGCATCCTCAAGCGGCGTGGGAGATCCTCCTTTCGCCCACGCAAGTGCGTCTCCTTCGACCTGGGCTGCAGGGGCATTGATGCTAGCCTGTCCTCTCCGCTTTCGGCGACGGGTGGCTCGAGGGCGCTGCCCGAAGAGGAGGGATGGCAGCTGGTCATCTCCAAGAAGCAAAGGCGACGTGAACGGTCTTCATTGCAGCCATCCCCTCGCCGTACGCCAACCCACCGGCCGCCATCAAGGCTCCGCTGCCCATCTCCTCCTCGCTACGGCAAATGCGCTCCTCAGACCATTACGTCTTTGCTTGCCGCGACCCTATGCGCTGCTACTCCTGCCGTCGCTCGGGCCATCGTGCGGCTGACTGCCACCGGTTCCACTCCACCACCTTCAGCGCTCCTACTCCCACTCCACCTCCCGCGTCCCGGCCGGCAAGCAAAGCTGTCAGCGCGCCGGCTCGCCTCCGCTCCATCGTCGTCTCCGACTCTGGCAAGCTCTCATCCACGGCCACGCCTCCGCCAGCGCCCACGCCCTCCCTTGCATCGGCAAGATCTCATCCACGACCACGCCTCCGCCAGCGCCGCGCCTTCGCTCCATTATCGTCGGCCCCGACACTCCCACGCCTGCGCGCGTCCCAGGGTCGAGCTCCATGGCGAAAGACACGCGCCCCGCGGAAGACACCTGCTTCATCGCCACGACCTACGACATGGACCGCGACCGCTTGCACTTGGAGGCGACCACGGTGCGGGCATGGTTGCTGGATGCTCCGGATGCCACCGACAAGGTGGCGGTGGACAAGGCCTCCCGCCGCTTCTTCCACCTCCAGCCCGATGAGATCATGGTCAGCCGCCACCACCCTGAGGCCTTTCTCGTCAAGTTCAACAACATCGGCGTCCGCGACCGCGTGCTGCGCTCCGACGGGGGCATGGTCCGCGCAAATGGGTTGCAGGTGCATGTGAGGATGTGGCGCTCCTCCCCCACTGCCATGGTCGCCGTGCTCCACTACCGCTTCCACCTGCACCTTGAGGGGATCCCGCCGGACCAATGGAAGCTGGAGGTCATCGATCGCGTCATTGGGCGCCGCTGCGCCATCCAACGCCTCGACGACAATGCTACAATCATGGAGGACACCGCTGCGGTCGGGATGTGGGCATGGACGGTGAACCCGAGCTCCATCCCCAAGGTCGTGTGGCTCATCTTCTCCAACCGCACTCCGGGCGGCCTCTCCTCTATGCTTCGCGTGTCGGAGGTGCACCCCGACCGCTGGCAGCGCGAGATCACCTTCCGGTCATCGTCCACCTCGACACGATGGAGGACTTCAGTTGCGCGCCAATGGACACTCCGGCCTCCCAGATCCCGGCCTTCACGCCTACCTCGACGTCGTTTGATTGGTACATGGGCACGATCGATGGCTGCTCCTCTGGTGCTGCTGCGGCCGTCGCGCCTATCCCTCCCATCGGCCGCGACAGACAGGACCGGGCATCCTCGCAGGGTACTGACCTTCGGCGCCGTGATCGTCGGGAGCCGGACAAGGGTGCTGGCGGCTCCTCTCGCCGCAGCCCATCGCGTCTTCGCTCCCTTGCTAGGAGCAAAAGCAGGGGGGAAGCCAGGCTGCCTCGCCGCGGCGAGGAGGATGTGGACAGAAGGGATCGCAGGGATGCGGATGGCTACGGGCCTCACAGCCTCTCTCGCCATCGCTCCGGAGCTAGGAGCCAGAGCCGTGCTCTTTCCACGCGCGTGCGCCAGTATGATGCGGCTGACGAGAAGGAGCAGGAGGTCGACGAGGACCGCCGCGGCCACGAGCTGGATGAGCACCCGCAGCGATTCCTGCCGCGCCGCCGCGACGACGACGAAGAAGATGAACGCCAGGGCCGCAAGAGCTCGCATTCGCGCGCTGCTCACGACCTTTACAGCTGCGTCGGCTCCATCCGCATCAGGGACCGCTCCCGCGACCGCTCGCCTCGCCATCAACAGGACAGATCATCCCATGGCGGCCGCCATCGCCGCGCCCCATCGTCGGTACCGGCCTTCTCCATCTCCGGACAACTCTCCTTTGGAGACGGACAAACAACTCTCCACCATGTTCCAGCTTCACATGACAGGCATCCACGTCCACCTCAAGCTTCTCCTTGGCTCGGGGCCACGGACCCGATGATCAAAGAGGCGGCCTCCTTCCACGACACCTGCTCCACTTGGATCGCCCACATCAAGGATGCCATCAACGACGGCGCGTCGCCGCTAGACCTCGGCATCTCAAGCTCCCCGGCTCTGCCGGCCTGGACGTCTCCCGTGTTGGCCGTCGGCCAGCTGGGGATTGAACCTGGTCCGACCGCCGTGATCCCGAGCCCCGCCATGGACGCTCCGAGCTCCTGGTTTGACGATGAGGCTGATGAGGCTGCAGGCAAGGAGGAAGTGACTGTGGCAGAGCCTCGCATCTTGCCGGCGTATTTCCTCCGCGCCGGTGAACGCGACACAAGCTCTAACCCGCCTCCATCCTGGGAGTCGGAGGATGATGACGACGCTGATGAGGAAGATGAGCCCCTGCGGATGATGAAGAGCATGCCATACACATCGTGGGCATTGAAGCTCTGCTGGACGAGGCAACGGTTCCGGATGATCTGCTGCCTCCTGCGATGCAGCCGATCTTTGCTGCCCCTGCTGTGCCGGTGCTGCCTCTGCCGCTGCCCGTGCTAGCTCCTGCTGAGCCTCTCCCTCGCGCATCGAGCGCCAAATTCCAAGCCGCAGATGCCGATCATGGACAGAGCTATTCGTGTGCTACACCTGAAGATGGGAGTGATCGTCCCTTATGAAACTCCTTTGATGATTGCCCACAAGATGTATGGCGACAAGTACAAGAACCAGCTCACCACATCCAACGTGGGGCACTGTCGAAGCTGTTCAAGTTGAAGATGCCACAGGTTGCTGTTGTTGATGAAGCCTTGGTGGCCATGGCAGGCCCAGGGGGTGTGGAGATCGCCCCTGCTGCGGAGTTGGAGGCCAATGCTTAGTGCCTCGCATCAAGTGTCCTTCAAGTTTACTGTTTTCTGCTTTATGTCGCTTTCGGAGAACTTGTTAGTTAAATTAGCTTATTATGAGGTGGGCTTGTCACCTCCTGCTACTGCAACACAGCTTCATTTGCAACCTCTAAGCTTCGTCGCCTCAAGCCCATTTTCATCATCAGTGATCTCATCCTCGACACCGCGAGCTGGAACGTCCGCGGCCTATACGACCAAGCTAGAAAGGACACGGTTCACATCACCTTCACAAACACGCCTTGTCACATCGCCTGTCTCCAAGAAACAAAACTCGACTTCATCGACGACCAAACCACTGCGGCTTACATTAGGGGCAATTGGCTCCGCTCCTTCGCGCATCGCCCGACAATAGGCACTAGAGGAGGGATTCTGATCCTCTGGGATGATGATTACGTCTCCATGACTAACATCATTATTGGTACACACTTCATGATCTCCGCGGATGTCTGCATTAGAGCTAGCAACACGTCTTTCAAGCTCACCAACGTCTACGGCCCTGCTTATGATGCTGAGAAAAGGGCCTTTCTGGATGAAGCCATTGCCTCCAACCCTGGAAGTGACACGAAATGGTTGATCTTGGGTGATTTTAACCTCATTTATCAAGCTGCGAACAAGAACAACTCCAATTTGGACTTGCGTCTGATGGGCCAATTTCGCCAGGCTATCAACACTTGTCAGCTTAAGGAGATCAAGCTCCAGAACAGAAAATTCACTTGGAGCAACGAGCGAGACTCCCCAACCTTGGTCAAGCTGTACCGTGCTTTCTGCAATGCTAGCTGGGATCTCGCCTGCTCTCAATGCCCTGTCGTCAAACTTGTCTGGCCACTGCCCGCTGATGCTCTCGAACCAGGCTGGCCTGCGCCGCCCTCTTTCTTTCCAGTTTGAAAATTTCTGGACCAAGATGCCGGGCTTTCAGGATATTGTCAAGGCCGCTTGGGAAGAGCCGACGTCGCACACCCAGCCTGTTCATGTGTTGAATCACAAGATGAAGCTCACCGCCAGGAGGCTGCGTGCCTGGAGTAGGAGTCTGTTCTCAGACCATAAACTGCAATTCATCATGGCCCTGGATGTGATTTGGACGTGGCGCAGGAGTCCAGGGACCTTTCAGCTGATGAGAAGGCTCTTCCTCTGGGCTCAAGAAGAGGGTTAGGGGCCTTGCTGTCCTGGAAAGATCACGCAAGAGATAAGCGTCGAGAATCAATACGCTGAGGGAGGGTGACGCCAACACCAAGTTCTTTCATATCCGCGTCAACTCGTGCCGCAGGAAGAATCATATCCATAAGCTCAAGCATAATGGGGGATGGATAACATCGCATGAGGACAAGGCCAACTTAATCTTTGAGCATTTCTCCCGGACGGCTGCCCCCGCGGAATTTGGATCTCAATTGGGCTGCTATTAACCCACCGATCGCCGAGTTGGAAGACCTTGCTCTTCCTTTCTCTTTCGACGAGATCAAGGAGACTATTGAGGATATGCCGGCTGACAAAGCCCCGGGTCCGGATGGTTACACCATGGCCTTCTTCACGTCCTGCTGGGACATCATCACTCATGATCTTATGCGCGTTATGGACGCTTTTTCTGAGCTGTCGATCAACAGCTTCCATGTCATCAACTCTGCAAATGTGACTCTGTTGCCGAAAAAGGAAGGGGCCTGACTTCCATCTCTGATTTTCGCCCTATCAGCCTGTTTCACGTGATCCCCAAGATCATTACCAAGGCTATGGCCCGCCGTCTAGCTCCCAAGATGAACGATCTTGTCTCCCATTGCCAGGGTGCTTTCATCAAGACTAGAAGCATACACGAAAACTTCATGTACGTGCGGAACACGGCTAGGTGGTTGCACAGAAACCACACTCCGATGCTGCTTCTGAAGCTGGATATTGCAAAAGCTTTCGATTCTATGCGCTGGGACTACCTCCTTGACATCGTGCAACTCCGTGGGTTCCCGCCAAGGTGGCGGGCCTAGATGGTCATCCTTTTCTCGATGGCTTCCTCGCGCATACTCCTTGATGGATCCCCTGGATTGAAGATTCTTCATGGTTGGGGTCTTAGGCAGGGAGACCCCCTGTCTCCTCTCCTCTTCGACATCGGCATTGATCGTCTGAGCAGAACCCTTGAGCCGGCCACTGATACGGGACTATTGCAGCCCATTCCAGATAGGATGGCGACTCTGCGCGTTTCCCTCTATGCCAACGATGCTGCAATTTTCCTGGTCCCCTCCGCTGATGACATCTTCAATCGGGCCACTACCCTGCAAAATTTTGGCGCTGTTACGGGGTGTCCACAAATGTTGCCAGGAGCTCTATCTCCCCGATTCGCTGCTATGAGCTAAACCTCCAGGGGATCCTCGCTGACTTCCCTGCCTCAGTCACGCAGTTCCCCATCAAGTACCTGGGACTGTCACTTTCCCTGGGTAGGCTTCGCCGCGTTGATCTGCAGCCTTACATCGACAAGATCGCTTCTCGCCTTCAGCCTTGGAAGGGAAAGTTCTTGAAGAGGGCGGGTTGTTCGGCCTTGGTCAAATCCGTCCTGTCTTCACCTCCGATTTTCCTGCTGACGGCCATCCGGACCGACAAGCGAACTCTCAAGGCTTTTGATAAGCTATGTCGTGGTATGCTTTGGAATAATAGCGAAACTGTGAGCGAGGGAAAATGCAAGGTCAGTTGGGACAAGGTCTGCCGCCCCAAGCAGTTTGGTGGCCTGGGGATCCTCAACTTGGAGAAGTTTTCTAGGGCGCTCAGTCTGCGCTGGCTTTGGTATGAATTGACTGCTGAAGATAAGCCTTGGGTGGGATCTGAAACGCCAAATGATGATATGGACAGGAGTCTGTTCAATGCGGCTACTAAGGTCACCGTGGGGGATGGGCACAAGGCTTCTTTTTGGGGCTCGTCTTGGCTGGACGGCCTCTCTCCTAGGTCCCTTGCTCCGGATCTCTTTGCGGCTTCTCGCCGTAAGAATAGGCGTGTGTCTGATGCCCTGCTGAATTTCAACTGGATTTCTGACCTTTCGGTGGACAACTTCACGACTGAGCATATCTCCCAGTATCTCCACCTCTGAATCTAATTCAGGTGCTGACCCTCACGCCGGGAACGGCCGACACTATCACATGGACCCTGACTAGCAATGGAAACTACTCAGCAAAGTCGGCCTATATGGCCCAGTTCATCGGCGCCAATCCTTGCTCCTTTGTGAACATCGTATGGAAGACTTGGGCCCCTCCCAAGTGCTCCTTCTTTGCCTGGCTGGCGGTGCAAAACAGGCTTTGGACCTCCGATCATCTCGCTATCAGGGGAGGCCTCACCATCCCACTTGCCAGCTTGACGGCCAGGCACCTCCTGTTTGAGTGCCGGTACTCTAGACGGATATGGGGCGAGGCCGCGGCTTGGCTCAAGTGTCCAAGTCTGATGCATGATTTAGGCACGCCCAGGGCTTCGGTGCGTGATTAATGGCAGGCCATCTCCGAGACGACTTCGGTTTCTTGCAAGGGTCTCAAGACGGCGATCATTCTCATCACTTGGGAGATTTGGAAGGAGCGCAATGCTCGTATTTTCAACAACAAATTCTCTATGCCAGCGGTGCTTTGTCAGCGCATCAAAGACGAGGGAAGGAACTGGATCATTGCAGGTGCAAGGAAGTTGGCGGAGCTAACGGCGGTTTGAAGGAATGACGATCTTCCTTTCTGAGAGAGTCGATGGTATAGGTTGAGGGGGCGCTTGTTTTCCACCCCCCCCCCCCCCTTTGTTACTGCTTTCTAGTAGTAGTGTTTACTTTGGCCTTGGCCGTGCTGTGTTTGCTCCTTCTATATCTATACAACAACAACAAAGCCTTTTTTTCCCAAACAAGTTGAGGTAGGCTAGAGTTGAAACCCATAAGATCTCGAAACCAGGTCATGGTTCTGGCACATGGATAGCTAACTTCCACGCAGCCCTATCCATGGCTAGTTCTTTGGTGATATTTCAATCCTTCAGATCTCTCTTAACAGACTTCTCCCATGTCAAGTTTGGCCTACCACGACCCCTCTTAACATTCTCATCCCGCTTTATCCGTCCGGTATGCAATGGCGCTTCCGGAGGCCTATGTTCTATATGACCAAACCATCTTAGACGGTGTTGGACAACCTTCTCTTCAATTGGTGCTACCCCAACTCTCTCACGTATATCATCATTCCTAACCCGGTCCTTTCTTGTGTGGCCACATATCCATCTCAACATGCGCATCTCCGCTACACCTAACTGTTGGATATGTCGTCTCTTGGTCGGCCAACATTCTGCGCCATACAACATCGCAGGTCGAATCGCCGTCCTATAGAACTTGCCTTTTAGCTTTTGTGGCTCCTTCTATATCTATATTAATATAAAAGGCAAAACTTTTGCCTTCGTTTCAAAGAGTCATGTGAAGTACTCGGCCTATAAATACACCTTTAAGTTCAGACTGCCAGTTCATGAATCTGTTACTTATCTAATTAAATTTCCCCAAACCTACCTCAAGGATTGGTGGCCAGAGGCGGTCGATACGATGCAGCCCTCTGCTCGGAGAGCGGCCAATTCGCTGATCATGCTTGGCATCAGGGCGCTCTGGCTAGAACGCAACACAAGGGTGTTTGACGACAAGGCGTGCCTCGTAGGGAGTGTTACTGATGCCGCAGCTGACGAGTGGTGATGCTGGATTGCTTGTAGACGTCGAGTCATGGACCAACCCGAGATGTAGAGTAGCTGATGCCGTAGCAGCCTCTGCCCAAAATGGCGGCGCCGGTGATGTGGTCTTATCTACCTGTCCTTTGTAGGCTTGTAATCGACTATGTTCCTGTCTCCTATAAGTTTAATACAAAGATACGAAAATCTCCTGTGTATTCTCAAAAAAAATCCTGGGAGTCTTTGCGACCAGCAATATATATGTATGCTTAGATTCCAGCTATTGTTCTTATTCTTACTTAGGTTGAGTACCGTTTGGTCTGTTTAATATGCATAAGCTAGAATTCGAAAGAGGTGTTCTTACTCCAGAAGGTACTTTGCCCACTTGACATTGTTTCCGATTGTTGTTAGTTGTTGCCAATTTTTCCTGATCATACTTAAGATTTCAGAAAATTAATGCAACTCACTATGCATGAATTGACTAAAGCATATCATTTACCTTCTGTGGTTCCAGGCTTGCTGATGCATCAAGCTCAGGCGGTCAGGCCGACATAAGTTTCTTCCACTTCATTCACGATTATGTGAAGACTGCTGGGTTTTGGTACATCCTTTTATCTCTGATAAGGTATCGTGTGGGATACTGTTTATGTCAATGGAAAAGGCTTGTTGTAGAAAATTCACTGGACAATTGTTGGGCACTTCTCGGTTTGTAGATAAATATGAGCTATGAAATGCTCCAGCATAAAGCACCTTCACCTGAATACCCGACCAGATAGTTCTAATTTTATTTTTATATATCTTCAGATTCATTGGTGAGTTGATTCTTCCAGCACAAAAAGATTGCCAAACTAGTTTTCTTTTCTTCTGGCATTAATTCAAATTAGGTCCTTGAGTGATCATTTTGGACATCAGATTTTCCAATTACATATCCAAATATCCCCATCCACGACCCACCAAGGTATTAACCTTGTCCTTTGTTATTGCCAAGTCTCCACCTCCCTTGAATTTAACTGACAGCACCAGTGGAGATATTATTTTCCACATTACAGACAACAGTTTGGATGGCAACTAAACCATATAGAATCCTAAATGTACTGCAACTCAGGCGGCCAGTGCAGGATGATCCAAAGCAGTTTGACGACACGGTCGCCGCTGCATTTTCCACCGCACGCCCAGTCGTTCGTGAGGGCCACCAGATTTGTTCCTAGTGCTTTGCAGGCCAAACCTTCCCACTCTGAAAGGAACGGCGCCGTGTGACAGTCATCGCCAATCACAACACAATTTTGCTTCCCGTATCTATGCTGGTCCAAGCCGCCCATTCACTGGCCTTCCCAAAGACCGGGCTCTCTCACTTGTTTCCTGAATGAACTAGCTACATTCCAAAAAGTGCCCAAAGGTGATTTCCCCTTAAAGTATTAATGTAGAGGAGGATCAAGCTCGAGTGGTAGCTCAAATCCTAAGTTGTAAGCTAGGTGATTTCCCCTTAAAGTATGTAGGAGTGCCTTTGCACTATAAAAAGCTTAGGAAGGAGGATCTACAACCTTTGGTGGATAAAATTCTGGGACAGGCTGGGGGATGGAGAGGGAAGTTACTCTCTCATGCTGCCAAGCTAGAACTTGTTAGAAGTGTACTAGCTAGCATCCCAGTCTACCTCATGAGTGTGATTAAGTTTCCCAAGTGGGCAATAGCTCTAATTAACTCACAGATGGCGCATTGTTTGTGGGATAATTATGAGGGACACTTCAAGTATCACTTAGCCAACTGGGGGCTAGTATCGCAGAAGAAAGAGTTTGGGGGTTTAGGGATACCTAACCTAGCAGACTTAAATCTTTGCCTATTAGCCTCTTGGGTGAAAAGATATCACTTGGATGGCCATAAACTGTGGAAGCAGATCATTGACCATAAATATAGGGTAAATGATCCTAATATTTTCTGCTGTAGTACCAATAGAGTCTCCCCCTTCTGGAAAGGAGTGTTATGGGCAGCCCAAGCAGCAAAAATGGGATATCAATGGAAAGTTGGAAATGGTAGAAAAATTAGGTTCTGGGAGGACCAATGGTTTGGTCCTTCTAGTTTAGCTGTCCAATATTGGGAGCTGTATGTCCTGGTTAATGAGAAAACTGCCACCATCTCTGAGATTTGGGATGGTGAACAGTTAAAAGTCACTTTTAGGAGATGTTTCGATCATAGACTTTTGCAACAGTGGTTTGAAATCTTACAAATTGCACAATCTTTGCACATTAGTGATGAAGATGATTGCCTCCTGTGGAAGTTAGATCAGAAGCATGTGTATTCTGTTAAATCCTTTTATGCTGTGGTGAATTTTAGAGGAATTACTCCTGTAAATATTGCCTCGGTTTGGGAGGTCAAGGTACCTCCAAAAATTCAATTTTTTCTCTGGCTAGTGTCACACAACAAGTTGCTCACTAGAGATAATCTTGTTAAAAGACAGAACATAAATGATTTAACCTGCCTCTTCTGTAATGAGGAAGAAACAATTGATCATCTGTTTTGTGACTGTGTAGTAGCTAGAGAGATATGGCTAATGTCCATGGTATTCTGGGTATGGATAGAGACACTTGTACTGTTAATAAAATCACTAGTATGTGGTCGAATAAACAGATGTTGGTGGAAAATGTTGTCCATGCTGCTGTCTTGTGGGCATTGTGGCTAACAAGAAACAGTAGTTTCTTTAACCATGATGTTTGGCTTGGTCTTCAGGTAATCTGGAGAAAAGCTGCCTACAATCTTGCTCAATGGAGCATCATGGTCATGGGAAGAGGAAGAGAGAAGATCTTGGATGTGGGGAAAGCCATGGAGCATCTAGCTCAGGCACCTCCACAGTTATCCTGGGATCCTGGTTAAACCTGCAGAAGCTCACTGGTGCTGAACTGGTTGCTACTGATGACGCTCGCCTCGTCAACGAGAATGAATGGAAGTGCACAATTGAAGGGCTGGATGCACGAGAACTCGCTGAAGCTGATCCAGGATGGTCATCTACTTCGTGTGGTTGATCTGTGAAGAACCCCTGTTAGTGATATGCCAGGCTAGACCCTTCAGTTCGCTTCAACATCTATCAAAACTGTTATGAGTCCTGTAATATGGTGGCACTGTCGTAGATAGGCTTCTTTTTACTGGGCTGTAATAATTTCCTGGAGCGTGCGTATGGCAGCTTCCCGGGAGCTACAAAACTCTGACTGTATGGTGGTTTCTATGTTAATGGAACCGGGGCGAGGCCCTTTATCTCTAAAAAAAAAAAAAAGTGCCCAAAGGTTCAGACATCCCGGATGCAACTCTGAATTTTGTATCTACCAGTGTTAGCTGAGTGGAGAATTTGGCTGCCATCGGCTTCAAGTTTCAGGCTTGCAGCCAAAGAAGATACATGCACCGGCGGTCAGTTCAACCAAACAAGCGAGCCGATCCAGATAACCCCAAGAACTTGCGTTCTGGCCTTTCCGGGCATCGGCTTATTATGATTTATGATGCAACACTAGTATAATACAGTTACATGATTATATCCTTCGTTTACCGAGATGTACTGCACTACAGCTACATTCAAGATGCATAGCTATTGTACTACTGCTACTGCTCGAGATCTTCTAATTCTCCATGGACGAGCTTTAGCTAACTGACAGCGCGCTACGCACTCTTGCTAGTGTGCACCTGAACTGCTCTCCATGGCTCTTCTAAACCGCGTGCACCACAAAGTTCCCGCTGTCCTCGCCGTCATCATCCCACCTGCCGGAGTCCGAACATCCCTCCTCCTGCTGCCCTTCTTCACCTCCAGAAGCGGCGCGTCACCATCGCAGTAGTCAAGCTGGCACACCTGCGCCTCGGCGGACATCCGGTCGCACCGAATGAGGTGGTGCATGACCTCCTTCATGGACGGTCTCGAAGGCGGGTTCTCCCCTGTGCAGATCACGCCGAGGGTGAAGACTGCCAGCACGTCTGGCAAGTAGGCCGGGTCACAGATGTGCTCGTCGACACGTCGTTGAACGGAGGGCCTTGCTGGTACCGACGCCACGCCCACTCTGCCAGGCAGAAATCAGCGCCACCGTCGTTCGCCACCTTGCCGGTTGTCAGCTCCAGCAGAACCACACCAAAACTGTACACATCAACCTTCTCGTTCACCCTTTGACTGTAACCATACTCTGCACAAGTTCACCCCGAAATATTAGAACTCCAGTTAAGTTGAAAGATGACAAACTTAATCGAGAACTGAATTTGAGATTCTCACCTGGAGCCATGTACCCAAACGTGCCACCGATGGCTGACACGGACTCTGGCTCTCCCGACTTGACAAGCATCCTGGCAAGCCCGAAGTCGGCGATCTTGGCATGGAACTCCGGGTCAAGCAAGATGTTGCTGGACTTGACATCCCGGTGCACGATGGACTGCGCGCAGTCGTGGTGCATGTAGCTGAGTCCCTTGGCGGAATCAATTGCAATGGCCAGCCTCGTCGGCCAGTCCAGCGGCGCGGGCGCGCCCTCGCGCTCACGATGGTGCAGCCAGCGGTCGAGGCTTCCGTTCTCCATGTACTCGTAGACGAGCAGCTTTGAATCGGTACTGGAGATGCAGCACAGCAGCTTGACGATGTTGTTGTGCCGGATATTGCCCAGCACCTTCACCTCCGACTCAAACTCCTTGTCAAGCTTCGCGTCCATCTTCCGCGTGTTCCATATCTTCTTGACAGCCACCATCCTGTCACCACCGTGCTCCTCGTCACCGCCACCGCCATGGGAAGGGAGGTGGATGCGATACACCTTCCCTGATCCGCCGCTACCGATCACATTCTCTTCACGGATGTTGTTGAGCACATCAGACTCGGTGAATCCAGATGGGTGAACGGTGTCATCTTCCAGTCGGTCACGTCTTGCCTCTCCTTCCGTCGCCGGAAGAGCAGGCATGCGATGCCCACACAGCCGACGAGGATAATGCCGGCTAGCATGGAGAAGAGGATGATCAAGCCCATCGAGAGCTCGTCACGAACCTTTCCGCAGGTAGGGAGGTTTATCCCTGAGTGTTTCCTAGCACAGAGACCACGATTGCCGAGGAAGCTGGTTTCGTATGCCGCGCTCTGCAGCGAGAGCGGTACCTCTCCGGTGAGCTGGTTTGACGACAGGTTGAGCACATTGAAGTTCACATTGCTGAAGTCTTGCGGTATGTCACCGGTGAGTTCATTGCCGGATAAATCAAGGAGAGTCAGGGATGTAAGCATCCCGATGCTTGAAGGTGGTATTGCGCCAGACATCTGATTATCACTCAGGTTGAGTGAATTGAGCTTCTGTAGAAAGCTGACTGATGTCGGTATGGAACCAGTTAGCTGGTTGCCTGACAGTAACAAATCAGTAAGGTTGGCAAACTTGCTCATGTTGGCTGGCAGCTCGCCGGAGAGCAGGTTGTTCTCCGCCTTGAACACGCGCAGCCCAGTTGCCGATGTTGGGAGGGAGCCAGAAAACTTGTTTTTCCCATCTCGATCCTCGAGATGTTTTCAGATATCGTGGAGGGCAGAACCCCGGTGAAACCATTGTTGTGTATCATCACGGTGGTCAACTGCGGAAATGACCATATCTTCGCCGGGAACTTGCCGGAAAAGTTGTTGTTGTAGAGCATGAGATTGTTCACCAGGACACACTCGCCGAGGTTCTTCGGGAGCTCGCCGGAGAAGCTGTTGTTGAAGGCGACGATGTCGTAGAGTTTCCCATTGGCGCAAAGTGACTCGGGAGAGGTCCGGAGAGGTTGTTGTTGCACACCTCAAGGTTCCCCAGCGGCGAGTGCTTCCCGAGATCCGGCGGGAGCTCGCCGGAGAGCTTGTTATCAAATATCCGGATGTCCCTGAGTTTGGGGAGCATCGCAATGCTTGCCGGAATGGTGCCACTGAGCTGGTTGGTGTACAGGAACAAGAGGCTCAGGTTCTTGAGGTTACCAATGTCTTGGGGTATGGCTCCGGTGAGCTGGTTCGACGACAGATCAAGCTCTTCCAAATTCACCGCCGTAATCTTGCGCGGCAGCTCGCCGGTGAGTCCATTCTTGAAGAGGTACACGCGCTCGAGCTTGGGGTGCTGCAAGACCCACCCAGGGATCTGACCGGTGAGCATGTTCCCCGCCATGGAGAACAGGGTGAGCTTCGTTAGGCTCGAGTACGCATCCGGGATCTCACCGGTCATATTCATGCCGTCCATCCAGAGGTAGCTCAGGTTGGTCAGCTTGGCGAACTCGGACGGCGCCGGCGCCGGCGCGAACCGGTTTGCCGCGAGCGTCAGGTGCTCGAGCCCGGGGAGCCTGCTTATCTCGTCCGCCGGGTACGCCCCGGTGAACTGGTTGGTGTCGAGGAGCAGCGACTTCAGCGCCGGCAGCCCGGCCACCGCCGCCGGCACGGCGCCACTGAAGTGGTTGCTCGACAGGTTAAGGTGCTCCATCGCCCGCGACAGGCCGTCGATGTCATCGGGAAGGACCCCGTCGAAGTGGTTATTGGAGAGGTCGAGGAACCGGAGCTTGGAGCATTTGTAGAGCGCCGTGCCGGGGAAGCCGCCGGTGAGGTTGTTGTAGGAGAGGTCGAGGCGGGTCAGACTCTGCAGGTCGCACAGAGACGCCGGCACTCCGCCGGTGATGTTCAGGCTCGCCAAGGATATGCCCGTCACTGCACCGGCAGCGCCCTGGCAGGCGACGCCGGTCCAGTTGCTGCAGTGGTCGGGGTGGACGGCGGGGTCCCACGACGCGAGCTCCGGCGGGTCTCCCCAGTCCTTCTTGATGGCCAGGAGGGTGGCCTGGTCGCCGGAGGTGGGCTGGGGCTGGGAGGTGGATTGGGCGGCGAGCAGGAGGACGCCGAGGAGGAGGACAAGGGGGAAGGGATAGGTGTTCGACATTATTGTTTCGTCGGCGGTGAGGTAGTGAGCTGAGGTGGGATGGGAGTGACGAGTGGAGCAAGGCTGGCTGATATACGTGTGAAAAGGTGCTCGCCGGAGTCAACGAGTCGTCGGTCGTCGGGGGTGGGGGACAAGGGCTTCGTGGCGGAGGTGGAAGGATTGATTAGCGGCCACTGACTGAACGCTCGTCGGCTTGGTTCTCTCTGTCTGATCTGCTAGTGATAGAACGAGATGCTGATACTGATCTATGGATGTTGTATTATTGTCCATCGTTTTCCTCTATTTTTGTTTGTGTTTGAGATGGTGACTTGCCGCCCGGCATGCGTGTTAGATTGTGGTTTCTTTAGTACTGTTATCAGGCATGGCTCACAAGTCACAAGTCACAACGCTTCTGCATCCACTGATGCCCACAGCTCTAAATAAGCAAAGGTAAACTTTAAAAATTAAAAGGTTATATGTCGCCTGTTGAGTTTGTGTGTTTCTTGCTATGTTGTGGTGGACGGTTCTCTTTTAGTGGCTTTGTTTGTGCGGTTTTTATCTGGTTTCCTCTTATTAAAATTTGGCCCAAAAAAATTAGCTATGAGGATGACTTATGAGAATCGTTTTATGGTTCATATTAAGAAAAATATGGCTCAACCCAGGACACTTCGTTCGCGAAAGTGCGAAGGGCCTGTTTGATTCGCAGGATAGGAAAATTGCAAGATTGTAATGTCATGTCCACCTCAATCCTACATGATTTCATATGTCATCAATCTTTGTTTGATTCCATCGTAGGAAATATAAAGGATTTTGAAAAGGAGCTGTGAGTGTATGTTAGAATTCCTATAAGAACAGTGTAAAGGATTCTTAAAAAAAATCCTATGAGATTCAATCCTATGAATCAACAAGTAGCATAGGAAAAAAATTAAGGATTTGAATCTTACAAGATTCCTATGCAAATCCTTTGAGTCAAAGAGACCCTAAAATAGTGGTTATTTAAGCCTTGACAATTTTAAGATGTTCTTAGACTGGTCTCTAATTTCAACAATGAATCTTCTGTTTTGTAATCAATGAATGCTCTGTTTCTCTCTGAAAAATGCACTATTGCTCCCATCCGACCATACAAGGGATAAACCAATTCTATTCTTCGTCCATCTGCCCATCACGTCAGCAATGAAGCATCACCTTACGTCATTATGTTCTCTAACGGTATGAAAAGAAATTATGTCCACATCTAGCCATACAATTTAACTAGCAACTTGCAATGCTTGTTGTATTATAAATGCCAGCATGTGTTTGTTATAATGTATCACGTGATTAGTGGTTGTTGAGCTGATTAATTGAGATTGTGGATAACAATGTACATGTACTCTCTGAGAGAACGATGAACTTCCTGTATCCATTGATCTGAGCTCAGTTCTCTATATACCATGAAGATCAGGTATTCAAATCGGCTTTCAAGAGATTGCATTCCCGTGTGAAATAATTCTTCGGAATTGATTCATGTAAACCTTACGACTTCTATCCTACAAACTTGATCAAACCGTCGGTTCAAGCAGCCGATGGCGGAGAGATTACATCGGATGTATGAAATTCGCCGTACACGTAACATGTAAATTTTCATGGGCATAACATAGGTTTTGTGGCTCGTGGAGAAAAAAATTGATACTCCAATAATAGTTTTTTATATCATTGATTTTTTTCTCATGACATAACTTTGGTTTTCTTCATCAAACTTTAACTCCACATATAAGAACTAACTTATATATTGACGGAAGAATCATTTTTTTCTAAACAACGTTTACTTGGTATTTGGGATGTTTCTAATGTAAAAACAGCATATAACATTCACACATGTGTGTGTCCATGTTGTAATTGGACATGCATTTTTTTTAAACATTAGTTTTATGGCATCTGCGAAACAATATTTTGATACTCTAGAAGTTGGGGTTTGAATCACCTTGGTTGCATACAGTTTCCAGAAGATGCACAATGTGGGACACACGTGAAGCATCTCGAGCCAAGTCGAGCAAATGACAAAGATAATTTAGGAGTAACATGCACTATTCTTTTTCTTCTTGTATTCTAAATTTACAATTTTTCATTTACTAATATATTCTAAATTTAAATTCTTTCAGTTGTGTTCTTCTTTTGTTGCAGGGTCAAACTTGTTCAACAATACCATAGGTAAATTACATAGTGCAACAGTAGTAACTTACACTAGTAGGAAAAGGATTATAGCCACCAGCATACCGTTGGCGGACGCCGTTTCCGTCCGCCAGCGCTTCGACCGCTGGCAGACGGTTTTTCGTGTCCGCCACTGGTTCTGGACGTACCGCTGGCGGACGCCCACTCTGCCCGCCAGCGGTAGGAGCAAAAATTTGGGAGGAGACGGGGCAAACCACCGCTGGCGAACAGAATACGTGCCCGCCAGCGGTACTGAATGTACCGCTAGCGGACGCTAAATAGGGCTCGCCAGCGGTAGTTGCGTCCGTTGAGCTCAGCGGGAAAAAAGTGACAGTACCGCTGGCGGGCGGATTACGTCGTCCGCCAGCGGTCAGTTCAGTACCGCTGGCGGGCACACTAAAGCGTCCGCCAGCGCTAACTTAGTTTGTAACCCTAATAACTACGAAAATGCTATTTATAGCAATAATCTGTAAATTCCCTTCGGAACCATTGCTTCCTATATCAAGACACAACTATGTGTCGAATATGAGCACTTTATCACAAACTATGCGTTGAGACTTGACATAACTTGGTACCTTGATTCGATCGAATTGAAACCTTTGTAGAGGTTGTTTCTACATGACAGTACTTTTTGTGAATAATGTTTATGAAACTTTTGTCGAAAATCAAGTTTATCATTTCACATAGCAACTAGTACACATAAAAAGACTTTATGCAAGAGGATATATCTTTTTGAGTGTTTTTTCACTCTATTCTTTTTTACGAAAAACTGTCGATCGATCGACGACAGCCCAACAGGACGACTATTCACACCGAAAGAGATCAAATATAAAACAGTGTTTGCATTGCAGAATAATTCAAAGTAGGGAACATTATTTTCCTCAATTTACAAAAGCAACATTGATCAAATTAATATGCAAAAAGTATCACGCTTACATTTTTATTTAATCCGGTTACAGCTGGAGTCCATGCCATTTTTATTTAACTAACTTCTGCCTCATCCTAAGCCGCGGGGTCCATCACGCGCGCTCCTCACCCAAAGAGTAGGAACCATCCTAAGCCGCGGGATCCCTCTGCAAGGCATGTCATGTATTAGTATACACCGTATCCAACATATACATGTAGCGACGGACGTGCGCATCCTCCTCCCTTATACGGAGACGTACCACCTCCTCAGGGGCAGGCTCCCTCTGGAACCTCCCTAGCCCACGCAAAGGCCACCAAAGAAGATCTGGGTCGATGACGTTGCCCGGATTTCTCACCAAGCTACGCGTTCCGGAAGATAACACCTCCCAGTGTCAGCTCGGCGGAGCCCATTCCGCACAGGGCCGTTATTGTCCAACAGGTGTCCGGCCGCGGCCATCGCCGACGTATATGCAAGAGATCTGAAAAAAATAAAGGGGAATTTAATCAAACACCTAAGGTGCATGCAACCTACGTAGGGGAGAGGAGGGGATCAGGGAGAAAGGGTAGCATACATTGGCATGGGGACGGACTAGGGAGGTCCACGGAGGTGTGGAGGGGCGCCGGCGGAGGCCACGGGCGCGGAGAGGTCGTCGAGCGGCGCGGACAAGGGCGGCGGCAGTGCGGTGGTGGCGCGGTGATGGCAAATCTGGTCTGCCCCTGGCCCTTTATATAAGGATAAAAACCTAGAAGTTACCGCTGGCGGACGGCACACGCTGTCCGCCAGCGGTAACCCTCACATGCGCGCGGGCCCACCGCGCATTCTTATCCACTCGCTGCCCCCACCTAACCCTATCCACCCGCTGCCCCCCACCCATCCCTATCCACCCACTGCCCCCCACCAACCACGCCGCTGCCCCTACCCCCACCAACCGCGCCGCCCGTGCCCCCGCACTCGCGACCGCGCTCTCCACCAACCGCGCTGCCGATCCTCGCGCACGGCCGCTCCCAACTCACCGCGCCGCCACCCCCGCGCCGTCCCCGGCCGCATCCTCGGCCGCCGCCGCCCCCCGCGCCGTCCCCGCACCCCGGCCGCATCCTCGACCGCCGCCGCCCCCGCGCCGTCCCCGCACTCGCGCCGTCCCCGTCGACCGCCGTCGAGGTAACCGCCGTCGTCCATCTTCCTCCTCTCCCTAATTAATTTAGTTCAAACTAGGTTAGTTCAAATTACTTGATGTGTAGGTTAGGTTCAAATTATCCTCTATGTTTAGGTATTTGCAAAATTGAAATGCATAAATTAGTGTGGTGAAATAATCTATTTTAGATAATTTGCAAAATTGAAATGCCGCCTTTTGCATATCTTTTTGGTTGTGTATGAATGTGTGCAAGTACTCCTAGAGACCTTTGAGATTGCCGGAATGTTGATTAACTTTATTCCGGCAAATTCAGGTACTCATATGTCATATTTTTAGCCGAAGTCATGCCAAAATTTCTCGTGAATTTTGACATGACTTTGGCCGAAAATGTTGTTATGTTTTGTATTCTTATTAGGTTGCCGATGATTAAAATGGTGTGGCACTATATCTGTGATTCAGAGGTGGTGTGAGTGAAACTTGTGATATGCACAAATATCAAAATTTCTGCATCCTACAAGTTTCGCTAACGCCATTTCTGAATAATTTGTGTGTCCACTCTAAGTATGAGGCATTCTTTAGAGTTGACTCTGTTACATTTTTAGAATGGCGATGAGGCATTAATCATTTTGTTTGTGTTTTTACATCTTATTACAATTTCTATACTGAGATTTGTTATTTAACATTTTTTATTTGCCTTGTATGCAGCGAATGCCGCCGCGCCGCCGCTCCATGAGCGGGTTCATTCGCGTCTGACGTGGGCCTACCTTTCGGGTGCCCCACTATGAGATACCTAGTGCACGCCAAGCCTCAAGATTAGCCAGTGCAGGCTCGTGAAGGGCCCAACAAGGACAACGTACGTCCCAAGGAAGTCGAAGCTTAGGTCGGTAGATACTTACCAAACCTTGTAAACCTAATCGACACCGAACTCCTGAGACCTAGCCGCCATATAAAGGCTAGGAAGGACCTCTGTCGAGGGGACATCCATACTCACCCGAAACCCTAGCGAGATCGCCATCTCGCCGGGATCACCATTGTAACCTTCGACTCCATTAATACAGATCAGACAAGCAGGAAGTAGGGTATTATCCTCGGGAGCCTGAATCTGGGTAAATCGCCTTGCTTGTCAGCCGTGGTAACTACCAGCACTCACAATCTCTCCCCCTTCAATCAACCCGGGTACTCGAACGTAGGATCTGCCGAGGTAACCCCCGTCATTTGGCGCCGTCTGTGGGAAGACGAGTGTTGGAATCATGGTTGCACCGGCTCCATCGGCAATGAAGATCGACGCTCCGACCGTCAACAAGCCGATCCGCTTCGGCTCCTTCGTCAACGATCCGCACCCGCCGGCCCAGCGCTCGGTGTACGCCGATCTCTATGGAGGTATGTTTTGTCCTTTGGAAACATGCATCTCCATGTGAACAAGTGGGGCGTCTTTCGGCCCTCTACTCTCGCGCCTATGACGGCGGCGGGACTCGCGTCTCCATCGACTGCGGAGATCGCATCTACATCAGCGACATCATCTGCATCTCCTTCGACTATAGAGATCGCGCTCGTTTCCACAACTTCAACTGCGGAGATCGCTTCTACATCATCGACATTGACCTCATCTCCGTTGACTACGGAGATTGCATCTGCAACAGCGACATCGACCGCGTCTCCGTCGACTACGGAGATCGCACCCGCATCATCGACATCATCTGCATCTCCTTCGACTACGGAGATCGCGCTCGTTTCCACAACTTCAACGGCGAAGATCGCACCCGCATCGACACCACCCACCGCACCTCCATCGGTAACGGAGACAACGAAGAATGACGATTCTTCACCCGACGAGTTCTGCAACGACTGCGGCGTGTATCACGTCGCCTCCATCTTCGACTCCGGGGACAACTCCGATAACAGCGATGCGCAGTCGACGGCCCAGTCGCGACCAGCGCATATCTACATGATCGAAACCACCACCCCCAACAACAATCGTCGAGAAGAACCTCCGGCGTACCCGTTGGAGGTATCATGCCAGACGGGGTGACAAAGCTCACCATCACTCGTGAGATGGGGATCAGAGCCCTGAAGCACATGGAAGAGTACACCATGCCCCCAGAAGATGCGACCAGAGAAGACATGATGGCATACCGGTATCTGATGTGGAAGGACACCGAGAAGATCCGCGTGGAAAAAGCTGAATTGGCCCGACGCAAGGAGATCCGACAACTCGAGTGCCCGACGCGCCGCTTTCTCCTTCGCCTCCTCAGAAACTGCAGTCTCGCAAAGGCGTCATCGAACACGCTTGAACCGGATACCAGAAGCGGAAAGAGCTGCGGTCACCCGCAACCTCGAGTCGTCGTACGTGACAGAAGACGCATAAGGGATTCCGATCCCAAGAACAGCCTCTGCCGCTCTGATGTCAATAGGCACATACCTGCAGTTGACCCAACCTCCAGAGGGTGACCCGCGCGTTAACGTACACAAGCAGCAGATCAAGGCACTCAAACTGGCGGAAGACGCTCTACTCAAGTTCGGCGCAGCCGATAAAGCACCGGAAGATCCAGGTCGACACGACCGCGAGCGTGCCTTGCATGTAGAGCGGCCCACGCGACACCTTCAAGAAGGAGAAGACGCGCGCAACTACATCACGCAGAAGCAGCTCGGTCGCAACCGCGCCAAGAGAGCAAGCAGCTCGCAAGATCAAGAGCAGTACTCCAGCGGCAGTTACGAGCATGCGGCGCCTCGTGCTTCACCCTCAGCATCCGTGACACAAGAATGCCGAAAGGCTTCAAGCTCACAGCCGAAGCAGCCAAGTTCGACGGGAAGCAAGACCCAAGGCTCTGGCTCGAAGATTACCTCATCGCCTGCTACTGTCAAGGGGGCAGCACGACTACCGCGATGCAGTACATTCAGTTGATGCTCACTGGATCTGCACGTGGGTGGCTCCAGACCCAGCCCAAGAACTCCTTCAACTCGTGGGAGCAATTTGAAGAAGCCTTCGTCAAGAACTTCCTTGGAACATACTCGCGACCAGGCACCTTCGTCGAATTGCAGGCCTGCAAGCAAGGAAGAGATGAGCCATTGCGCTCGTACATCTCGCGATGGACTCTGCTGCGTAACAGCATTGGATCGTCTCGGAAGATAGGGCAATGGACGCCTTTCAGCGTGGCGTGTGGCGCCAAGATCTCAGGGAAGCGTTTGGTCGACTCCAGCCAACCTCCATGGTCGAAGTCATGAAGATAGCAAACCAATGGGCGGACGGAGAAGACTCCATTCGAGACGACCGCCCTTACGCGATAAAAGAAGAAGGCGGCCCAAGCAACTGGAGAGATGATCGCCGCAAGAAGAAACCCCGCTACGATGGAAGAGACACAATCGAACTAGTAGCGGCCGGGTTCAGCAACCCCCGTGAGGACGGCAGTCGCGACAACAGTCGCCAAAACAGCCAAGGCTACTACAGCCGAAATCAAGATAACTACCGCAATGATGGGGGCAGAAACGCGAGTGGAAACGCCGCACCCTTTCCCCTAAAGAAGAGCTCGAACAGCCATGCAAGCATCACATGTTCCGGAACCCTGAGACAGGAAAGTGGAGTGCCAACCACCTGCTGAAAGATTGTAGAAAGCCCTCAAGATATACGAGGCCATCCAGAAAAAGGTTCAACCACAAACACCTGTGGCACAACCTGCAGCACAGCTGGCTATCCAGGCCGCACCCGCAGCCGCACCCACGGCTGCACCAGCGCACGCAGCAGCAGCATACACAGCAGCAACCCCAGCAGGAAGAAGTTCGAGTGAGGGAAGACCAGTACCCAGTAGCACGAGGGCAACTGAACATGATCCAGAAGGGGCGCCCAACGAACAGGTGCTAGAAGCTGATCAGTCGACAAGTCTACCAAGCTGTCGCTTGTCCACCCGCAACCCCAGAGTACCTGCGCGGGTCAGAGACTGACATCGTCTTTTCAAGAGCCGATCACCCGCCAAAAGTGCCACGGCCAGGACACGCTGCACTCGTGGTCGAAGCGCAGATCGGCGACTTTGCAATGACCAAGGTGTTCATGGATGGAGGCAGCGGCATCAACATCATATTCGCTGACACTCTCCGGAAGATGGGCAGATCCTTGACGAACCTTGCCAAATCAGGAAGCACCTTCACGGCATAGTACCCGGGAAAGCAGTTCTACCCGTGGGAACGATCACACTCGACGTCACCTTTGGCACACCTGACCACTTCAGAAAGGAGGCAATCGACTTCGAAGTCGTCGACTGGGCGTCGCAGTACCACGCGATACTTGGACGCCCAACATTCGCAAGATTCATGGCCGTACCTCACTATGCCTGCCTCATGCTGAAGATGCCGGGCCCGAAAGGAGTCATCACGGTGAACGGTGACTTCGATCGATCAGATAGATGCGACAGAGACTTCAACAAGATCTTCGAGTCCTTCGGCATGCAAAACAACTCGAAGAGGTGTCTCGCGACAACGACAGGACCATTTTCCCTGTTGCCAAGAAACCAGCATACGACGCAGCGTTCAACGCCACCAATGACACAAGAGCAGTCCAAGTCCACCCGACGGACCCTGAGAAGACCGCTCGAGTCTCAACAAGCCTGACTAGCGCATAGGAAAGCGCGCTCGTCAAGTTCCTCTGTGAGAACTGGGAAATCTTCGCCTGGCAGCCTTCAGATATGCCAGGAGTACCCAGGGAACTTGCCGAGCACTCTCTCCAGTTAAAAGATGATGCACGACCAGTCAAACAAACCATGCGCCGCGTCCCCGAGCCGAAGCGAATCTTCATCACCAAAGAGATCGACAGGCTACGTCACGCTGGGTTCATTCGAGAGATCAAGAAATCAGACTGGCTCGCTAACCCAGTCCTAGTCGAGAAGAAGAAATCGACTGTGCTCCGCATGTGCGTCGACTTCACCGGCCTCAACAAGTGTTGCCCGAAGGACCAGTTCCCTCTGCCACGCATCGACCAGATCATCGAATCAACCGCAGGCTGCGAGCGCCTCTGTTTCCTGGATGCATATTCGGGTTACAACCAGATCAAGCTGAGAGTCGAAGACCAGGAGAAAACGGCCTTCATCACGCCTCACGGCGTCTTCTACTACCAGACGATGCCCTTTGGACTCAAGAATGCTGGCGCCACTTACCAGCACATGATGCAGAACTGCCTCGAGCTGCAGATCGGGAAGAACGTACAAGTCTACGTCGACGACATCGTCATCATGACTCGCAAGGAGGACACGCTCCTCCAAGACCTGCGTGAAACATTCGCGAACCTCAACAAGTACCAGATAAAGGCTAGGAGGGACCTCTGTCGAGGGGACATCCATACTCACCACCGAAACCCTAGCGAGATCGCCATCTCGCCGGGATCACCATTGTAACCTTCGACTCCATTAATACACATCAGACAAGCAGGAAGTAGGGTATTATCCTCCGGGAGCCTGAACCTGGGTAAATCGCCTTGCTTGTCAGCCTGGTAACTACCAGCACTCACAATCTCTCCCCCTTCAATCAACCCGGGTACTCGAACCTAGGATTTGCCGAGGTAACCCCTCGTCAGCGTCCGTCACCGCCCATCTGGCCGCTGGTCCACGGAGATCACCGTAGACGGCCACCGTTGGTACATGGGGACGTTCGACAAGGCGGAGCTCGCCGCGCGCGCATACGACGCGGCAGCCTGGAGGTTTGAACGGCCGCGTGCTGAGCTCAACTTCCCTGACGTTCTGAACCGGGAGGAGGCTGAGTTCCTCGCGCCGCCGATGGAGATCGTCGACGTAGACGAGGCGCAGCGTAACCGCCGCCAGGGTATAGCTCGCCGCGTTGCCGAGATCGACGAGTGGCGGATGGACACGCTGCGCCAGAACCGCCCCGATCTGGTGCAGGCGGAGCTGGACTTCTACGCCGCGAGGAACAAGAAGAGGCAGGCGAGCTCCGACGTCGCCGGACCCTCCAGTGCAGCGCCGCCGTGCAAGAAGACCGACGACGATTCTGATTCGAGCTTCTGGAATGATCTCGATGAGTCGTCGGACGACTCATCCGACATAAGTTCATGCTGGGGTCATCTCGATGAGTAGTTTTAGGTTAAATTTCAAGTTAGGTTAAGTGATGAACTAATGCATGTTGTTTACCTTATCGAACTTTAGCTTAAGTACTCTAGCGTGTTAGGTTAATTTGTAATGCATGTGTGATGAACTAATTAAGGTATCTATGTATGGCACTTTGATCATTTGTATGTGGTCGTCTATATTTCTGTTGTTTGTTTGACGCCTGTATTTGAATTTACTGTACTATAGATACTGCTTGAATATGATTTTTCGAAAAAAAGAAATTCAAAAAAATGTACCGCTGGCGGCCGCGGCTGCACGCCAGCGCTGTATAATCTAACGCTGGCGGGCCGCAGTTGTGCCCGCCAGCGGTAACGAGCTGCGGCCCGCCAGCGGTAACGAGACTTACCGCTGACGGACGGCCGCCCGCCAGCGGTATAAATTTACCACTGACGTAATGATCGCTGGCGTGCGCCCGCCCGCCAACGGTAGGCCAATTCCGTCCGCCAGCGGTAGGCTTTTCCCTACTAGTGTTAAGAAAGCTATATGTTTTGCACCACTACTGGAAAATTGCTTGAGCATGCCGAGTTACCAAGGATGCAGCGGTGAAGAAGAGCAAGTATAGCCACTCCTCTTCGCCGGTGGTTGATATGTGCATACTGACTCCGATGAGAGTGATGATGATGTTGATGGATTGATAAGCGTAACTCCAACCACCAAGAAAGGTTGTCGGGGAAGGATAGGTTGAAGAAATGAGCGGAGCTTCCATACAGGAATCACTTCACAATTTAGTGTGAATGAGGAAGACACTTGCGGTGGAGAAGAAATAGTACAAGACTATGAGTGGATGGCGCTTGAGGAACTTGTGGGGCGCCGAGCTACATTCGAATAGTGTAAGGGGTAGCCATGTTTGACCGTTGAGTCAGGATGGAGAGCGCTAGATTTCCATTGGTGAGATACAAGAAAGATCAAAATATCATGTTTATGAAACCAATCGGGCTAGATCAAAAGGTAAAAGCAAATGTCTTGTTCTATTAATGTGTGATCAAGTCCTAGCATCGAAAGATAATCTGGGGATTAATGGGCTTCCACGGTGGTCCATTCCGCGGCGGCTCAGCGGCGGTCATGGTGGTTATTAGGATGACTCCAACGGGCCGACGCATCGAGTCCGCGTCGGTTCGTTCCTGTCCGCGAGGATCAAAAAGACGGTCCAACGGGGCGACGCAAACGGACCGCGCGTCACTTTTTGATCCGCCGTGCGTTCGCCCCGACGCATCCCTGGCCCAAATTTGGGCAACCGATGCGTCGGGGCGAACGCAGGGCGGAGAGAAAATGCGTCCGCGCGCCCACGCGTCGTGTCTGCCCGTCCCCACCTGGCAGCCACCCCGCGTCGGTCAGCCTCCCCCTGGCCCAGTCCTTTTTAATGCCAGGGGATAGGGACGGTCAGTCCTCACCCAACCTCTTCACTCCCCACGCCGCTCCCTCTCCGCCGACCCAAATCCCGAACCCAAACCTTAGCCCGCCCCGCCGTCCAGCTCGCCGGAATGCCGCTCCGGTGGCCTGGATTCGGCAAGGGCAAGAACGACCACGAGGCGGGGTCCTCGGGTGGTTCCAGCTCGCGCCGCTGTCGGCGCATGCACACGCCCACCCCGACCCCATCCCCATCCCCTTCCCACCCTGTGCGCCGCTCCCCGCCGCAGTTTTCCAGCTCGCGCTGCCGGGCGCGGCGTTGCGCGAGCGCGTCTACGTGCGCAAGGAAGACTGTGACTAGTACTGGAGGCACGCCACCCCGCTGCCGTGGCCAGATGTCAAGCTCCCTGAGCATTGGCATCTGAACCCGCAGCGCATCCCAGTGCCCCCGATGCCGGCGAGCAAGCAGGCACGGGATGAGGAGATCGCGCAGCGCCGCCGCCGCCTCCCCCCGTGAAATCCGCGATGACCCCGCCTACGCGGCCACGTCCTCCAACTTGGGGCAGTGGTTCGTGGACGAGCACGACCTGCGGCGGCAGGCGTACTACACGACGCCGCCTACGCGGCCAACTGGTTGGTGGTCTCCGCCACCGCACACACGGCACCGCGACGCGCCGCCAGTGCCGCGCCAGATGTGCATTGGGTCTCCGCCACCGCCCCCAGCGCGCGTGAAGACGGAGCTCACCGAGGAGGAGGAGTGGGAGTCCGTCAAGGAGGCCTCCCTCAGGCAGATGGCGGAGGACGAGGCGCGGCGCTGGACCATGGTCCTCACCGACGTCGCCAAGGAGCAGGCGGCGGAGGCGCAGCAGGCGGCTGTCCTGGAGCCCCAAGCGCCGTGGTACGAGGCCATGGACGTGGACCTGCCACCGGCGCCACCGCTGCCGCCAGGCCTGGTCCCGCGGCGCTGGGTCTTCCGCGGCGGCGCCTGGGAGGTCGAGCGCGCGCCGCCCGTCGCACAGGAGGCGCAGGAGCAGCAGGGCACGCCGCCGGCCGCCGTCCCACACCGAGGAGGTCCGCCGGCGCACCTCTGGCAGGAGCCTCCGTACATCATCCTCGAGGATGATGATGAGGACGACAAGAAGAACAACTAGAAGCCCGCTTTTATATATTTTTGTTTTGAAAAAATTATGTAAATAGGCCGTTTGTGGCCCACCTCCCTTATCTATCAATGAAAAAGGTCCATATAGGCCTGCTTAGTTGGAAAAAAATACAGGACGGACTTGATGCGTCGCGCCGTTGGGGGCAGTGGCCGAAAAGGGGCGGACATGGCCGGACATGGGTTCTTTTGGTGACGCAAACGGACCAAACGCGGACCAAACGCGCATCCGTTTGCGTCGCCCCGTTGGAGTCATCCTTATGGTGAGCATGAGTGGCATGAGAGAAGGAAGCATTGGTGGTAGTCACGCTGGTGTTGCTGGCTTTGGCGTAGGTGATTGGTGGTGGCTGCTGTTGTGGTGGTCACGATGATGGAGATGTGGTGGCGTCGGCTCAAGCTCCATAGAAGGCGATTATGACAACGGCGACTCCGTTGCTTGGTTTTGTTTATTTGGTCTTGTTTGAAACCCGCTTTCGGTTTGAACTTTGAACTGTGCACTTTGCTTGTGATGTGTCAAAATATGCTACTGTTTATTATGTTTAATCATCTAGGGTCTTGTGATCTTGTCATATTATTTTGAGTGTGTATGCAAATTACTAGATGGAGAGGAAAGTGCATAAAAACTGGTTTTAAGGATCCAGTTTTAGAGACCTGCTAGAGAAGACATCTCCTCAATCTATTTTTATACAAAAATCTATGTCAAGTTCCAAAAATGCTTCTAGGGACTCAAATTATAGTGGACTGCTAGAGATGCTCTTAGAGAGTTCTCCCAAAACGAATGTCAGGGCTGAAGTGCCGATATCGTTATGCCGTTGCAACGGTCATAGAGATGTCTTCTGAACAATTGCGTCACGGACCCTAGATTTACAATGGTGGCTGGACCAACCAGCAAATGTCACCAACTGGCAGCCGGCAGGTTCAGCTTGGTGGCGGAGCAGGTGATCGTCCCAAGGAGGAAAAGGAAGGTTCTTTTTTTTTTCTCGCCATTGCCAGTCATCACGCCCGTGACTCATTTTCCATACCGACCTCACCTTCCTTGGCACTTGCACACGTCAGATTTGCATATCAAAGCACTAGTTCGATCTTCTGTGTCGTTAACTGCTACCACTACTCCTGACCTGAGTCCTGAGTTGTTTATCAGAACATTGTCGCAAAAAAAGAATCGTGTGCTCTGGTTGATATTCAAAGGGAGATATGATTCCTCGTGTAGTTGGGAATTTGCCTGGTTTCAGATTATGTTTGTCAAGATGCCTTTTGCGTTGTTCAAAAAAAAAAAAGATGCCTTTTGCGTGAAAGTGAGATTTATGTAAGACTCCCGCTGGTTCACGGGGAAAATGCACACTTTCTTTTTGAAGGGTGCATGCATAGCTGAGCTGAGCGGCTGAGAACTTGAAGATAATTGAAGAAGATCACGAATAATACAGTATCACAACTCACGCGGCGGTATTGAGAGAAGCATTCTTCTCATCTCCTGGCAGACATGCGTCTTGTGAAAAAAAAGAAAAGGCAGGTGTTCTTCTTGTGGATACGGTTCAGACATAAACTATAGAATCTTAGAGAGAAGAAAACATGGTTAGAAAAGGTGAAAACGAGCTAGTGGGACGTTGCTTTGTTTACGGGAGTCGACGCTTCCAAGGAAGAAGAAAAGGTGGGTCAATACTGCCTGTTGTTTTCGCCATGTTGAGTGCACGGGTCACCATGCCGTCGATGGCGAGCGTGCAAACTACGGAGGAAAGATGGCGACGTCATTCCCTTGCAGTGCACCGAATATAATCTATCCGTTAGCTAGATACCACATCTAGAGCAATACAACTCATGTACTTGCAAGCTCATGACCGGCGACGAGATAAGCCACCGCCGGACAAACCGGCACGGCAGCATCCGTCGTTCCTACGACAGTCATCGTCTTGTCCGCCGGCAGGCCAGATTCTTCCGGCCTCCCGGAATTATTTAGCCGGTGGCAAAGCACGTACACGGCCACACGGGAGGGGAGCCGCACTGTCAAACTTGGTATTGAACAGCGATATTTTTTTTTGAAGCGTGGCAAAAGCATTGCCTTTTCGATTAATATAGGAGGAGCAAACAAGGTACGGCCGAAGCCAAACTAAAACAAAGAACAAACAAGACGGGGCGTGCTAAGGAAAATAGCCCCCCGGTGATCTAAATCACCCAATGCCATCTAGTCTATCTGAGAGAAAGATCGTCATCCCTTCAAAAGGTGCACCCCAACGAAAACAACCCTGTGAAAAACGCTAAGAGATGATCTCCGCCAGGTGCTTGGCACCCGCAAGAATCCAGTCCTTGGCCTCGTCTTTTATCTTCTGGAAAAGGGCCATCGGCGCAGTGAATTTGTTGTTGAAAACTCTCGCATTCCGCTCCTTCCAAACTTCCCAAGTAACAAGCACCAAGGCAGTTCTAAGCCCCTTAGGATGCACAGAGGGGGTGCCCATCACAGCCTTCCAATAATGAAGAACCGAAGGCCGTCCAGCACCCAAAGCCTGGGGCAAATCCGGGCAAGACAGCCAAGAGGCGGCGGCCTGCCAAATGCGTCTCGAGTAACGGCACTCGAAGAGGATGTGCCTAGCAGTTTCCGGCTGACATTGGCAAAGCTGACAAAGCGGGTTGTGAGGCCAACCCCTGATGGTGAGGCGATCCGAAGTCCAGAGCCTATTCTGCACAACGAGCCAGGCAAAGAAGCGACACTTCGGAGGGGCCCAGGTTTTCCAAACCAGCGAGCCGAAGGAGCAGGGTGTCGCCCCCAAGAATTGGGCCTTGTAAGCAGATTTCGCCGAGTAGCAGGCATTCGCCGATAAAGTCCAGGTGATTGAGTCATCCACATCCGGGTCCAGGATTATTCCTTGAGTGAGCTCCCAAAGGTTGACGAACTGCACAAAATGCTCAACAGATTTGGGAGATAGCCCGTCGAGCCAGGAGGAGCTCCAGAAAGATGCCTTGTTGCCATTTCCAATGGTGACCTTAGTCGCGGCGTTGAAGAGGTCTCTGTCCACTTGGTCATTTGGGGTTTCAAGACCCACCCAAGATTTGTCTGGGGCCACCCATTCATACCACAACCAACGCAGGCGCAGAGCTCTAGCAAACTTCTCGAGGTCGAGTATCCCCAAGCCCCCGCAATTCTTAGGCCGGCATACTTTGGACCATGCCACCTTGCACTTGCCGCCACTAACAGAGGCGCTACATGCCCAAAGCATGCCGCGACGGATCTTGTCGAAAGCTTTAATGGTGGACTTGTCAACTTTAATAGCGGTGAGCAGAAAGATCGGCATGGAAGAGAGCACAGATTTGACAATTTTAGCGCAGCCGACTCGATTAAGGAACTTTGCCTTCCATGGCATGAGTTTGGACGCCGCCTTATCGATATATGGCTGCAAATCGACCCGACGAAGCCTCCCCAACGATAGCGGAAGACCCAAGTACTTGAGAGGGAACTAGGCAATGGTTGCCGCGAAATGCTGCAGGATGGCACCAAGTTCAATGTCGTCGCATCTGATAGGAGCGACGCAGCTCTTCTCAACATTTGTAATCAGTCCCGTGACCTCGCCAAAATTCTGAAGAAGTGCATTCAAGTTGATGATGTCATTAGCGCCAGGGGCAATAAAGATAGCAGCGTCATCAGGAAGACCCTTGACTTGATGAAGTTTCCCGGCAGGGGATGAAGAAGACCTGAGTCGGTGGCAAGCTGAAGAATCCGCGGCAGCGGATCAATTGCCAGGTCAAAAAGCAGGGGGGACAAAGGGTCGCCCTGCCTGAGCCCCCTGCCATGCAAAATCTGAGATCCAGGGCTCCCATTGAGTATCACACGAGACGAAGATGTCGTGAAGATTAGTGATGCCCAGGCGCGCCACCTAGGCGGGAAACCTGCCTCTGCATCAGGTCCAGAATGTAGTCCCAGCGAACAGAGTCAAAGGCTTTGGCAATGTCAAGCTTGATCAGAAGTGCAGGAGTATGATTCCTGTGAAGCCTGCGTGCGACGTTTCGAACGTACATGAAGTTGTCATGAATGCTTCTAGATTTGATGAAGGCGCTCTGACTACTGGAAACAATGTCATCCATCTTGGGGCGCAAACGTAGGACCATTGCCTTGGCGATGATCTTGGGGACAATGTGAATGAGACTAATAGGCCTGAAGTCCCCCCGCACCAAACGTAGGACTGATTGGAACATTTGTAATCAGTCCTACGTTCTAGCTAGCCCAACTCCAAATTGTAGACTAATTGTAGACAGCGATATTCATTGGATCATTTTCGGTGGGACTGCACCAAACGTTAAACTGTCTACAATTTGGAGTTGGGCTAGCTAGAACATCGAAGCAAGTCCAAGATCAAATGCTAACGTTGACGCAATCGATCGATCGATGCTCTGCGTCGATCCTAAATTCCTAATCTACTAAACACCTCCGTTTCCCCCTTTTTTGAACTCTGTACTCGTCTGATGCCCATTAGCACTAACCGTGGATTCTTTAGCTCGATTACCAACCCATTATGCAAGATAAGCATCGATACGGTCTACGTGTGCCTAATCATAGATTAGCTGCTAGTTGCGATTAATTTGACTAACAATCGACGGCGAGGACTCGTTGAACAAACCATGGTGGCTAGGACCTTAGCTTTTCCTTTAGCAGAATAACAAAAGGTGTTCGCCATATATGTGAGAGCATGCATTTGGTTGGTACACGAATCAACAATACTGAAATTTTTGCGACACATCTATACTTCCCCAACTTTTAGAAGCTTCTTAGCTACTCCCCCGTCCCATAATATAAAATAAAATGTTGATTACAATCAATATGTGACGAGAGGAGAGTAGTTAATTCCCACAAGAGTGTTTCCTATTTACTACTGGTTGTTTACTTTCTTGTTGCTGTTTCTATTGGTTGTTGAAAGTAGCAGTAGAACGCAGTAGAAAGATGCAACAAAAAATACAGCGGAGAGAAATGTAGTAAATAATAATGGAAAACATTGATTTTTATAGAAAAGAGTATATATTAGTATCGTGGAGATACCAATTAAGCTCAATACCCTAATGGCATTATGAATGCACACAATCAAAAAAGATAGAAGAAACTAAAAAAGAACAAGTCTCGCTTCAGAATTTCAATCCTTGCAACAACAACAAATTAAACCTCCACCAAGATAACACCTCATGTCTAAATTTTTCAAAAGCAACACCTTCAAAAAAAAAAGCACAATGCCATCGTCACCGGATCATAGATTTTGGGTTTTCACCCTAGAGATAGTCCCCACTCTTAAAGCAATGCCTTCCATCGGGCACCACCAATTAAAGCCACACTTTGAATTTTCAGCCCTGAAAGGTAAGACCTTGAACTTCACCTATGTTGTCGCCTTCATTTACATACCGCTGCTACGATTCCTGAAACTACAAGAAAATTTCTCATCACCGCAAAAGGCTTCAATCACCATTACTAATCCTGCAATCTTGGCATCCATGATATTCTCCGCCTCTGACTTCACCATGGATTTGCCTATGATGGCAACAAAAGCAGAGTTTCGCGTCGCTCCCTCCAGCGCGAACGAACCCACCCGATTCAACATTCTCTATGCATAAACACCCATGGGAAATCGTCGGCGGAGCCTCCAGGAACCCGAAACTCCGGCCATATCAAGGAGGACATGCATCAGGTATATCTTCGCCTTGTTGAAGAGAAAAGCTTTGATTTATATTCGTTATCAGAATCATGCATTAAAGAGAATGCAAAATAATGCATGGCTTACATTTTTTAGGCGGGGGGAGCTCAAGAATTTAGAAGACTATATCCTTTAAATATGACTTGTTTGATTAATATAATCGAAAACTATATAAATTTTCCAATTGTCCATTTTACACGCAACTCCTGAAGGAGATTTTTACTAGTCAAACCTGTCATAATTTCTTTTGTTTCTATGAAACAATACATCATCCATTTTATTATTTGAAGAAAGATTATGTAAATTTTCTATGGGGCAACCAAATGTGTGATTTTCTATCCACTTGTTCCAGAATCCTGCAAGTCAGGATCTAGAAAAGTATTTCTTGCAGCAGGTTTCCTCCCATCTATGCACAAGACAAGAACCTGACGCCTTGTCATCGTGATCGATGGAGGATCCAAATTTGAAAATACACCGATGTGATCAAGACATCAGGTCACAAGTGTCCTGTTTTCGACGTATGTCTATGTGTTGCAATGGGCACAAAGAGAAAGTTGAACGGCAAGCTCGGTAAAACAATCACACTGTATACAATAATAAGATGAGGTAGGAAACCAGTAGGGACACAATAAGGGGTAAGAGCAAGATGAAGGAGAAATCAAACAAAAGTGTAGAAGTAAAAAAGAGTGGCGCTACAAGGAATGCGGCTGCGTTGCTTGATGGATGACTCTCAATTTCTTTGCATGTCATCATGGCTTGATGGATGACTCTCAATTTCTTTGCATGTCATCATGGTTGTTCTCGTGTTTGCTTCCTTTACCGATGTGTTTTCTCGATTACCAATAGTGATGGTGTGACTATTCTGCCGGCAAGGCGGGGGAGTTGTAGGAGTTTCGTGTTTGGAGCTTATATATTTCTATCTTTGTGGTCGTGTGACGTGTGCTCTCTTTCTTTAGGAGTAGTCCTCTTGCCTTAGAGGTTGTGGGGTTGCGACTTGTTGCCTTCCTTGACCTAGTCTGTAATAGTTTTTCCCCGTTCCGTAAATTAACCGGGCATCTCTATTCTTCTTAATTAATGGATGAGGCAAATATTTTTGTCTCCGTTTCAAACAAAAATGTGAATTTTAAGAGGTTTAAAATGACAAGGTCGGTGGAATTTTGCGACACTGCAACGATATGGTGTTCAATGAAGTCTCATCATCGGCAATCACGATAGGGAATAAGATTCACAACGAGATGGCCCTATGGTGAAGGGCACGACTTCTCTGAGGGGAGCGCTTTGGAGCGGGTGTCGACATGCCGAGGAAGGTGGATGACTACGAGTAATTGAGATTATAGGGATGTTTATATTTTTAAGTGTAGGTGAGATCATTTAGTGATCCTCCGGTCAGTTTGTAAGAGCATCTCCAACCGCGTCCCCCAAACCCAGCCCAAACGTCCGGGTGGACTGCCCGGACGGCCTTGGGGCCAAAACACACCACCCAACAATGGTCCCAAAACCGGCCCCAAACGACCGGGCGGTCCGGCATACCCCAAAACCAGTCCAAATGTGGGGCGGGTTTGGGGCGGCCCGGACACGCCCGGACGCGTCCGCCCCCTAGTCGCTGTCAGGTCGGGCCCGCATGTCGGATGAAGGCTGACCGTCCGCCCAAGTCGCTGTCAGGTCGGGCCCGCGTGTCGGAAGAAGGTTGACCATCGGAGAACACTGACCGGCGGTGTCCACGCGTCGAGTAGCTCGCCGGCGTGATAAAAACGGAGCCCCCGAGAAAACCCTAACCACATTCCCCATTCCTCATCTCCAATCCGCAATGTCGAGCAGCTCCGACAGCAGCTTCTGGGATCAAGAGGCGGACGCGGAGAGCAAGGCGCCGGCGGCGGAGACGCCGGTCGAGCAAGGCGAGGACCCCGACGACGACCTCGCTTATCGCCTCGCTATCCTCCGGTCGCTGGAGGATACGCGGGGCTCGAGCACGCCGGCGCGCTTCGGCTCCGGCGCGTAGATCGGCGCCGCCAAGCGTCAGCCGCAGGTCAGCTTCGGCGTCTGCGGCAGCGCCGCGTCGTCGTCTCCCGCCGGTCCAAGCCCCTCCCGGATGGAGGATCCTTCCCGATGGGGAAGGGTGGAGGCTTCTGCCGGTGCCGCCGCCGCGGGCACCGGAGACGTGGGGCGCGCGTTCCGCCAGGCGAAGCGGGCGGGCCAATCGCTGAGCATGGCGGCTGCCGTCGCCGGGGCTGACACGGACCTCCCCCTCTAGGTGATGGCTCAGTCCTTCACCTCCGCCGAGACCGACGCCCGTCGCCGCCGCCGCAAGGACCAAGAAGCGCTGGAGGCGGCCATCGCGTTGTCGCAGGCGGAGGTGGAGAAGAAGAAGAAGGCGGCGGCCAATGCGAGCCGCCACGCGGAGGAGCAGGCCCGCGTCGTGTGGATCCTCTCCGGCCAAGTCGACGACGACGACGACGAGGAAGACGCGGATCCGTACTACGCCTTCCGCAAGCGCTCCAAGGAAGACGCGATGGATTTGGGGGTTTCTTTTGAGGAGGATAGCCAGAGGGGCGGCTTTTTTGGGGTCGTGTGGTCGCTATCCGCGGACACGTCCAGATGTTGGTTTTAGAACAAGCAGCTTGCTTAGGACGTGATTCCTTCGTGGATCTTTCCTCTACGTGGACAAGCTAGCCTCCCAAAGCAACTTGATCGATCGATCGTACGTGAGCAGCTAGACGTGAACCTGATGGATTTCCGTACGTAGCTAGCTAGCTCGGATCGGAACGATCGGAACTTCCGACGACTCTCTTTGCGAACTTGCGACGGAACAAAAAACACTGAAAACGGATTGATAGCCAAAGGCCCGTATCGGACCTTGTATTGCCTCTTCTTTATTTCTCTTGTGATTTTCGTTGTGTTTACAAGCAGCACCCCTGGTGCTTTTATACACGTCCACACAGGGACTTCCCTATTACAGTAGGAGTAGGAATCCTAGTTCTACTAGGACTCGTATCGTTTCCTAATCCTACGTGAGCTAGGTCAACCAGGTTAATTCATACATTCACCTCCTTAACCTGGTTGCTTTTCTTCCTCCGACGTTCTTCCTCGTCTCGATGAACTTCTCTTTGTCGAGAGACTTGGTAAGCATGTCGGCAACTTGATCGTTGGTGTTCACGTGTTGAACTTCAATCTTCCCCTTCTCAACGCACTCCCAGAAATAGCGAAACCGGGTGTCTATGTGCTTGCTCCTCTCGGGATGAACCGGGTTGCTTTTCCGATCATCAACATCGCCTACCATGTCACTGCCAAATAGCAGGGTTGTATCTTTGTAGCGCTTCGTATAGACGGCGTTCTTGAGGGGACATCTCTTGAACCCGAGGGAGACCAAACATTGGTCCAACTTTGAGTTCCATGCTCGTGCGCTTTCTTGAGCCCATGTAGTGCCTTCTTGAGCTTGTAAACTTTCTCTACTTCGTCTTTCTTCTCGTAGCCGAGGGCTGTTCTACGTACACTTCTTCCATGAGATCATCGATCTCGAGTTGAGCAACCGGTGCAAACACCTCCTCATTGTCAACTCCTTGACATTGTACGTATCCCTTCGCAACGATTCTTGCTTTGTACTTCACAACAACACCCTCCGTGTCCCTCTTCAACTTGTAAACCCACTTCAAACCAATAGGCTTATGGTTCGGAGGTCGGGCTACCAAGGTCCATGTGTTGTTGCTCTCAATCTTCTTCATCTCCTCATCCATGGCGTGCTTCCAACTTGGATCTTTGCTCGCCTCTACAAAATTTGTCGGCTCCTCAACGTTAGGAGACATAAATTGTGTAGGTGTCGATGCGACTGAGGATGGTGGCAAAGTTCTTGGCATGCTTGGCGCCGGGTCGTTGTCGTCCGTGTCGTCGGCGTAGTTGTCGTGACCGTCACCATCGTCATTGTGGTCGTTGTCACTTTCCGCCGGGTCGTTGGCGTAGTCGTTGTGACCGTGACCATCGTCGTTGTGGTCGTCATCACTTTACGCCTCGTGGTGATCGTGATCACCATGCACCGCCTCATCCGCGGCGTCTTCGTTGCCAAGATTTTCACTCATGTCATCGTCGTCGTCGGTGTCCGCTTCGTGGTGATCGTGGTCACCTCGGTCACCTTGGTCACGCGTGTCTTTGTTCCCGGATAACTTAGGTGTTACCTTCTTCTCATGAAGTAGCACCTTCCGGTTTGGCTTCGCAACCACCGTTTGGGCGAGATCGCAAACTTTGGCCATATAAAGAGCTGGATCGTCGTCTTCACACTTCGCCAAGTTTGCTCTCATCTCCCGCTTGTTTGGCTCAGGACATTGCTTTGCAAAGTGACCCATCGTATTGCAGTTGTAGCACTTGACTTTGGACATATCCAAGTTCTGTGGCCTCTGCATGTTGGATTGATCACCTTTGCCACGCCCCCGTGGCTTGCCTTTTCCTTTGCCCTTTTCATCGTGCTCGTCTTGACTAGAGTCGCTTGATTCTTCATCATCGCGTCTTCCTTTGCTTCTTGGGGATTCCCAGTCAGCGCGTGCGTAGAAGAGTTGATCGCCGCCTCCTCCTTGGCCCCTCCGACAACCACGAGAATTTTCTTCCCACGTCCGCAAGCGCCCGATCGCCTCCGTTATGGTCATGTTCTCGATGTCGGTGGATTTCCGTACGTAGCTAGCTAGCTAGCTCGGATCGGAACGATCGGAACTTCTGACGACTCTCTTTGCGAACTAGCGACGGAACAAAAAACACTGAAAACGGATTGATAGCCAAAGGCCCGTATCGGACCTTGTATTGCCTCTTCTTTATTTCTCTTAGTGATTTTCGTTGTGTTTACAAGCAGCACCCCTGGTGTTTTTATACACGTCCACACAGGGACTTCCCTATTACAGTAGGAGTAGGAATCCTAGTTCTACTAGGACTCGTATCGTTTCCTAATCCTACGTGAGCTAGGTCAACCAGGTTAATTTCTACACCGGACGTGTCCGCGGACAGTTTGGGGCCAATTTTGACAAGTGTGGTTGGAGATGCTCTAAGCCCACAAGCGATGTATTGGCCATTTGAGTATTTGACTAATTTCTTTCTATGAAAATGATATGCTTTATATGACGTACTACTTGAACAAAAGGTTGGTGAAATTCAAACATTATGGTTTTCATATTCCCCCATTTGTTCCTAGCTTAGAATTTTTCATATTGGTTCGAAAAAAAATCAAGATTCACTCTCATCTCGTGCCAACATCCTCACCATAGAAACCAAGTTTCTCTCGCTCTGATCTCCAGCATCCTCTCTGGTGTAGGCACCGCGTTGGGGACGATGTCAAACACCACATCTACCACTTGTTCATGAAAAATACACGAACACCAACGGCACGAGCGTTGCCAACAATGCTTAGCCCTGCGACTACGCGAGCCTCCACAATCCACATAGAGCGAGGATCACCTACGGTGATAATTCTGTCCGCGGCTGAACCGTCCCCATCTTACACCTCGGTGTATCCGTGATCTCACGCACACTCGCCGTTAGCCGCAACCTCACACTCCCGCCTAGCTTGCGGTCGCTGCAATCGCCCATCCACTGTGACAATAACATTACCGCAGCCTCACGTTCCATCTCCGGATGGCAATGGGTACCCGATACCCGCAAACCCGACGGGTACCCGCCTCAAATGGGGAGGGTTTGGGCTAGAAAAATCCCCATGGGTATGCTTAGCAGGAAAATGTCATACCCATCGGGTATGCGGGTGCGGGTATGGGGGTGCCATACCCTTTTACCCGCATACCCGGGAGACCCCACCTGTCAGTGTGATGTAGGAGCCGACCCCACATGTCATATGCAAATCCAGAGAAGAAAACCCTAGCGCACACCCGCAGTCTGCGTCTCACTTCGCTTCTTCCCTCGCCTCGCGCGGTCGCGCCGCAATCCCGTATTCCCCTCGCCTCGCGCCCTCGCCTCGCTTCTTTCCTCTACTCCCAATCCCCGCCGCCGCCGCCACCTCGCCTTGCGCCGCCGCTCCCAGGATGGATCCCCTCGCTCTGGATGGGAGCGAGGGCGACTCCGGCGAGAGCCCGCTCGAGGGCAGGGTGAGGCGAGCTTCCGAGCCCCACAACGACGCCGCCTCCGTCGGCTGTGGATGCGGCGGCCCTCCAGTTGCCGCAGGCGGGAGGCGGAGGGCGGCTAGGCTTCTACCTGGGTGCGCCGTCAAGCTCAAAGGCAAAGGGCGCGCATCTTGCGTGTTTGTTGAACTTGTTTGATTCGGTGAACAATTTGTGGATGTTAATGTGTGATTTGCACTTGTAGTTGAATTGATGTTGTCAATTTATTGCTGGATATTTTGATGTCTATTTGTTACTGAATAATGCTGTCAATTTGTTGCTTAAAATTGCTGTCAGTTTTGTTGCTGAAGATTTATGTTATATGTTGCTGAATGTGGCAAAACCTGTCAATTTGCTATTCAGTTTGCATTTGACTGGTATCGGGTACCCGGCGGCTGTCGGGTATGGGGAAATATTATACCCGCATGCGGGTACGGGTACGGGTGACAGGGGCGGGTAGGAGGTGCGGGTGCGGGTCCATGCACAATTTTATGCATTTCGGCTAGCTCAACATCTTCCTTGTATTTACAACTTTGTTATTCCTCCAGTGTCTCACATATTCTAAATTATCTAACTCTCCTACCTTATTTATCAAGGGAACAAACACTACTAACTTTAGCCATCGGGAGGCACTTCACATTGATCGTGTTAGGCTACATATTTTCCTCTCACCCCTCAATGCAAATATTTATACAAGTAGTTGTCACCTCTATATCATGGAACTCATGCCTATTTAATATGTGACTCATCTGTTTCTAACAAACTTGAGCATGCATATAGTTTCTCTCATGCATCTAGAGTTCTAGACTCATCCACCTATAAGTAGCTTGATCATGCATGTTGTTATTCTCATGCATGTACTATTGGATTTTGTGATTTTTTTTAACCAATTTGACTTCTATGACATGTGCAAGGAATTTAATCCAACATGGGCTAGTAGAGGAGAGAAACACAAACATAGAACATGATATTATTCCCCCCTCCTTATAGCATGTGAAAACAGAGTTAAAATATGTTTGTTATTCACTCGATCGTCTTGTCATGCCACTCCCATGCACATCAAGTTTTGTATCATATGTCTTGATATTACGAATTTTACTAAATATTTAGAATAAACTACTATTGGCCAGTCCAAGACAGAAAAGAAGAAATACCTCCATCAAGACTTTCAGAGCCGAACACCGTGCCTACCGCACACGGCGAGACACGTATCGATGTGGCATGTCGACAGGAGATTTATTGCTAAGCATTCTCGGCCCTAGATTTGTCGCCTATTGTCAACGTAGTCAAGAGATCACGCCAGATCCGTCATCCACAGACCAACTTCCCTTAAATCAGAGTCGTCATCTTCACTGCACGCCAACGCCACCACAGCCAGGTTACAGATGCCGCCTGGACAAAACTTTCTTGCTTCACCACGACGACGGATATAATACCGCAACAACGGGGACATAACATGAGGTAAAAACACATCTAATGGAGTTGTGGCCGCCTCCTCCTCGCCAACACCATTCGCGAACCTACCGCTGCCGATCTGAAAAATCCACATGATGCCATGAACTCCGAGACGCCGCCACGAAGGACACGCACTGGAGCTGAAGCACACCTCTAAGACTAGCCCGACAAAAAAAATCAGCACATAGTACATGCTTTGGGATTCGTGCGTGCCATGTGTCGTCGTCCATCCAGGTCTCCTCCGCCACATGTTTGCCGGACACGGTTGAAGGCGACCGGCGACCTCCCGGATCTCTCCCCTCTGTTGCTGGAGCGGGCGAAGGCAACGCCGGAGCAGCCGCCTCAGATCTGGCCGAGACCCAGCTGAACCATTCGTCAGGTTTCCAGTCGAAATCTGTTGATTCGATTGGGTCCTGACGATTCTGCTCCCCGTCTTCCTCCTCCGCAAGCCCTGTGACCTTGCCTAGCGTCTCGACCTCTCCACCGTCCTCGACGGCGGCTCCTCCGCTGCCCAAGTGGATATCCGGGCCTCTTCTTCCCGGTAAGCCGCTGCGGCAACCTCCTCCGGCTGGGTTCGTTTCGTGCGAGCGCGGCGAGATCCCGCTCCGTTATGTATAACCCGTGCTCGTCGTTTCTTGATTGCTTGCGGATGCCGTTGCTGATGTGGAGTGATAATTCTATGCGTGCGTAGGGTTTCTGCGGAGGCGCAGGGGCCGCGCCTGCGCGCGCAGAGGCCCGGGGTCGCCGGCGAGATGAAGGGCGTGTCCGTTCCTGCGGTTGTAGGCATGCCTTCGCCGCTCTTTCTTTGGCGGTTTAAGGTAGGTTCAACCCCTTCTTTTCTCATATGGCATGTATTACAGTAGTTCTAAACGCAAGTTTCACAATCTTGAGCTCCGATTTCAAATGGTCTTTGCCTGTTGAACCGATTACATACATTTTCCTGCAAGCATGTAATAGTGTAGTGTATCTGGTCCTTGGAAAGTACCCTATTTCGGAAGAATCCCCTTGAGTGATTATTGTTAGTACTTAGAATGCTAAGATGAGAATACAGTAAAATGACAAGCCCATTACATCTGATGTTTCTCTCTCTTCATAGTCATAGATATGCAAACCTTGTAAATGAGGCTGAAACTCATGTGGCATCTACTCTCTGCTAGTCTGGGATGATAGTGTGATGATAGTGTCTGTATTCCATGTATTTTGTTGCGCAAAATGCCTGCTGAGTTTGTTACGGCGATGGAATGGCCTCTCAGCATTGACCTTGTCCTGTTGGAGCTGCATATTGTTTCATCCGATTATTTATTACCGATTTTCCTCTGAGAGCCTCATATTTATTTACATGTCCATATATATTTATGTTGTATATATATTTCCCTGTTCCTCTGTATAAATTAACCAATTGTACAGAAAATATCCTGTTTTATCGATTTCACATCTGACTAGGCTGGATTTATTCTGTCAAATTGCTCATCAACCTGTCTTTTTTCCCAGGTTATATTGTTTCTCATGTGGGGTTTCTGCTGTTGCAAGGTCAGTCTCTATATGATCTGTCTCTGACCTTTTTCTTATGCATGAATTAATTGTGTGGTAATTGGTTCTATTGGAATTACAGATAGGCTGGGACTCGGTTATGAGAATGAGCGCTGATTTGCGGGACTTATTTCTCTACGAGGCATTCTTATACTATAATCCTCTCCTTCTTGTTGTAAGTTTTTTTAATTTACGTTTATCATCTCAACTTAATTACCTGCTAAGACAGAAAATAAGCCTCTCGGTGTGCATCTATATAACGGTGCTTAGTGTTCTTGTTATAGGCACTGATGATTTGGTTATGGGGAGTAAACTTGTGGGTCTTTGCGCAATCATCAGTGAATTATGTAAAAGTATTTGATCTTGCGCAAACACATTTATCACACCGAGAAATTTGGAGGGTATGCCTATCTATCTCTCTTGTTTACATTTGCATTTATATGTTACTTGAGTCTGTACTTGCCAAGTAATTTTTCCTGTTTAGTTTATTTGAACTGACATGGCTATCCACAGAACTAGTGCATTCGATAGGACATCTGCTGCAAACATTTTTTTGAGTAATATCAGTGACATACGGTTGTTGTGATCTGTGACGATGTCTGGAGTTTCCTAAACTTGTCTATACCACATTTGTTCTAATGTTAACTTCCATCTCGACAACATTCTTTAAGTTGCCAGTCCATTTTTTTCTCAATGCAACTACACTCCGTAGATAATACCTACTGTAGTTCCACATAAACATGCTGCGTTTGGATAATTATTCTTGAGAATAACCTGTGCAAGGTGCATTTCTAATGTGAGTGGTGAATACCTTCTTTAGGAAGCTGGCTCCTTTTTTAACATATATATCCTGATCTTTTGTGCTAGATATGTTTCATTTTTGTCTTTTGTGCATTCATCCATGTTCTTATATGTTAATGTTATAACATGAATTCTCATATTACCATTATCTTACATAGTATTCTGCCAAAGTAATATTTTTTGTTTTGTTGACAGTCTGCTACATGGCTTACTTTAATTGTCCCGACAAGTATGACGGCTTACCTATATCTGTACTCTCATGGGGAAGTATCGCTTGCTGCATCTCAACCAGTGTAATATCCAGCCCATTCAGTCGTTCGTTCCATACTTTCTTCTTATGTGTTTGAGTTCATGAGATTTTTGTCCTCTAAGGTGTGCAGGAATATTATCTTCAGAGCTATATGACATACTTAAATTAGTCTGCTGCTGAGTATGTCTGTCTGTATATGCAATGTTAATCAATAAGTTGGACCATACATTATGTCATAGTACAAGATCTTAGCGGTAGTCTGTATCCATTTTCCTGAATCGTATAATTTGGAATATCCATTTTGTAGCACGTCACTTCATTGTTAATTGCACTTAGGCCACTTCTCAAAGTTGAATCTTCCTGAATCATATCAACTAAAAGATCTATTTTGCAACAGTCGATGTGCATGACAAATTAATGGTATGTCTACACTTGAAAAAATTATTGTACCTGTATCTGTATGCATATGTTGTCTGCTTGTAACAGTAAAGTGAATCCGTATTACTTTTCAAATCGAGGGTTGTGAAATTGACGTATCTTTCTGTTTCTGTGCAGGTTCTTTTGTATGCTATCCTTCTTATAATCCTTCTTTCTCCTTTTGATATGTTTTACTTATCTTCACGCTTTTTCTTCCTGAGGACGACGTTGCGTATAATACTTCCATTACAAGTAAGTGGTTCAAATTATTATTTATGTGTACCATAGGTTTTGTTTGCCACCATGCTAGAAACAGTATAGTATGCCGTGGTCCATTGTGGTATATTTATATGATTGTGCTTACTGCTTCCAGTGGAGCTAGCAGTCGTATCAAATTAAATTTCAATAATTTTTTGTGCCCTTATCTGCAGGCAATTACATTCCCCGACTTCTTTTTGGCTGATATCTTTACATCCATGTCAAAGGTATCGAGTATTTACAGAAGTATTAATTGTGGACTGTTTAGCTTATCACTGTTGGAGATAGATCCTGACAAAGAAAATGTTACTGTTAAAGATACTACAACATGCGTTCAGTTTAATATCTATTTTTTGGGGGAAAATGCAATCTACTTGTAAATGTTTCTTGCGTTTTGTTGTCCTAATTTGAGATTTTAAAATTTTGTAAGCATTTTTAATTTTTTTTGTATTTCGTGACAGGTGTTCTCAGATTTGGAACGTTCAGTTTGTCGAATGGTCAATCGTCAGGTTAATTTCTTCATTTTCGTTTTACTATGGTCATTATGTTGTCACTCCTAAGCATTCTCCATGGCAAATAACATGCTAATGCTGGAATATCTTGTTCCTCTATGATTTCAATATTATTTTAAAATTTTACAGGTGGCGACAATTGCTTGGTTCGAAGCCGATTCAGTTTGTGGTAGCCACTCTATATCTATTCCTCTAGTTCTGGTGCTACCTTATTTGTGGCGTTTCTTCCAATGTCTTAGACAGTACAAGGATACAAAGGAGAAGAGTTGTCTTTTGAATGGTATTTTTACTCAGCGTACAGCAGCCCTGGTTGTTCATTTATTTTATTTTACTAGATGACTTGGATGTTTAAACTGTAAGATATAGATTTGGTTGTATGTTTTTTAGACCTGTTTCTGGAATCACTTACCAGTAATTTTTATCTTAAATCCAGCACTCAAGTACTCAACAGCAGTCCCAGTGATTTTCTTATCGGCACTCAAGTATCATGTATTCTCTGAGCAGTGGTTTAGCTTCTACCGTCCCCTCTGGCTTGTTTCGGGTGTTATAAATTCTCTGTATTCCTTCTACTGGGATATAAAGCGTGATTGGGATTTGAGGTGCCTGTCTACCAAAAATATTTTGTGCACCTTAAACATGTGTTTACATTGATGCTAATGAGTTTTTCTCTATCTCTGCAGCATTTTAACCAGGATTTTCATGTTCAAAAGCCCAAGTACATGGACAAATCTTCTTTCTGGGCGGAGCTGGGTATAGTCTTGAATATATGTACATGGTTTAAACTGCCTGCCTATCTTGATACTGTTTTCATTAGTCCTGTTTGTGATTGCTCTACAGGTGTATTATTGGGTGTTAGGCAGCAATCTCGTTCTCCGCTGTGCATGGACATACAAGCTGTCAGCGCATCTTCGGCACAACTACCTCACAGTGTTTGCGATAACAGCTTTGGAAATGTTGAGGCGGTTTCAGTGGGTCTTTTTCCGCGTCGAGAACGAGTGGAACAAGATGACAGCCAAGCAAAATTTTGAAATGTCATCCGATATGCCTTCAGAAGCAGACAGGCTACTGGAGTCTAGTAGTCACACAGTATGAAGCAGAGAGCATCATGAGCTTGTGACTCATTCATCATATTCTTTTCCTTCATTCATTTGACCTTTACAGGCTTACAGCCAATTTTAGGTCAGGCGGTTCGGTTTTGTTTGTAGAGCTCAGAACTCAGAACACGGAAGGTTTGTAGAGAAAACTAAAACAGTTGGCGGAAGCATGTAATCTTCTTGATAGGCATTTGTTGGCACATGGAATAAATATCAGCATGGGAGATTTTTGCGTCTGTTTTTCGCAGTCGAATTGGTTTGCTGCTATGCTTGGGTTTATCTTCTCCGTGCGTTGCAAATCTTATGATGTCTGGCGCCGTCCCATGCAACAGAACAACTTTTTTCTTGTGCACAATTTCAATATGTTTTTTGTTGTTTTGCTATTAGCATTTCTTGAACTCAAAATATGGAGTTCTGCTTTCCAAATCCAAGAAATGTGCTATTTGCACAATGCACAAGATGAGCTTGCACTGGATACAGTAAGCATCACTTCCTCCTTTTTACCCTCTGAAATGTGAATGCAACTACGGATTCTTCTCGATGCAAAGTTGGCATTTGGGAAAAATGTCACTGGCTGCCATGTGGGTGTTCGTTCCACATGTCATTGGTAGATGCAATTGAAATTTTTGTAAGTACCTGTCTTGGCTCAAAATTTCACTCCAAAAAATAAAATTAAATGCTCACCCTACGGTTGGACTAGCCAGCAATTCGGCAGCGCTAGCTACTAGGATAGTCCGTTGAACGAGGAAGCCAATGATACGTTACCAAGGCACGTAAAGACGAAATTCGCGTCAAACGATTCCGACCTAGCGTAAACGCTTAAACGCTGGAGCGATAAGGGATTAATAATCAGTGCATGAAGCACGATGAGCCGTGCCAGCTAGCAAGACTTGTTGACCCGCGAATCTGACGCGAAATGTTCTTCCACTATTCCAGTCGCAGTCGCTGTTGTCACTTGTCAGTCAACAACGGCGGTCACTGCCATGCTTGTACTGTACGTGAGTTGCCCTGCAGAGCATACGTGCTCATAATCCTGCCACGCTTCGACAGCTATGGTGAGTTGGTGAGTGGTGACAAATATCAGTTGGATTTTGCATATATGTTTTTTTTCTGAAAAAGGGATATATATATCCTTGATTAATTTGAGTTTTACATTTAGCGCTATTCGCACTCATAGTTTGATTTCTCTTTTTGTTAGATTCTTCTTCTTCAAAAAAAAATGAAGTCGTCTCAGGAGGTGCATGTCCTCCCTTTTTGGATAATTTGAGTGGCGCGTTGTTGGTGGCCTCTATGCGCATGTTGTCGTGGCCGTTCCTTTTAGGCGGTGTCGTGTCTTTCTATCCAAGATTTTCTCGAGTGGTGGTTGCTCTGGGCTGGTAGTGATTGTTATCGTGCCATGTTTGTGCTCCAGTCACCATTGTCGTATCGGGCCAGCAGTGATGGTTATCATGACATGTTTGTGCTTCGATCAACATGGACATAGTCGGGTCTACGGTTGGGCAGTGGACGATTCTTTCTAGCCTTGCATGTTGTTGTCACTGCTTTGTAATTGTCTAGGTTTGTAGGGTACTTCGGTCGTAGCCCGAGGGTTGATGCCTTAGGTTGTGGGGGGTAACTCGTGATTGTGATGTTGCTTCTCGTGGTTGTTTAAATCGTCTAGGTTGTGTTATCGATTCCCTTGGGTCTTGCCTTCTTTGGAATTGTATGGGTCATCTAGAAGTGATCAACTTATTCAGTGACGTAAGCAAATTATTCGTTAAGAAATTATTTATCAATTCTTATTTTTAAATTTTGATATACGGTTTTATTGGACACGAAATTAACATAGTTGAATTCACGTGTATAAGCACTAAAATATAATTGTGTCGTATAAATCATATTTTAAATGGTTATGTTGGTAAAAGTCTTGTTTTCATAAAACTAAACATGCCTTATATTTTGAAATGGGAGGATTAATTGTTAAAGTTGCCAACAGAACCCCACCCCACGCCCCACACACACACAACCAAAAAGAAGGTTGTCAATAGAAAAACATTAATTCCAGTATTAGATGTCATGATCAGAAAATCTAGTGCGGCACTTTTCTTCGAGACTAGTGATTGGTCATGATCAATGTGCTAGTGCAAGAAGGCACAACTCATTTGGAGCAGTCGATCGTACCAATCGATCGTACCAAACTAAGCTAGAACACGGGGCTTTTGCCATTTGGTCCAGTGTAGGGTTGGGCCGTGTCTCATGGGTGCGTGTGAGCAGACAACCACGTCGAGAGATACCAGATACTAGTGCTGATTGCCTGCCTCCAATGTTCATCCATGCCCCCGCATGCTTGTGCAGTGTAGCCTGGATTTCAGCTGCAAGAGCTCACCGTCTCAGCTTTGCAGTGTGCTAGTCGCGATCCTTGAGCAACTTTATTAGTTACATAAGATGTTATACTCCCTCCGTTCAGAAAAGGATGTCACAAAAATAAACTATAGATAGCTCATTTTTGTGACATCTTCTTCCGAACGGAGGGAGTACAATATAACGATTTTTTTCTTCCACAATTGGTTGAGAAGAATTGTTAAAAAGAATAAAGATCAAATCTGAGGGAAAGTTTGTGCTTTATTATGAACTCTCCGGTGTGTTCGTACCGACTTGTATTTAACGAGACAAAGCTCCTTTGTTATGCAGGTTATTCCTTTGCCTACTCATTGGATTATTCGTGGTATTATTTCCAACCCAAGGACAGACATATAGTCATGTAAACTTTGGGTGCAACGGATTGCCACCTCGTTACTTGTTTGAAGAATCACATGTTAAAGCAAGTTTAGAACGTATCTCAGAGTTAAGAATAACAATAAATCCGTATAAAGGAGAAATAGGGCAAATTGTAAAGAAACTGGTCTAATACATGGCAAATAGTAGAAGTCAAAATAAAGAGTGAAAAATAATAGAGGTCTGAAGTAAAGTGTGGCAAATTATAAATTCTGCCGAGAGAGTGAGAGACCCGGGTCATCCTCCTCAAAGAAATAATTTGACTCTGGGAAAAATGGCCCACTTAAGTAACTGTCCGATTCAGTCCCTACGACTGCTCCAAGCCTGAGGCCCAGATAGCCACATTTCTTAGTGAAAACCCAACAATTTGGCTACTGTAAGTCTGTAACTTAAACCATTTCTTTCTAGTGGGCTTTATCGGCCCTACGAAAGTTCATCCGACCTTAGTTTGCTGCTCTCGCTAGTGGTGGTATCTCTCATCCGAACTAGTTTCAGTCCAGGTAAGGATTTTTGCTCTGCTCCATGCTCTGTTTAAAGCTCTGACGAGACGAGGACCTCCATTTCCTGATTGACCTATCTATCATTCGCTCGGTTTTGAATTCGTGTGCGTGACTACCGCACAAACATGTGTCCAATCGTCGACATACCTGTTCTACTACTGGCAGCAAGAACAATACTGTAATGAACCACTGCAATTCTCTGAATCCAAGCGCTGAAACTGTCTGAAACCAAATCTGTAGTTCAGCACAATACTCGCACTGCATGCACGACATGTTCTACAGTCGATCCGTTTCTTAATCTAATCCATCGCATACTAGTAAGAGAGGAGGCCAATACCGCTAAAGTTGTTTCCCATTTAATCCTGAACTACACACTAGCAGGAAGGAAAGACGAACAGTTCGGGACAGTGCAGAGCAGGAGCAGCAAAGTATATGGACATTCGATCTCTCTCGTCGCCAGTCGATCTACGACTTGGTCTTGAACGGCGTGTAGGTCTTGAGCGCGTCGCGGACGCCCTGGATAGACGCGACGCAGGCGGCGGCGGTGATGAGGAAGCAGACGAAGCTGAGGCTCTGCAGGGCCGCCCACTTGGTGCTGAACCGCGGGATCTGCCGCTGCCGGATGTACATCTCCACGGGGAAGAACACAGTGAGCGGCCAGAAGGCGACACTGCCCAGGAACCCCAGGATGCTGTTGAAGAAGGGCATCAGCATCGCCAGCAGCGTGACCAGCACCACGAACGCCGTCCGCCACACCAGCCGGAACACGACCGCCGCGCGGCCACGGGCCAGCCCTGGATACCGCCGGACCGCGCCGCCCTCCACCGCCGCGAACAGGGGCTGGCAGAACACCTGGAACCCGCCGACGAGGTGGACCACGATGCACACGTTGGCGAAGTCCACCAGCCAGTACGGCTCATAGAAGCCGAACCCGGTGAGGATGTTGCCGTTGGCGGCGTTGCCGAACGCCGAGTAGCCCAGGCAGCCGCACAGTATGTAGAACGCCGTCGTCGTCGAGATGCCCATCATCGTCGCCCGCCGCATCGTCTTGTTCTCCCCCGGAGGTGACGCCAGCGTGTCCTGCATGCATGCAATGCCCGCGCGGATCAGCAACACCCGCAACCTAATCCAGGTCTACTTTAACATCTTCTTAGGTACTACTAGAGTTTGGTCGTCTCACCTGGATTTCGATGAGGATGATGGAGTAGGAGTATGCGAAGGCGACGTTGCCAAGCGCCTGGCACGTCATCCACACCTTCTGTGACGCATCAAGGTCGACTCCGACTTCCGTGCCGGTGAGGGTCGTCTTCCCCGTGGGTCCCGAGATGGTCTGCGCGAGGGAGAGGCCGACGGCGATGGTGGCGTAGGAGAAGGACATGATGGCGGCGACCATGGAGAGCCAGGAGAGTTTGTGGAAGTTGGGGACCTGGGAGAAGATGATCTGCACCACCCGAATGCGATGATGTAGGAGCTCAGGAACTGGCCGCAGTCCGCCTTGTGCCCCAACTTGTGGAAGCAGTTCGACTTCTTCAGAGCGCTGCATGCCAGGATGGGTATGTATGTATGTATGTATGTATGTATGTATGTATGTATGTATGTATGTATGTATGTATGTATTTATGTGTTAGTCGACTTCCGGGCATTTTATGTTCATTCAGTTTCAGGTAGGAAACTCGATGAGACTTACGCGGCACTGATGGAGGCAGTGATGGTGTAGCCGATGCATGTGCCGAACATGTTGACGTACTGGCAGAAGCCGCAGAACCAGACGTGCCAACCGCCTGCACACACGGTCACAGGCACGCATCAGTTCTGCAGCTTGGCACACTGTGATGAGTGAGTGAGCGAGTGAGGTACCTAGATAGGACCGGACGGCCTCCGTGTAGGTGTAGTTGCGCTTGCCGGTGACGGGTCGCCGATGCGGTAGCAGTCGGCGAGGAGGCCGCAGGTGTAGAAGGTGACGGCGGCGAAGAGCACCAGAGACAATGGCCCGGCCACCCACCCCAGCTGTGCCACTGCCCATGCCAGCGACAGCACGCCGGACCCGATCACCGCTGTTATGATGTGCGCCGTGGCTGTCCAGACAGTTCCTGTAACGTACAAAAATAAGGCAAACAGCAGTTGTCAAATTTGTCAAACTAGCAAGGTGGCCCTCGCAAACGCGAGGGCATCATCTGTAGTTGGTTGATAGTGTTAATTATTTTTTTGGCCTCACCAGTATCATATTATTTACCATAACTTGACAATAAATAAATTCTTCTACAACTATCGCGAATGTTTTGGTAACCAAATATTAGGGATGCGTGTAACATATGTGGCAGTCTAAAGTTTATGGATCATGCCATATTTTTAAACACTGATGTAAGCGATAAAGTGAACTATAGCTTTTACTTGATGTTAGATTAGTACCTGAGGTTACATATATTCGATAAAAGATCGATGAATTAAGATAAAAGTTTATCCTCCTTAATAGATAGGCCACATTAAATAGTGAGAATTATCTTGTTGTGATGTTTTTACCACTCATTTACTCACTCAATGTCACAATGTGAAAAGTTTAACAAATGTGAACATGGTAAAAATTTACCCATTATTTTGATATGAAAATATACTTCGAAAGATAAGTTATTTTCTTTTAGACATATTCGTTAACTTGTTTATATATGAGTATTCAAAGTTGGAGAATTAGGACTCTAAGTTTCCTTGACTCTTAACTTATCCTTATCTTCATTCAATGGCTCTACAGACTCGGACATATGTATTTCGTCGCATTATGCAAAATGACTATGCGGTTTGGATAGCATAGTTCAAGACTGTTACTCGGACGACAGTGAAACCGTGCAACTGGATAGACATGTGCTCTTATGTTGAATTTGTTTCCTGATATAAATACACATACAATAATCCAAATATGTCTACCATACAGTCAAAACAATATTCGCGAGGGCAGTTCATAAGAACTATGTGTACACTTTCCAAGCCCTCGGATTAAAAGTATCGACACATCGAGTGGATAAAAAGAATGAAATATATCAAGCGGGAATCTCTGCTAACTTATATTTGTTCAGTGCCATGACATTCTCATCCTCGTGGAATATATGTTGACTCAACCACGTGTGTATCATTAAGTCGGCAATTTTCTCAGTGTGAGGGTGCTTCTTCGATAGGGTGACTAATATTGTGACTTCATTAATATTAAATTTCACGACTTCAAATTTCGACTTTCCGCGGGCGTTTTGTGAGAGTGTTGGTTAGATGGCGGTCGCCTACATTTATGTGTACCCAACAATATAAAAAAATCTTCTTAGTGTGATTCATGTCGTGGCTTCATTAATCTTAAAATTCCATGACTCCAAACTTTTGCAGAAGTTTGGCAACGTATTGTGTGTGTGTGTTGATCTGATGCCACTCGAATAGATTTGTCATTTATGTGTAGAATCGCAAAAACAACGCACTCCCTCTGTTCACAATTAGTTTGGACTTTATAAGGTTTGACAAAATATATAGAACAAATATCAACATCTAAAATATAAAATCGTTATCATTACAATCATCATCAAATGTATTTTCACATTATCCAAATTTGGTATTATGATTTTTTATTTTTATTACTACATCCTAGGTCAAACTTTGCTAATTTTAATTTTGACTAAACTGAGAAGCAGAATAAGTAAAACTGAGATGACTGGTCAGTTTAAACTTTTCTAAATTGTCCATATTCTAGCAGTTCTTACCCTCTGTCCAGCTGTACAACATGTTTTCTTTCGTTGCAGCTATCACGTTCCAGCCAAAATAGTTAGTCTTTTTTTTTCAGTTTGCCAAAATAGTTAGTTTACATGGTTCGATATTTAAACTGACGCAGCTAACTGAGTACTCTATCCAAAGCTAACTAAGTACAGTCCTGCATATATACGAACGTGTTGTTTTTAATTTTTCTTTCCACGTTCCATCCAAAGTTAGCCTCGGCTGGTTTGCTGATCCCGTAGATCAGGTTTGCAAAAAAAAAAAAAATCTAAGTTCGGAACTTAGCTCATGTACATATTGGTTTGGAGATATATTTCCGTACGGTAGTCTCGACTGGGTTTTAAACGTACGTCTTTGGAGTCCACGCCGGAGAGACGTGATATGCTCCATATAGATCGTGTAAAAATGTAACGTGACTATTAACTTTTCATAAGATATCAGCCTTGATTTTTAGATCTAAGAGTCAATGAATAGAGGTACGTACCTCTTCGGCATTTTTCTTTTGAGATCCACGTCTTATATTGGGTTGGTTTGGAACGTGTCAAGCTGAAATTGCGTTACGCAACTACAGATCTCTTGTTTAATCCGAACCATCGATTCTATATCTAACTATCAAATTTAATTGAGGTGATGTGGCTTAATGTGGTGGCTCGAAAAACTAACTCATTTTGCTTTTAGTATATAATAGATTGCGGAACACTCGATCAATTTTACTGGTTTTAACCTCCAGAAAGTTTGTCCGGCTCTGTTTGCAGTTTCTATTATTTCTTCTAGCAATTGAATTGTTTCAAACCAAATTCGAGCAATTCTTAAGTTCCAAATAAAAGCTCTAACGAACTTCTATAAGAAGAATAATTTTCGCACTATCACCCTAATCCTTCGTCGTTATGCCAGACATGTGGAATGTTCAATAATGAGTTGATTGCAGCATCTTACACTTGTCGTGCGGACTGAATTGATACCTAGAAGCTCAAGTGTTCAACACAACATCACATTGTACCCTTTTTGGGCCATCAGTCTATATACAAACAAAACTGTCGCTCTTCTTTGAGGGGTACATCAAACCGACCCAGAACAGAATCGCAAGAGATGTACGGATGCTAGAAGAACAAGGCAATGAAATAGACAACTTTCGGTGATCGCCATTTGCAGAAAGCAGAGTTGGCAACATGCTCGTACTCGGTAGCTCTATGCAGCAGTAGCATCTATCGGAAAGCTACGGGAAACCATCAGATAACATTATATATAGCACGACCGGCAGCAGCTGGAGTTTGGCAATATTTATTCATGGGGCTCTACCTGGGCCGCCTAGGCTTCCATGTCGACCGTTCTTTTTTTGCCTGGTCTCCTTGACCTGTGCCTATCTGATGAGGCACGTTTAGAAGGGCGTGCCAATTATATGGAGAAAATCCTATTGATTGGACCGCTGTTGGAGTACCGCGTCGCGTCGGGGTGGAGCTAGAGAGTAGAGACTACCGTGTCATACATATAGCATATAGCTAGTGTCAAAATATCTCAACATACGTCGATCGAACATTACATATGGCCATCTAGAACTTATCTGAAGAACAATCTAGAAGAGCAAATGGCCTGTCTGAAATGAAAAATTCGACATTTGTCTTTCTCTCTGTACCCGATAAACTTGTGCTCAATTATATTTTTGCATTGTAACATATGCAGTTTCAACTCTTGCATAGAACTCAACATGTTCACGATCAATACTAGCTTTGCTCTAAAGAGTGTTCGGCGATACCAAGTGAAGAGGTGTAAGAACTTGACTCTCTTCATAGAAGAGCCAGCCATGGCAAAAAGATAGAGTACCAATGTACCATGCAGCGCAATCCAATCAAAACGTTGAATGGTGTGGATTGCAATTAAGAGAAAGATTCTAGTATTATATGATGATAGGGAGTAGCTCTATATCTACATCTTTGTACTACTCCCTCTGTCCCAAATTACCCTGCGTTCTGGGTTTAGTCAAAGTCAATATTTATAAACTTTGACTAAGTATATAAGAAAAAATATCGATTTTTTATAATACAAAATAAATTTTATTGGAATCACCATAAAATATATAGTCGTATAATATCTGTTTTATACTATAGATGTTTGTAATTTCTCTACATGTTTGGTCAAACTTTAAAAGATTTGACCTTGACCAAACTCAAAACGCAGGGTAAATAAAGACAGTGAGTATTAGGATTCTAAAGTAAAATATGAAGTGGCAGACTGGCGGTGCCATGTGTAAATCGGAGCACTTTCCCACTTAAACTAGGTAGAATTCTAGTACCCTTAATGAACAGCTGTCAGTTTCGCGGATAAACAAGGCCTTCATGGTAGGCATTTAGACAATGAACAGTTATCCATTCTACAAATATAGTAAGAAATAACACGAGATAGAATCACGAATTAATACGTCTATACTGTGCTTCCAAATATATGCATAATATCTCCAGAGATACCCAGCGATCCTTTCCTATTTCCACTACATATGTAATTCTCTCTACTAAAAAAGATTCGAAAATATTCGATCCATGCATGAATCTACATATGTGACCGGAATCATCAAGGGAAACATTGGAAAGATTCCATGCGGCAATTTATGGAGCACAAAAATGGATGTGCATGCACAGGCCCTCTCTACGGCATGGAGCGGCTGGACGGTGGAAGGCATTCATTAACCAGCGGTTAATACGCACAGACCAGCCGGGAGTAGCATCCAAAAATGGCCTACTACGCCCAAACATGAGTATGCAACTATGCATGAGTATTGGTATAGGCTGGAATTAATTCTGTGGGAATTCGCATCAGAGGCCATTAATGCCGTCGTATATACGCGTCTACGGTCTACCTACGGCGCCTATCTTCACCGCTCTCCGGTTCACGAAGCGCGCCTCGGTAATTTCCCCCTTCCATTCAATCGATCAGGAATGTTGAATCTATCCCGGCACCAAGTCGATGGAGGGAACCAAACCGATCGATTGATCACGCAGCACGTAGGAGGGAGAAGCACATCAATCAGGCGTAGGGATGGATGGGCGATGGTTGTGGACGCACCTGTCCTTTTCTCCTTGCCGTCATCGTCGATGTCGCCGTTGCAACGGGGAAGGTAGCCGCCGTCGATGTCCATGGCTCGGCGCGCCTCCGCTGCACCCGCCTCTCAGCCACGCACTGCTGTCGCCTTACTACTCCGCCCTGATCCTTCTCTCTCTGATCTGAGTGTAGCAATCTTTGTGTGTGGTTTGTGGGAGTGATAATTGTTTGTGGTTCCCTCTCCCCCTCGCCCGCTTGCAGAGCTTGCTCTCTCCTCCAATGGTGGAAGAAGAGGAAGTCGTGGTGGTGTGGTTGGGAGAGGGAATAGGAGAGGCCAATGAATTGCCGTATATATAGGCCGGAGCGGGAGCGGGCTAGTGCCGCGCTCGGGTCGGGCGCCTTGCTATACGTGGAAAGAAAAACAGCGAGGAGATGCGAGTGGAAACGGTAATCGAGCGAGCGCCGGAAAACACAAGTTGACGCGCCTCTCTCTGCTGTTTCACTCCTGGTCTTTCACGGTTCAGGGACGGGAGGGGAGAACGTCTATCTGTTTCTTTCCTTTTCAGCGCGGAGAGGACATCGTCTATGGAACACAGCTCTCCAGCGGCAACCCCAGAAAAAAAAAATCGAGTACCGCGCAAACGATTGAAAATTAATTCAAACTAGCAAAGTGCCCGTTCAAAATTAATAGATATACATGTTGACAATCTAAATAAATTACATGAAACTGAGGGCTTATATGGAACAATCATTCCTTGTCTAAAGCCGTCCGAGGAGGATTAAATTTAAACTGCAATATGATTAGTGTAAGGAAAGGTATAAAATAGCCCTAGTCCGCATTGATTCTGTCTCAAACCAGACTCTTGTCTAGCACATACTCGGCGTTGCACTGCTGCTTTACCGCAGGCAAACCCACATTACTCTGATGAACCCGCATCGCCGCAGCTCACAAGAAATTGATGTCGGGAGTTATTTCCAACTCATAGGCATGTTCATTCATAATTGACATGACAAAAAATGATACATTACCCACTGAATGAAACTATATATATTACAATGAATGAATTTTTATGTGCACAGACTATGGACCAGAGGCATAAAACCAGTTATGCTTGAAAATTATCTGAAACTATGAAATTAGCATTAGAGTACGGTTAACTACACAATTGCTACACCTGAAACGTACAACATCAAAGAGGACAGGTGCTTCCGGTTGAAGATCGAATTACAGCCACCCCAGATCGTGATGCTAAATTACCACATCTTCCAACTTTTTCAGATCCTTGTTATACGCATGTCATTGACTTCATGGCACCGTGAGTTCCAAAGAAAAAAAAAACACAGTAGCACCTCAGAAACTTATTGAAGAGCAAGGGCACATGGATAAGCTTAGATTCAGCATGTCATTTGCGACGAGCACCAAAATTGTGAGGTCAATCACCATGACAGTCACACAAATCTTCTCCACCGCCGGATTCGGGCTTGGCGGCAGCGCAGTTGGTGGAGTATTCAAGCGGCGTGGAGGCGGAGGTCCTTGACGGGGGCATCGCCGCATCAGTCTTCCAAGAGGTTACCTCCTCCATTCCTTCTCCCCTGCAACCCGCCCGTCCAGATCCACCCCCTCCTTTCCGGTGTAGAACAGGGCCTGGACGGTGCCGGCCTCCTCTCCCATCTGACTCGCTCGAGACGCCGCCGCCTTCTCCTGTCGAGAGAGCTGGGAGACGATCCCGTGGGTGAGTCCGTGAGTGGATCAGGTTGAGGGGTTCAACGCAAAAGTGCCAACTATTAGGACTGCGGGTTGATTCCTTGTATTCTGAGGGGGTAAATTGAAAAACATCAGCGACGTATGACGGACACGGTTACTGATATTATATAGTAGAGATTTGTTATATGTTACAATAAGTTTGAACGTGACGACGACACTAAACCCTATTACTATACCGATCGTCCTCCCCAGCGTGTTCCAAACTCTCAGTCGAAGCTGGTCTCGTCGTAGCCGTCATCATAGAGGCAGATGAAGGTGGTAGTGGAGGCCGCACGGAAGGTGGCACGCGATGTCCTGTGGCGCACGGGAGGTGGAGCCACCACTAGACGAGGAGGAGGCCACAGTCTGTGTCAAGATCATCATGGCCGCCTGATACGTCCAAAACGTATCTACTTTCTCGAACACTTTTGATGTTGTGTTTTGCCTCTAATTTATGTGTTTTGAATACAACTAACAAGGACTAACGATGTTTTCAACAGAATTGCCCTGGTGTCTTGTTTTTGTGCAGAAATCCAACTTTTGGAAAAATCCCCAGAAAATATGGCAAAGCCTCTATTTTATCAGAAGACTCACGGTGCCAGAAGATGAGACGGAGGGGGCAACGAGCCGCCCTCACCACGTGGCGGCGTGGTGGGCCCTGGGCCACGCCACCAGGTGGTGAGGCCAACTCGGCCACCCCCTCGCGTCCCTCTCTCGACTACTTAAAGCCTCTGACCTAAAAACTCCAGGGGGATCGACCATATTTCCAGAAACTCTCCAAAGCGCCGCCGCCATCGAAAACCCTATTTCGGGGACCAGAAACTCCGTTCTGGCACTCCGCCGGGACGGAGAATTGGAGGAGATCATCGCCATCATCATCACCGACGCCTCTCCATCGACCATCCATGTTTCTCCTATCCATGTGTGAGTAATTCCCCGATGTAGGCTGAAGGGGATGGAAGGGATTAGATGAGATCATTCATGTAATAGCTATAAGATTGTTAGGGCATGGTGCCTAGTATCCGTTGTTAGTACTTTATGACATTGTTGCAACTTGTTATGCTTAATGCTTGTTACTTAGGGCCCGAGTGCCATGATTTTAGATCTGAACATGTTATTGTATCATGAGGATAATCATTGTTTTAGATCATATCTGCAAGTTGTATACACATATTATTGTCCGGAACCCGAGACCCGAAGTGACAGCAATTGGAACAACCGGAGGGGATGGCTTTGATGTGAGGATCACATGTGTTCACGGAGTGTTAATGCTTTGCTCCGGTACTTTATTAAAAGGAGTACCTTAATTACCAGCAGTTTCCTTGAGGCCCCGCTGCAAACGGGCTGGTAGGACAAAAGATGTTGTGCAAGTTTCTCATTGCGAGCACGTACGACTATATAGGGAACACATGCCTGTGGTTATTTAGTACTTGGATGTTTTATCTTTATTTATCTGCAAATGCCTATGTCTAGATTATTATATGAATTATCTTATCCATGCAACGGCCGTTCATCCATCCCTATGCCTACAGTATTTTAATCCTGCTGTCTACTGCAATCACTACTGCTGTCTTTATTTCACTACTGCAATTATTTCACTACTGCTACTGCTATAAAACTGTTGCTACTGATAATCTGTGTCAAGCAAGTCTATTTCCAGGTGCAGCTGAACTGACAATTCGGTTGTTAAGGCTTATAAATATTCTTTGTCTCCCCTTGTGTCGAATCAATAAATTGGGTTTTACTTCCTTGAAGACTGTTGCGATCCCCTATACTTGTGATTCATCACCGCCATGTAGCTGAGGTTGTCATGCTATATCGGCGACCGAGTTCCTGATCGACACAACAGACAGTTGAATCCAGTCCGGTGTGTATTGGACCGTGTCCTTATGTCTGCAGATTGGGAAGTTCTGTTCCCTGTTTGCACGTTGGTGGCCGAGCCTATTATTGGCTCAGACCACGCAGCTCTCATCCTCAGCTCCGGCGAGGACCTTAGGAAGAGGAGCTCTCGCTTCTTTTTCGAAAAGAGCTGGCTGGACAGACCAGAGTTTGGGGACCTGGTCGACTCCAAGTGGAGTGAGCTTGCAGCTCTTCAGGGAGGGCCTCTTGACTCGATCTCCTCCTGGCAACGCCTCTCAGGAGGGCTGCGACAATTCCTCAAAGGCTAGGGTGCCAATCTTGGCCGAGCAAAGAGAGATTGGAAGGAGGACATCCTTAACCCGATCCAGGCCCTAGACGCCCGCACAGGCTCCTCCGGCCTTGACGATGAGGGTTGGGCCCTCCGCTACCATCTCGAGAGCTAGCTGTGCCACCTGGCCAGGGTAGAGGAGGATTACTGGAGGCAACGCAGCAGGCTTGACTCGACCCTTAAAGGGGATGCCAACACTGCGTATTTCCACGCCATTGCCAATGGTAGGAGGAGGAAGTGCACCATCACTAGATTGGTAGATGAGTTTTATCGGGCTCTGATTGGGACCGATGGAGACCCTTCTGCTTTTCTCCTCTCACCATCCCTCTAGGAAGCGCACCCACGCGTCACGGAGGAGGAGAATGATGGCCTCATGCTAACCTTCACTGAGAAGGAGATGGACGGGGTCCTTGCTAGCATGAAGGTGGACATGGCGTCGGGTCCGGACGGTCTGCCAGTATGCTTCTTTAAGCGGTCCTGGAAGATTCTTCGCCCGGTTGATCTGGCCATCCCCAATGATTTCGCTCTAGGGAGAGTGGACATTGCGAGACTGAACTTTGGGGTGCTGACCCTGATCCCTAAAGTTCAAGCGCCGAAGATATCCGTCAATTCAGACCGATCGCGCTCATTAATGTCATCTTCAAGTTTGTAGCCAAAGCGTTTGTGCTCAGAATGAGCCCTATTGCACACCGCACTATTAGTTTTACGCAATCTACGTTCATCAATAGGCGCCTCCTACATGAGGGAGTAGTCTCCCTCCAGGAGATCATCCATGAGTCATATTCCAAGAAACTCGGGGGAGTCTTCTTGAAACTTGACTTTGAGAAAGCCTACGATCGAGTCAACTGGAGCTTCTTGGGGAGGTCCTCCTGAGAGTTGGCTTTGATCCTGGCTGGGTCCACAGGGCCCTCAGTCTGGTCTCGGGTGGCCAGACTGCTATCACCATTAACGGGGAAATGGGGGAATTTCTTCCGCAATGGTAGAGGGGTTCGATAGGGGGATCCCCTATCTTCCCTTCTCTTCGACTATGTAGTTGAGGCCTTGGCAGCCATCCTTGATGCTACCAAGAGGACGGGACAAATCAAGGGTGTTGTGCCCCATCTTATCCCGGAGGGGGTGTCACATCTGCAATATGCAGATGACACGATCATTATGATTCAGCATGATGACCGTGCCATTACCAACCTGAAGTTTATCCTGCTATGTTCTGAGAACATGTCGGGTCTCAGGATCAACTTTCACAAGAGTGAGGTTGTGGTACTGGGGGCTAGTCCGGAGGAGCAGCTGAGGGTGGCCCAGATGCTTAACTGTAAGCAGGGCTCCTTCCCATTCACTAACCTTGGTCTCCCTGTCCGCGATAGAGCTCTGCGGGCAGGTGCGTGGGATCCCCTCGTGGGCAAAGTGGCCAAACGGGCGGAACCATGGATGGGAAAGCTGATGTCATCGGCGGCGAGGCATACACTTACCAACGCGTGTATATCCAGCCTTACACTTCATGCTATGGCGGTATGACTGCTAGGCGATGGGGTGCACCGTTCGATGACGGGCCTTGTCGGGGGGTTACTCCCGGGCAGGCTAAAGATGAGGTAAAGACATGTAAGGTTAAGGCTATAAGCCGTCCGAGGTAGCAATTAAGCAAAGACGCAGGAGGCGTCATCCGACGTAAGGTGAACGTCGGAGGAATCATCCGAGGTATAGCCTCCGAGGTATGAACCTTGGGGCAGTCAACTAGTTACCCCAAGGACAAGGTGTTATCTACCGAGGTAAAGGATCCGGAGTATCCCGAGCCAAGATGAAGCGTGGCCCGACATATAAGTGACCGGCCAGCCGAGGTTAGCAGCAAGTATCGAGGCATGTCAGAGGAGTCACGGGCGCCGCAGAGCCCGTAGCCCCAAACGTCAGAGGACGGCGAGGTTCGTCCACGGGTTTCCAGGAAGCTCGGGGGCCTAGGAGCTGACTCGGCTATTTCGGGAAAGGTCTACAGGCTAGACCTCGGCAGGCTACTGAAGTATGACCGGAAGAGGAAAGCTAGGCCTGGCTGGCCTGACAGTTCGGCCGTTGAGCTGGCAGGAGGCAGAGGCTTGTCTTCTACCTTTTGGCCATGCCATTGTCAGTTGTAGGCAGGGGTAAAAATGTACTTCGGCCTGTGTATATATGCGGCATCTCTACCTCCAGGGAGGAGGACGGCGAAACCCTAGCTCATTTCCCCCTTCATAGTTTCATCTTCCATCTAGAGCTCTCACTTGAGCAGCATCATACAGCTCGAGGAGCACCTTGTACCCGAGAACTACACTGATATATTGAGAGAGGAAAGGCAGGAGTAGGGGTTTTACTTCCTCACGAAGGCCCCGAACCTGGGTACATCGTGGTGTCTTTTGTGTTCTTGGCTTTCTTGGCTTCTTGTTCATGTTTCGTGGTTTCTTGCATGTTCTTGCTTGTGCACTCTTGAGTGCATAAACCCTCCCCGGATTCCCCCAACGACCGTTCGGCCCCAACTAAGCCATACCCATGGCATCTGCCGTGATCCCACCACGACAGTTGGCGCCCACCGTGGGGCAGATTGAGGCGTTGGGTGGAGTTTCCATCCGGACGGGCTCCTCTGAGTGTGTTCTTTCTGGCCTTGTTGCCAAGATCGGCGAGTTTGCCTTTGTGAGTGACAATGCGGGGTGCTTCGCCGGCAAGCCTTTCCCCACCGATGGTTTCCTCATGATGCTCGGCAGCTTCCCCACATACGTGCTGTCGAGGTGGTTCGCGAGTACCCGGAGCAGGTGCTCGTGGACGACGAAACTCCACTCCTGGCGGCTTTGGGCCAACGTGTTACTCGCCCTCCGAGGTGTGTGGAGGTGATGGTGGCTGGTACCCAGCCTGCAGCTAGCAAGGCAGATGCTGGCAAGTCGCGCTAGCCGAGGTGGAGGCGACACCAACTGCGCTGCCTGAGAAATCAGGTCGGGCGGCGAAGTTTCCGTACGAGAAACCTAGTCAGAATGAGCAGTTGGGCATGCCAAGGGAAGAAGTTTCCCTTAGAATCTATCGTTGATAGGTTAGCTCGGCCACTCGCAGTAGAGGCAAGTGTGGAGCATACGGTGGCCGGGTTAGAGGCAGAGCGCCAGAGAGTATGAGAGAAGCTCGGTTGCTGGCCGAGGCTAGGCAGCAGTTTCGATATGGAGCAAAGGAGTACAATGCTGCACATGGTATAGAGGATGGTTTTACTCCGGTTGTGCGGCGTAAGAAAGCTGCTCTGTTCAACCGAGGCAAGGACCTCTATGAGGAGATGGTTAGGGCTGCAGTCTCGAGCTCGACTAAGGCAACAAGTAGCAGGTCGGCTACTGGTAGGCCGGTGTATAGTTCACCAGCCAAGAACCTTAGAGCAGCCGAAGCAGTAAGGGCCGGGCTATCGGAGTTGACCGGAGATGCATGGCGTGAGCAGCAGAAGCGGCTCAATGAGTTAGTGCATGTGGCCAGCAAGCAAAATGAAGCCCTCCGCAAGGCCGGGCTTGGCGGTTCGCAGGCGGTCCATTCGATTAGGCCAGTTAGCCAGGGGTCCAAGGGGCAAGCCTCGTCTCCACACGTCGGAGGAGCCGAACGTGCCCGGAGTGTCACTTCAGGTCGGAACAAGGAGATGCAGCTGCAAGTGTACGATCCGGTGTTAGCTGGAAAGCAAAAGGTCGGTGACGCTAGCCGAGCCAATGGAGACCCCGGCCCAGGTGATGCAAGCCGAGCTAAAGGCCGTTCAGCTCAGGGAAATCAGAACGGTGGGCAAGCAGCGTCGGCTGGCCGAGGTAAACCACCTCAGCCCCCGAGGCATCAGCAGCAACCCCGGCCGCAGGAGCAGTATCAGCAAGAGCCGGAGTATGTTCCGCAGCCGAAGAGCGTCGGTCGAGGTGGCGACCGATATGATGATGGAAATTCAGCCATGGAGCGGGCTGGATTCTATAGAGTGGATGGTGCATTGGGAGAGCGTATCGGAGCTCGGACGTTGCCTACAGGTGACGCGCGATACAAGCTAGATCGGATTTACATGTCCGAGAGGTTGGAAGAGGAAGGTCCTCCTGGTCCGGCGTGTTTTGGACCTCGGATCATGAAGGAACCACCTCCACCAGTGTCTCAGTTTCAGTTGGGTCGGAGTACCAGGCCGTACAATGGGAGCACCAAGCCGCAAGATTGGCTAGCTGATTATGTTTCAGCAGTATACATTGCGGGGGGCAATCGCCGATGGGCGGTCCGGTATCTCCCGCACATGTTGGAAGGTCCTGCTCGGATCTGGCTGAACAATTTGCCGGAGAATAGCATCAATTGCTGGCTGGATTTAGAGGAGGCATTCAATAGCAACTTCGCCAGCACTTACAAGAGGCCAAACCGACCTCAGCTTTTGCAGGCGTGCAAGCAGGAGGACAATGAGACTGACCGAGAATTCTTGACTCGGTGGAGCAATGTTCGGAACTCCTGTGAAGGAGTTATCGAAGCACAGGCTATAGCGTGGTTCGCTGATGGATGTCGGTATGGTAGCATGTTGTGGCAGAGGCTCCAGAGAGATATGCCAAAGACTCTGGCCGAGACGATTCGGATAGCTGATTCCTATGCCCTTGGCGATCCGATGCAGCCTCTGATGGATGGGAATGCCCGGAACAGGAGGAATCCGATGAACAATCGCAACAACGGACCGAGGTTTGATAACCGTCAAGAGTTCGGGCAAAAGAGGAGAGAACCAGATTTCCAAGTCAATGCTGTAAACCCAAGTCAGTCCGGACCTGGAGGCGCCCAGAAACCGAAGACTGAGGGTCAGGCATGGACTCCGAACCAGAACCAGAATCAGGGGTGGTGCGAAGCAGTGGCAGGAGGCCGGACCACCTGTGACTTACGAGTCATTGGTGAATGGGCCATGTATCTATCATGGCAGGAATGGCAAAACACCCAACCATACCACTCTGCAGTGTAGTTTTCATCACCGAACCGCTGCAGAAGGGGCGAAAGCTGGGACAAACCGGAGTGGGCCACCGAACCAATGGCGTAGACCTCAATATCCGAACGCGCAGCAGCAGCATAAGCCGACCATAGCGGCGCAGAATCAGAGCTTAACCGGAGCAAATTCAACCCCGGTGCATGCGGCCCAAAACCAGAAGATGGTGCAGGCGAAACCGGTGAATGCAGTGAGTGCCCAGGGCAACAACAACAACGGTGGTGCCGGCCAAAGCCAAACGTGGTCCTTTGAGAATCAGAGGTATGAGAACCCCGGTAATGATTATAGGGAAGTACATCAGAGTTACGTGGTGTTTGTGACTGAGTCAACTGATAAGAAGAGTATGCTGAGGCGTGCCAAGGAGGTGAATGCAGTAACTCCAGCAGTGGTGAAATACATGAATTGGTCCGAGCAAGAGATCACTTGGAGCAGGCAAGATACACCTCGGATCATGCCGAGCCCTGGAAACTATGCACTGGTGGTGGATCCGACGTTCTGTGGGCCGACCAACAATGTGAGATTCACCCGAGTCTTGGTGGACAATGGGAGTGCCATAAATATCATGTACCGAGACACATGGTCAAGCTGGGATACTCACCGAACCAGTTGCAGCCTAGCAGCTGTACGTTTCACGGTATTGTGCCCGGGGTCTCTTGTGCACCTATGGGAAAGATTTGGGTCGACGTGGGTTTTGGTACCCGAGATAACAGCCGAGTTGAAAGTCTTGAGTTCGAGGTTGTGGACTTGCAGAGCCCTTACCATGCCTTGCTGGGAAGGCCAGCCTTGGCCAAGTTCATGATCTCCACTCATGTGGCCTACCTAAAGATGAAAATGCCGGGGCCCAAGGGAATAATAACCATTTCAGGTGACTACAAGAAGGCTATGCAATGTGCCTCGGCGGGATCTAGTTTAGCCGAGTCCTTGGTGATCGCGGCGGAGAAGAAGCAACTTCAGAAGGTGGTGGCAATGGCGCAGTCTACTCAGCTCGGCATGTCCGGACTAATTACTCCGGACATGAGCGCTTCATTCGAGGTGCCCAAGGAGACCAAGAAAATCCCGCTGGACTCGGAGAACCCGGAGCGTTTCGCCATCATTGGTGCTGGCATGGACGAGAAATAGGAAAGCGCGCTCTGTCACTTCCTCCGTGAGAATCGGGACATTTTTGCATGGTCGGCTAAAGACCTGCCAGGTGTTCCGAGGGAGTTGGCAGAGCACTCTTTGTTTGTTCGGCCAGAGGTGAAACCAGTGCGTCAACCGACGCGGCGGCTCTCAGATGACCGAAGAAAGGTGGTACTCGAAGAACTGGCGAAGTTACTGGCTGCAGGCTTCATCATGGAAGTGCTGCATCCGGACTGGATATCTAATCCAGTCCTCGTGGAGAAAAAGAAGGACGAACCGGCGATAGTCAAGGTGTGGCGCATGTGCATTGACTTCACCAACCTGAACAAGGCGTGCCCGAAGGATCCCTTTCCTTTACCTCGGATTGATCAAGTGATCGATTCTACGGCTGGATGTGAGCTGTTGTCTTTTATTGATGCATATTCTGGTTTTCACCAGATCCCACTGAACACTGATGATCAAATAAAGACTGCCTTTATTACCCCGTACGGGGCGTATTGCTATCGTGTCATGTGTTTCGGTTTGAGAAATGCCGGGGCAACTTATCAAAGGTGTATGCAGAAGTGCTTACACTCTCAAATGGGCAAGAATGTGCAAGTGTATGTCGATGACATTGTTATCAAAACTAAAAAGAAGCATACTCTCATCGAAGACCTCGAAGAGACATTTGCAAACTTAAGAAAGTATCGGTTGAAACTTAACCCGGACAAGTGCACCTTTGGTGTCCCGGCTGGAAAATTGCTCGGTTTCCTCGTATCGAGCCGAGGTATAGAGTTAACCCGGCTAAGATCCGAGCTATCGAAAGAATGAAGTTGCCGAACTGTTTAAAAGATGTGCAGAAGTTCACGGGATGCCTTGCATCTTTAAGTCGGTTTGTAAGTCGGCTAGGAGAAAAAGCCTTACCATTGTATCAACTTATGAAGAAAAGTACCAGTTTCACTTGGACCCCGCAGGCGGACGCGGCGTTCAATGAGCTGAAGAAGATGTTGTCCACTGCTCCGGTGTTGGCGTCCCCTTTGCAGAATGAACCGATGTTGATATACATTGCGGCTACAAACCGGGTCGTAAGTGTTGCAGTGGTGGTGGAGCGAGACGAAGGAGGCAAATCGGTGCAGAGACCAATCTACTACCTGAGCGAGGTGATATCCACGTCGAAGCAAAACTACCCCACTACCAGAAGATGACGTACGGAGTATACCTGGCGGTTAAGAAACTGAAGCATTACTTCCAAGAGCATCCCATGACGGTGGTATGTGATGCTCCAATCTCGGAGATCATCGGATGCAAGGACGCAACTGGGCGAGTTGCCAAATGGGCGATCGAGGTATCTCCATACACTCCGCATTATGAAAGGCGAGATGCAATCAAGTCGCAGGCGCTACCGGACTTTTTATGCGATTGGGCCGAGATGCAATATGAGCCGCCCTTGCCGGACTATAATTATTGGAAGATGCACTTTGATGGGTCCAAGACCAAGGTCGGATTAGGTGGGCATAGTCCTAACCTCGCCGAAGCAAGACCAGTTGAAGTATGTGCTGCAAATCCATTTCTCGGCGTCGAACAACGTGGCGGAGTATGAGGCCCTGATCCATGGGCTCAAGGTGGCAAAGGAGATAGGCGTCCGGCGTATAGAATGCTTCGGCGATTCAGCTTTGGTGGTGCATCAATCCACCGGCACTTGGGATGCATTGGATGCGAACATGGAGTTGTATCGGTTTCATGTGCAAAAGGTGTCTGGGTTCTTCGAAGGATGTGAGTACAAGCACATACCTCGGGGGGAGAATGAAGCCGCCGACGTATTGTAAGCTCGGTTCATCCAAAGAACCGGTGCCACCGGGGATAGCACTGAACCATTTGAGAACTCCTTCAATCAAGCCCTCGCCTGACTGAGTCAATTTTCTTACCGCCAAGTTCGGAGTCTGAGCCATTCCTATGGAGGTAGACGTCGGATGCGTTTGGCCGGACTCGGGGACTGCTTCGCAGTATCCGAGGATGATGGAGCTTTTCCTATGGAGATAGATGGTGGGAACTTCGGGTCTGACCCGGGGACTTCGCACCAACACTCGGGGACTGGCCGAGCAATGGTGGAGGAAATCATGAAGGAGATCATGGCGACCGAACCAATGGAGATAGATGAGAGGCTTTTTCCTCTGCACCCAGTGCCGGAATGGGCGGAGCAGATCATGAACTTCATAGCCGATGGAAGTTTGCCAAGTGATAACCGAGGCAAGGAGAATCCAGAGGAGAGCTAAGGGATACACCATCATCAACAAGGAGCTATACAAGAGAAGTGTGACCGAGGTGTTGCAGATGTGTCGAACCAGCTGAAGGCAAGGAGATGCTTTTAGAGATCCACCAAGGAGAATGTGGACATCATTGCAGCACAAGAGCTCTGGTGGCCAAGGTGTTCCGGCACGGGTTCTATTGGCCCACCGCCAATGCCGATGCAGAAGATATAGTTCGGAAATGTGAAGGGTGCCAAAGGTTCGCCAAGCAGCAGCACATGCCAGCTTCGGCGCTCAAACCATTCCTATCACGTGGCCCTTTGCAGTTTGGTGTCTGGACATGGTGGGAGAATTCAAGCCAGCCCGAGGCAATATGACTCACATACTGGTGATGGTGGACAAATTCACTAAGTGGATCGAGGTGAAGCCAATCCGAAAGGTGGATGGTCATACGGCAGTGACCTTTTTGAAGGAAATAATCCTGAGATATGGATATCCTCATAGTATCATTACAGACAACGGCACGAACTTTGCTGTCGGAGAGTTTGCTCGGTTCTGCATGAGTAAGGGAATTCGACTTGATGTAGCCTCGGTGGCTCATCCACAGGCTAATGGGCAAGTAGAAAGGTCAAATGCATTGGTATTGGCCGGAATCAAAGCTCGGCTAATAGAACCACTGTTGAAAACACCGGGGTGTTGGATCGATGAGATACCAGCAGTTCTGTGGGGTCTAAGGACCACACCGAACAGATCAACTGGCTATACGCCATTTTTCATGGTCTATGGGGCCGAGGCAATGCTGCCAACCGACATTGAATATGATGCGCCCAGAGTGGCAATGTACACAGAAGCCGAGGCTAAAGAAGCTCGGGAAGATGCTGTAGATTTGCTTGAGGAAGCAAGAGAATTGGCCTTATCTCGGTCAGCAATATATCAGCAGGGTCTCCGACGCTATCAAAGCCGGCATGTAAAACCCCGAAAGTTTAATGAAGGAGACCTAGTGCTGAGGCTTGTCAGCGCAGCAAAGGTCGGCACAAGTTGTCACCTCCATGGGAGGGACCATACATTGTGAGCCGAGCTCTGCACAATGATTCATACTATCTTATAGATGCACAGGACCAAGGGGAGATGGGCTGGACAGACCCGATTGGAGCTTCAGCGTCCATGGAATGTAGCTCTACTCCGACCCTTCTACTGTTGAAGGAAGTAATGTATGTACCTCGGCTGATCTTTAAATAAAAACTTCGGCACCTCGAGAGTGAGCTCGGGGACTGCCTCGCTCTTATGATTGCATGTTTCTTTTTGTACTCTTTCTTCGTTCGTATGCCGACTATTTTGAACCTCGTCTCAAACTTCAAGTACTGTATGTATGTAACTAATCTTGTGACTCGACTGACGAACGCCAGCATGGCAGTCAAGAGCAAAGACGAAAGAACATGGGAAACATGAAAATGAACTCGGGGACTCGGTCCAAAAAGACAGTTCGGCATATGTCGTTTACTAACCCCTGTTTTTACTTCTTTTTTATGTCGGATGACTTTGAAACATACCTCGGAATTTACCAAGTACTGTATGCTATGAACAACAATCTTGTGACTCGACTGTCGAACGCCAGAATGGCAGACAAGAGCAAAGAATGCCAAATATAGTAAACACGAAAGTAAACTCGAGCAATCATTCAAAAGGATTCGACATAAAGCTTAGAAAAGCATGGTTCGATGAGCATAATAGTAATAGAGGTAGCAAAGGAACTACTTAAGTTTGATTACATCTGCGTCCCGGCATACCGGGGATTTAATGAAGTTTTTTGGCCAAGCATAAGTTCAGGTCGAGGCATCAGGAATTACGTCGGCACAGCCGATGCAGCAGGGATTTCGTCCGGAGCCGAGGTAGCCTGGGAAGTGCTGGCAACGTCGGCAGTAACCTCGGCACAGGTTGTGGAGAAGCCTCGGTTTCTGCTTCGCGGGTTTCACCGTCGTCACCTTGCTCGGCCTCGACGTCGGATTCTGTTTCGTATTCCTCGTCTTCTGGCTCGTAATCCTCGGCGTCGGAGTAGGTGTCTCCTTCGCTCAAGTTCTTCGTGTTGGCATATCCAGCGAAGAAGGCAGCCATCTTTTCGCGGCGCTTGATGAGAATTGGGTCCGAGGACCAGGGCGAGCCTCGGCGAAGAGTGTCCATCTTTTCGAGGTCGATCTTCTCGCACCAAGTCATGATGAATTTGAGAGCGGCATCAGCTCCAGCGCGAGCTGAAGATGAACGCCACTCTCGGAGTCTTTGTTCGGCTTCACGAAGCTTGGCGGCGAGCTCGGGTGTAGTATTGGGAGCGGCAAGAGGCCATAAGGCTCGGAAAGCAGACAGACCTGCGTCGAGGAGTTCGGACCCAATGGTTTCAAGGGATGGATCCGAGCTTTGATGGCCACGATGTGGTCCTCAACGGTCCAGTCGGGGTTCGTCTCGTTACGCCTCTTCCTGTGCTGAGCAGTGATATTGCGGGCCGAGATTTGGGTGTAGGTGAAGTGCTCTGCAGAAGGATAGCCTGTTAATAATGAAAGAAACAGTTCGGCAAAGAGCCAGTACGTTGAGGACAAAGCAAGGATAAGGGGGGCAAGAAGCTTACTGTCCATTTCTTGGTTGATGCGTTCCAGCGTCGGGAGGAGCTGGTTAACCGAAGCTTGAAGGGCTTCATAAGCCTCGGTGGCCGAGGTGGCGCGGGCCTCGGCTAACTGGAGCGCATTCTCATGTTCCTTGGCGGCATCCTCCCGAAGTTTCTTCTCTGTTTCAACAACACTGGCCTTTTCCGCCTGCAGCTGCTCTTTTTCAGACGTCCGCAGCTCAGTGATGCGCTTCAGTTCCTTTACCAGACGAGCTACCTCGGCTTTCTCTTGCGCTAGCTGGTCATCCGAAGTTTTCTTCGCTGCAAGGACGGCCTTGTGCTCGTCGTGGAGTTTCTTGTGGTCAAACAGGAGGGTATGGAAGATATCCGTGCGAACGTTCATAGCATTCTGCAAGGAAGAAAAATATAGCTCGGTTAGAAAGGCTATACCTCGACAAGAGTCTCGGGGACTCGGAGTCAACTCTTTGGGAAAATGTTGCCGGGGTATGCCTCGACAGGAGTCTCGGGGACTCGTACCCGAGGTGCATGCTAAGTGAGATAAAAATGGATTGGATACGTCGGATGAAAATGGAGAGTTAAGATTCAAGCCAAACAATTTTAACTCCGGCGGAGCGTCAATAGTTTACCTCGAATCTCGGGGACTGGAGATGGTGGATATTAGAGGAGATACTGCATGAAAGTAAAGAAAGTGGAACTTACGTTGACAGCTCGAGTAGCAAGCAAAGCAGAAGTTTGCATTTCAAGCATGCGTCGGCGCAGGCGTGCTCCCAGCAGGATGCTCGTCCCCTTGGGGCGGTCAAGGAGGCAGAAGAGACCTCGTCCATGTCTGCAGAATTCCAGTCTGCATTGTAGTGTTCCAAGGAGCCGAGGCTCTGGTCACTATCAGTGCGCAGAGGAGGAAATCCCCACGGTCCGCCCTGCTCGATGCCCCTAACCGAGGCCTCCAAGGCCAAAGTAGCCTCGGAGCTTGAAGCAGGCCGGTTATCCAATATAAGAGATGCCCTCCGAGCATATTCTTCGGCCGGAGGGGCAGTCTCATCAATGGTGTGCGGCGAATGAGGAATTCGGCGTGTCGCCGGG